>JAVGWX010000016.1:52187132-52689632 GCA_036924085.1 Ariolimax columbianus
GATGAGTGTATATAACACATGAATACTCTCATGTTTAAATTATGATCGATTTGTTTTGAAGTCAATATGTAACCTTTGTTCTCTTTCTAATTTCTATTTCGTTTCTTCCATTTTCGGTTATCATATTTCCTAGATATGACAAGCTCTTCTTCTTCTTTTTCTTCTATTTTTTCTTCTTTTTTTCTCCTTTTTATCTTCTTGTTCTTTTTATTCTTCGCCTTCTTCTTTTACATCTTCTTCTATTATTCTTCTTCTTTCACATCTTTTCCTTCTTCTTTTAGATCTTTTTTTTTCCTCTTTCCATTTTCATTTACATCTTGTTCTTCTTTGCCGTTTTATTCTTCTTCTTCTTCTTCTTTGTTTTCTGCTTTTTCTTCTTCTTCGTCTTCTTCTTCTTATTTTTCTTCTTTGTGTTCGCCTTGAAAGAACAATGCGACGTTGCTTCGTAGTTTACAGCGAGGATGTGATACCTGCGTCTTTCGGCCCGACATCTGATTTCAACTGGTTTGGGCATTGAGTTTCCGATCCCATTATGATCCCTACTCTCTAAGCCAGACTTCACTGGTGCAGTCTGTTCACAACGCTACTGTTTGGAGACAGAATAAGGTCTTGGTAGCTTTGGTTCGCTGATCTTGATGCAGGGAGCCAGTTTTGAGTCGCTAGCTTTCGTCCGCTCCAGCTTCGGCATTCAGAGAAGATCTTGACCTGTTCCAGTAGTCTATTTGTATCTGTAGTGCTGGTTTTTGGTTTATTTGGTAATCATCACAGCTTTCTTTCTCTCAGTGTTAATATCCAATCCCCAGATCTGACATTTGTTCTTTAATTTAGTTACCAATTCTGGTAGATTTGTTCGCTTTCAGTTAGCGGAACTGTGTAGTCCGCGTGTCTGATTAGTTATTGATCAAATCCAATCATCCCGTAATCGGTGATGTCGTAGGGACACACACGAAAACATCCTCACAACCCCACGCCACCCCATTCTGTCGGCGGTCGCTACCTTAACTTAACTTAACGTCTTTATACTGGTTTAGAAGACCCTGCATAGTCTGTATACAACCAGTTACATTTACATCACCTTGCTCTAAAAGCTATGCGCATCCAGTTTATTCTTAAATGCATTAACTGTCCCTGCCTCCACTACCTCCCCTGGCAATGCATTACAAGCAGACACCACTCTCTGACTAAAAAGATATTTCCTTATATCTAATCTGGACCTCTCTTTAGTCTGCTTGTAGCTATGCCCTCTTGTTATTGGGGGTGGCTGTATTTTAAAAAAAACTTGTTATAGTCTAATTTACCCATTCCTCTGATCATCTTATAAACCTGTATTAAGTCACCACGAATTCTTCTCTCTTCGAGACACTGTAGGCCGGTTTTTCTGAGTCGTTCCTCATAACTGTAATTCTGGAATCCCACTATCATCGTTGTCGCTCTTTTTTGTATTCTTTCCAGCATGTTTATATCCCCTCTATGATAAGGACTCCACACCTGTACACAGTACTCCAATCTAGGTCTAACTAAAGCTTTATACAGTTTAACGATCACTGTGCCTAATTTGGTCGGAGATTGGTCCATTCTTTTATGCTGTCCTACCACCTCTTTTTGGGACGACCTCTTCGTTGTCTGCCTTGCACACTGTCGTGAACGATCGTATTTGCAAGACCATTTGATCTCGATATGTGGCCGTACTAAGTGAATTTACGTCTTTTGACTGTTGTCAAGAGATCTCCAAAATGCCCTATAGCTGCTATCCTTTCTTCTCGTATTTTCTCATTTGAAACTCCGTTTTTGTACGTCACGTTTGGAAATCTTCAGAAACATCTCATCTCCAAGGCCTGTATCCTCCGCTGCAGGGCAGTTCTAATTGCTCGTGTCTCACAAGCATAGATGAATTTTGACAGAATCAATATACGCATTATTGACAATAAATCGATAATAGATCTTGTAATTCCCTTTACCTGTCGAAAAATATGTTCAGTGTAAACGAACAGTAAACAGTTAGAATGTTTGTCCCTAGCCATCAGTAAGGGCTCTTTGTTTGTAGCGTATGCTATTTTTGAATACGTCATCGTCTGCGTATCACAGTATTTTATTCTACCCCCGCTAACCACTATCGACACGTTCCAGTCGACGCAGATGTAAATAGCTACCTCATTTACTGGTAGGGAAGAAAACGCGGCGATTAAGGAAACTGGCAGCCACACCCCATAAACACGATGTAATCTAGTACACTGAAGGCTCTAACACATCATCCCTGACAACAACGTGACTACTTTACACGTGCAATTACCGACTTGTACGTTTTTACGTCTTACACTCTACTTCTGCTTACACAGAATGCTAGGAGTAACAAGGATAGATAGAATCAGAAACGAAGATATTAGGAAACAAGTAGTTACAACACCAGTGCTAGACCTCATCAAGAGACAGCAAAACAAATGGTTCGGCCACGTGACACATCACACACCATCAGAAAGCAATGCTATACATATACAATGGATACAAAGCCAAGGCCGACCACGCAAACCATGGACAGCAGAAATTGTTAGTTCGTTTGTTTCTAATGCCCACAATTCGTTGGTAACCCTTTTGTGCGTCTTAAAAAGAACGGAACTAGTGGCAGATTGCAGTAGCGTTCCTGACATTCTGAGCGTGCTGATGAAGTGGACCGGGGTCCTTCGGGTGTTTGTACAATGCTTGGCTTGATCTGCGTGTCACTCACTACTACGAGGATCACTTCGAATCTCACCTTGTTAGCCAGACTGTTGTCCTCCAACGAGAAGGTCAGGTGTTGGACTTGGCCAGTATCCTGGCCCTGGCTAACACTGTCTGATCAATGTACTTTGCCTGGTCATAGCTAACACTGTCTGATCAATGTACTTTGTCTGGTCCTGGCTAACACTGTCTGATCAATGTACTTTGCCTGGTCCTGGCTAACACTGTCTGATCAATGTACTTTGCCTGATCATAGCTAACACTGTCTGATCAGTGGGCTTTGCCTGGCCCTGGCTAACACTGTCTGACCAGTGTACTTTGCCTGGTCCTGGCTAACACTGTCTGATCAGTGTGCTTTGCCTGGTCATGGCTAACACTGTCTGACCAGTGTGCTTTGCCTGGTCCTGGCTAACACTGTCTGACCAGTGTGCTTTGCCTGGTCCTGGCTAACACTGTCTGATTAGTGTGCTTTGCCTGGTCCTGGCTAACACTGTCTGATCAGTGTGCTTTGCCTGGTCATAGCTAACACTGTCTGATCAATGTGCTTTGCCTGGTCCTGGCTAACACTGTCTGACCAGTGTGCTTTGCCTGGTCCTGGCTAACACTGTCTGATCAGTGTGCTTTGCCTGGTCGTAGCTAACACTGTCTGATCAATGTGCTTTGCCTGGTCCTGGCTAACACTGTCTGACCAGTGTGCTTTGCCTGGTCCTGGCTAACACTGTCTGATCAGTGTACTTTGCCTGGTCCTGGCTAACACTGTCTGATCAGTGTACTTTGCCTGGTCCTGGCTAACACTGTCTGATCAGTGTGCTTTGCCTGGTCCTGGCTAACACTGTCTGATCAGTGTGCTTTGCCTGGTCCTGGCTAACACTGTCTGACCAGTGTGCTTTACCTAATCCTGGCTAACACTGTCTGACCAGTGTGCTTTGCCTGGTCCTGGCTAACACTGTCTGACCAGTGTACTTTGCCTGGTCCTGGCTAACACTGTCTGACCAATGTACTTTGCCTGGTCCTGGCTAACACTGTCTGATCAGTGTGCTTTGCCTGGTCCTGGCTAACACTGTCTGATTAGTGTGCTTTGCCTGGTCCTGGCTAACACTGTCTGACCAGTGTGCTTTGCCTGGTCCTGGCTAACACTGTCTGACCAGTGTGCTTTGCCTGACCAGACGTTAGCCTCATCATCTCGATAGCAGAAATAACCGAATAAGTAAAGTTTTTCGTGTACGAAGCACACACTAGGGTCCGGTGATGAAACTTCTTCATAACCTAACACTGCAAGGGCACAAGCAGGACAAAAAGCGAAAAGGAAAGAAAGAATAAGACGTCACATTGAGCTGAGAATTTTGATTGTGGTTATTGTTTTCGATTTGCTTTTCAGTTTTACTACATTCTTTCTAATTATTCACAAGCGAATCTCTTCTCTCCTTTCACTGGGATTACGGTGATGGCAGTGATAACTTTACAATGTAATAACACTACATTTCTACAAGCATACAAGAGCGAAAGAAAACACAATCATTAAGCAAACAGTGTGATCGATTTTTGTACGATATTATCGTTCCATTGTTTGTGAAGCTCTCCAGCTTCTATTAACTTGTTCAAATCTCAGAATTCATGTATCCTGTTTTACTACAATAATTATTTCTTGACTAGCGACCAGATTGTGGTTAGCATAGTTTTTCTTGCACTCCCCGTGCTGGTCCTTATGCTTGTGTCTGCCTGCAAATGCCTGTTATGTCCTTCGACATATTATCTTGGTTTTGTCATTGATCGTGGGTTGTATTTTGTGGTTGTTTTGCTTTTGTTTCCGCTTCTGCTAAACAGACGGTATTCTCGTCTGTTGCTGTTTATGTTTTGCTTAAACATGCTTTCTTTAGGGCTCTTTATCTTTTATTCACACGGGTTCTTTTTCTGCGTGTTGATATTGAAATCTCATCTAGACTGTTTCTGTTTTTCGTTCATGTTTAAACGTGCTTTTTTTCTTCATTGTTTCTATTTAAACAGACGCCTTTATGACATACTGTTTAAAAACACATTTCTTTCAATTGTTAATTGCTGCTTAAATGCATTGATTTCTTCTCTTTTTATTTTTAAAAGCGTGATTCAATATACTTTCTATTAATCTGTTTTGATTTGTGTTAAAACATACATTATTCTCGTATGTTCATGTCCGTTTCAACACACTTTCCTCTTATCTGTTTTGATTTGTGTTAAAACATACATTATTCTCGTATGTTCATGTCCGTTTCAACACACTTTCCTCTTATCTGTTTTGATATGTGCTCAAACATACATTCTTCTCGTATGTTTATGTCCGTATCAACACACTTTCATCTAATCTGTCGTTCATTTATGATCAAGAGACAGAGAACTTCATGACCTTTAAATATATTGATTAAAACTCGGTTAGAAATTACTCCATTATTATTACATTTTATGACAATTGTGAGAAAATGTTTACATCTATTCTGCCTTTCTCTTTTGGTGTTCAATATGTCCTCCTCAATCTGCAACATATGCACAGAGTCAGGTAAGTCACTTCCTCATCGGCGCGTCAATTGTACGCTGCTATAGCTCATCCCATACTTGTTATTATGCCTTCTCTGGTAGTTCATCCATGCTGTCAATTTTCAAGCGGTATACATTCTCTGTCATAACGCCACAAACTCCATAGTCAACGAGATTAAGATTCGGATTTTATGGTGACACAAATATGAATTCCGGCCTACTGTGTGATCCTTGGAAACAAGAAGGTAGATGAACTCGCGCAGCCGGAAGTGGAGGCACACAGACTTGCCATTCACAGAGCTATAAGGAAGCAAAGAAACTCATCAAACGATCCATGAGGACGGATGGGAGACACCAGCACAAAGAATACTAACGAGGAAATGACAGCACAGACAAACGGCAGAGATGGGTAGACTTCAGACTCAGAACGGGACATTGTAGACTCAAGGTTCACCTCCACAGAATGGGTCTCAGAGACACTGCTACGTGAGATTGCGGAGCACTCAAGCAAATACCAAAACATATCCTGCAGGACCGCTCCACATGCAGACCAAAGAGAGGCAGTCTGGCCCAGGGGAGCGACTCTACTCGAAAAGCTATTGGATACTGGCGAAGACCTGAAACACAGTCTCCTTCGTGAACCTCACAGACTAGAACCATAGCATCAGTTGATCGTGAACCTCACCGAACTAGAAGCATAGCATCAGTTGATCGTGAACCTCACCGGACTAGAAGCATAGCATCAGTTGATCGACGAAGAGGAAGAAAGGGACACTTCTTCTTCTTCTTATTTGCGTTCGGTTTCGTAGTCTCGTTTTATGCCACCAGATGGGCTGCTCCATGAAGTGACACGTCAGTCGCAGGTCCTCAATGGTTCCCCGCAATGTGTCTTGCATGTTCCTTTCCTCGAGCCAGGTCTTCTCACTGAGCCTTGGTGGACATGTCTGGGGTCCTTTCTGACATATGCATTGTGCAGTCTTTGCTGCTTTCATTTTATGCATGTTTGCATTTAGTCTGCAATGACCTGTTCTGAGTCGGAAAATTGTGATATACTATTTTCTATTCAGTATATTGATTAGGGCCTGTGGGTATTTGCTGTTTGTTCTCTCTATCCACTGTTGTTTATATTTTTGTTGGATTTGTACCTTAACTCATGGCAGTGACACTTGGTGGGTGAATTGTTCTCTTTGTCTTCCCTCCCTGGTCAGTCTGTTCCCATTCATTCCCAGGTATGCCGCAGTGAATTCGAATCCACTGGAGGGCGATTTTATTGTGGTCTGAGAGTTTATTTAGCTGGCGTATCAGTTCGAAAGTGACACAAATTCTGTTCATTGACTTGGTGTATATCCTGTATCCCAGCCCAATGACCATGTTCATCGTCTTACTGGTAGAGCAAACAATCGGACATTTTCCTCATGTCATAAAAAAGACAATTCTTCAACAAATAGCCGCGTTAGTGATCACCATCCTTCTTGACACCAGATGGAATCTTCTTTTTCTTCTTCTTCTTCATCTTCTTCTTTTTCTTCTTCATCTTCTTCTTCATCTTCTTCTTCTTCTTCTTCATCTTCTTCTTCTTCTTCTTCTTCATCTTCTTCTTCTTCTTCATCGTCTTCTTCTTCTTCATCTTCTTCTTCTTCATCTTCTTCTTCTTCTTCTTCATCTTCTTCTTCTTCTTCTTCTTCTTCTTCTTCTTCTTCTTCATCCTACGCAGTCAGACAGTAACCTGTATTTTTTCGAAAAAAGCAGGCGTCATCCTGAGGCTGTCGATACTGCCATAGAGCTTGTCTAGTGTTGCCACTGGTGATGGCCACATCTGCTCTCTCTCTCTCTCTGATCCTCGTATGTCGGGCAGTTTTGCAGCAAATGCTCAGCGGTCATTTTGCTGGTACCCCACGGGCATTCGTCGGTGCCACCTATCTTCAATTTGTTGAATAGGTGGTACCTGAGTCTATTGTGGCCAGTGCGAAGTCTGAAGACCACGACCTGCTCCTTTCTGTTGAACTGGTAATAGGCATCGTTTTTGGTGTAGCCAGTATGTTCGGTTTCCCATTTGGTCATGTATCTAGCTCTAATAAGCCGTTTTGACTCTTAGTAAGTCATACTAGTATCAGGTTGTGGTAGTTCCACAGTAGTTTCCAGTGTGGGCCAGTGATGAGACAGCATCAGAAATATTGATGTGCCGAAGTTTTGTTTTAAATCTTCCACCGATTACCAGATGTTTTTCTTTTTCTGACGACAACTTAGTCGTTCTACCTGATGGTTGTCCGAGCGACAGTGATATGATTTAGTCTATGAAGAACGTGGAACTTCACTTTATGATATGGGAAGCGACACAAAATATCTTGGAACTGGAAAACCTGTTCCTCTGTATTGCGTTCAGTCGTCTCTGTCACCAACGATTTCTCAAATTAAAAGTTAATTTTTGATTATTCTGTCCTGTGATTTTTTAGAAGCGCATATCTGATGAACAGTTTGACGTTCAGAAAGATGTGTCTGCGGACGTCTTTCTGTACTTTGCAGAAAAGTGTGGCAACGGTCCACTCGAATTGATGCATCAATTTTGGCGATGGCGTCTTCTGACGCAAAAATTTGCGCATGACCTGGTCTCGAAAGATCTTTCGTTAACTCACGTCCTTCTTTAAACATCGTTGACCAGTTCTTCACTGTTGTTGTCGACACACCTTTGTCACCATACACTGCCTGCATTCTGCGATAAATGTCAACTGGTCGCCATCTTTCAGCTGTTAGAAACCGAATCACCGCTCGCTGATCAATATTTGGACGAATTCCGTATCACACCCGTCATGTTTTCAACGGTCTACTGAGGAAACTATGATTCGGAGGATAATGACATTTTGCAAACATGACGGTTAGTATGTGCTATTTACACATTAAGTGACATCATCATTCGCATCGGCCATATGTTCACTTGTTGCAGTTTAGTCCGGTTTCTTTTGAACTTCGCCTTGTATGTGGAAAAGACCTTCTTCTGCTCTGTTTCTGTCCATGTTTAAATACAAATTCATCTCAACTGTTGTTATATTTGTTTAACAATACTTTCTTCGCCTCTTGTTTATGTCTTAATTGAAACACAATTCACTCTCATGGGTTATATTTGTTTAACAATACTTTCTTCGCCTCTTGTTTAAGTCTTAATTGAAACACAATTCACTCTCATGGGTTATATTTGTTTAACAATACTTTCTTCGCCTCTTGTTTATGTCTTAATTGAAACACAATTCACTCTCATGTGTTATATTTGTTTAACAATACTTTCTTCGCCTCTTGTTTATGTCTTAATTGAAACACAATTCACTCTCATGGGTTATATTTGTTTAACAATACTTTCTTCGCCTCTTGTTTATGTCTTAATTGAAACACAATTCACTCTCATGGGTTATATTTGTTTAACAATACTTTCTTCGCCTCTTGTTTATGTCTTAATTGAAACACAATTCACTCTCATGGGTTATATTTGTTTAACAATACTTTCTTCGCCTCTTGTTTATGTCTTAATTGAAACACAATTCACTCTCATGGGTTATATTTGTTTAACAATACTTTCTTCGCCTCTTGTTTATGTCTTAATTGAAACACAATTCACTCTCATGGGTTATATTTGTTTAACAATACTTTCTTCGCCTCTTGTTTATGTCTTAATTGAAACACAATTCACTCTCATGGGTTATATTTGTTTAACAATACTTTCTTCGCCTCTTGTTTATGTCTTAATTGAAACACAATTCACTCTCATGGGTTATATTTGTTTAACAATACTTTCTTCGCCTCTTGTTTATGTCTTAATTGAAACACAATTCACTCTCATGTGTTATATTTGTAAACGTTCGGTCTTATCTCTTTCTCTCAACGTTTAAATTTACTTTCCTCTCTTCATTTTTCTCTCTAAATATACATCTTCTTCTTCTTCTTCTTATTATTATTTTTCTTTTTCTTCTTATTCTTAGTTATTCTTCTTATTCGTCTCCTTCTCCTTCTTCTTTTTCTACTTCTTCTTTTTCTACTTCTTCATCTTCTTCTTCTCCTTCTTCTTCGTCAATTTTGGCATTCCTTGTGAAAAGGACTTTTGTTATACCATGTTCTAGTTTCACAACGATACTGTGACATCTGCTCCTTTCGACCTGTCACTTCCGGTTTCAGCTGACGTTTCTGGGTACTGGGTTTACCTTTAAACTGCGACCCGTATTCTCTAAGCCGACTACAGAAGTCCATCTTGCTGTCATGGCTGCTCATTGAAGCAGCTCGGTTCACTTTGTTGCATCTTCGCCAACACCCCCCCCCCCCCCCCCCCCCCACACACGTTCTTGCCATATGTGTATGCCCGTGTCTTAGTAGTTTCCTCTTGTATAATCGATGTCATGGTTTTGTCTGCGAATGTTTGCTTTTAGTTAATCGCCGCTGTACAATCTCCAACACGTCTCGTACAATGTTCAGCATGTACGTCTCTGTCACCTATCTTATACAAGTTACACCTGCGTCATGGTACTCCATTACGAAATATTGTCATAGGAAGGTGGCAAATATTATCTAGTAACAAACTTCCCACTTCAAGGGGAAAAAGAGGTTAATTGAACAAGTCAAAAACTATTCCTCCGTGAAATCGTTATTTATGTGGCTAAAATCAGTTCTATTTTCAAATGGTAATTTACGAGCTAAATAAATCCCGCCTATCGGTAATACGTGTTTTTATTGAGTTACGCTAACAAAGGACAGGTAATGCACGTTAGAGAATGATCAATACTGAGCTTGTCTGTTTTTATCGCTCGTGACTTCCTTTCGTCTACAGATAATTCTGCACTGTTGCTTTGCAATAAAAAACACGTCTTGGCAATAGCCAGCAGTCATTTATATGTTCCAAGAAAAAATTGATCGTTGTATTTAAATGAGAGTTTATAGTAATAGAACATCAGTTCTATTGTATGGCTCTGAAACGTGTAGAACAGCAGAATCAATAACATAAATAAGTACCTTCTTATTTTTCGTCGTTCGCTCTCAAACTCCCGCTACCAAACACTGAACGTTCTCAAACTCCCGCTACCAAACACTGACCATTCTCAAACTCCCGCTACCAAACACTGACCATTCTCAAACTCCCGCTACCAAACACTGACCATTCTCAAACTCCCGCTACCAAACACTGACCATTCTCAAACTCCCGCTACCCAACACTGAACGGTCTCAAACTCCCGCTACCAAACACTGACCATTCTCAAACTCCCGCTACCAAACACTGACCATTCTCAAACTCCCGCTACCAAACACTGACCATTCTCAAACTCCCGCTACCAAACACTGACCATTCTCAAACTCCCGCTACCAAACACTGACCATTCTCAAACTCCCGCTACCAAACACTGACCATTCTCAAACTCCCGCTACCAAACACTGACCATTCTCAAACTCCCGCTACCAAACACTGACCATTCTCAAACTCCCGCTACCAAACACTGACCATTCTCAAACTCCCGCTACCAAACACTGACCATTCTCAAACTCCCGCTACCAAACACTGACCATTCTCAAACTCCCGCTACCAAACACTGACCATTCTCAAACTCCCGCTACCAAACACTGACCATTCTCAAACTTCCGCTACCAAACACTGACCATTCTCAAACTCCCGCTACCAAACACTGACCATTCTCAAACTCCCGCTACCAAACACTGAACGTTCTCAAACTCCCGCTACCAAACACTGACCATTCTCAAACTCCCGCTACCAAACACTGAACGTTCTCAAACTCCCGCTACCAAACACTGAACGTTCTCAAACTCCCGCTACCAAACACTGACCATTCTCAAACTCCCGCTACCAAACACTGACCATTCTCAAACTCCCGCTACCAAACACTGAACGTTCTCAAACTCCCGCTACCAAACACTGACCATTCTCAAACTCCCGCTACCAAACACTGACCATTCTCAAACTCCCGCTACCCAACACTGAACGTTCTCAAACTCCCGCTACCAAACACTGACCATTCTCAAACTCCCGCTACCAAACACTGACCATTCTCAAACTCCTGCTACCAAACACTGAACGTTCTCAAACTCCCGCTACCAAACACTGAACGTTCTCAAACTCCCGCTACCAAACACTGACCATTCTCAAACTCCCGCTACCAAACACTGACCATTCTCAAACTCCCGCTACCAAACACTGACCATTCTCAAACTCCCGCTACCAAACACTGACCATTCTCAAACTCCCGATACCAAACACTGACCATTCTCAAACTCCCGATACCAAACACTGACCATTCTCAAACTCCCGCTACCAAACACTGACCATTCTCAAACTCCCGCTACCAATTACTGACCATTCTCAAACTCCCGCTACCAAACACTGACCATTCTCAAACTCCCGCTACCAAACACTGACCATTCTCAAACTCCCGCTACCAAACACTGACCATTCTCAAACTCCCGCTACCAAACACTGACCATTCTCAAACTCCCGCTACCAAACACTGACCATTCTCAAACTCCCGCTACCAAACACTGACCATTCTCAAACTCCCGCTACCAAACACTGACCATTCTCAAACTCCCGCTACCAAACACTGACCATTCTCAAACTCCCGCTACCAAACACTGACCATTCTCAAACTCCCGCTACCAAACACTGACCATTCTCAACTTCCGCTACCAAACACTGACCATTCTCAAACTCCCGCTACCAAACACTGACCATTCTCAAACTCCCGCTACCCAACACTGAACGTTCTCAAACTCCCGCTACCAAACACTGACCATTCTCAAACTCCCGCTACCAAACACTGACCATTCTCAAACTCCCGCTACCCAACACTGAACGTTCTCAAACTCCCGCTACCAAACACTGACCATTCTCAAACTCCCGCTACCAAACACTGACCATTCTCAAACTCCCGCTACCAAACACTGACCATTCTCAAACTCCCGCTACCAAACACTGACCATTCTCAAACTCCCGCTACCAAACACTGACCATTCTCAAACTCCCGCTACCAAACACTGACCATTCTCAAACTCCCGCTACCAAACACTGACCATTCTCAAACTCCCGCTACCAAACACTGACCATTCTCAAACTCCCGCTACCAAACACTGACCATTCTCAAACTCCCGCTACCAAACACTGAACGTTCTCAAACTCCCGCTACCAAACACTGACCATTCTCAAACTCCCGCTACCAAACACTGAACGTTCTCAAACTCCCGCTACCAAACACTGAACGTTCTAAACCTCCCGCTACCAAATACTGAACGTTCTCAAACTCCCCCTACCAAACACTGAACGTTCTCAAACTCCCGCTACCCAACACTGAACGTTCTAAACCTCCCGCTACCAAACACTGAACGTTCTCAAACTCCCGCTACCCAACACTGAACGTTCTAAACCTCCCGCTACCAAATACTGAACGTTCTCAAACTCCCGCTACCAAACACTGACCATTCTCAAACTCCCGCTACCCAACACTGAACGTTCTCAAACTCCCGCTACCAAACACTGACCATTCCCAAACTCCCGCTACCCAACACTGAACGTTCTAAACCTCCCGCTACCAAATACTGAACGTTCTCAAACTCCCGCTTCCAAACACTGAACGTTCTCAAACTCCCGCTACCAAACACTGACCATTCTCAAACTCCCGCTACCAAACACTGACCATTCTCAAACTCCCGCTACCCAACACTGAACGTTCTAAACCTCCCGCTACCAAATACTGAACGTTCTCAAACTCCCGCTACCAAACACTGAACGCTCTAAACCTCCCGCTACCAAATACTGAACGTTCTCAAACTCCCGCTACCAAACACTGAACGTTCTCAAACTCCCGCTACCAAACACTGAACGTTCTCAAACTCCCGTTACCAAACACTGAAAAGAACTTTGTAAAGTAGCAGGATGTAGTCCGGAGAACGATTAGCGTGGTGTTGTAGTTTACAGCTTATTTGCATCTTTCGGTGAGACACATCCAACTTCAGAGTGCCATTTTTTGGTACCAGGATATAATTCCCTCTTTGATCCCTTAGTTAACCTGCCCTATTGCAGTCTGTTATTCAAGATCACCACGTGGAGGTAGAAAAGGGTCTTGACAGCTCTAGGTCGCTGACCTTTACAGCTCATCCACTGAGAAGACTAGCGTTCGCAGAATAAATCATACTGATCAATGTTAGTCATGGTCAGGTGAGACACACTGATCAATGTTAGTCATGGTCAGGTGAGACATACTGATCAATGCTAGTCATGGTCAGGTGAAACATACTGATCAATGCTAGTTATGGTCAGGTGAGATATACTGATCAATGTTAGTCATGGTCAGGTGAAACATACTGATCAATGCTAGTCATGGTCAGGTGAGACATACTGATCAATGTTAGTCATGGTCAGGTGAAACATACTTATCAATGCTAGTCATGGTCAGGTGAGACATACTGATCAATGTTAGTCATGGTCAGGTGAAACATACTGATCAATGCTAGTCATGGTCAGGTGAGACATACTGATCAATGTTAGTCATGGTCAGGTGAGACATACTGATCAATGCTAGTCATGGTCAGGTGGGATCTACTGATCAATGTTAGTCATGGTCAGGTGGGATCTACTGATCAATGTTAGTCATGGCCAGGTGAGACATACTGATCAATGTCAATCATGGTCAGGTGGGATCTACTGATCAATGTTAGTCATGGCCAGGTGAGACATACTGATCAATGTCAATCATGGTCAGGTGGGATCTACTGATCAATGTTAGTCATGGCCAGGTGAGACATACTGAGCAATGTCAATCATGGTCAGGTGGGATCTACTGATTAATGTTAGTCATGGTCAGGGGAGACATACTGAGCAATGTCAATCATGGTCAGGTGGGATCTACTGATCAATGTTAGTCATGGTCAGGTGGGAACTACTGATCAATGTTAGTCATGGCCAGGTGAGACATACTGATCAATGTCAATCATGGTCAGGTGGGATCTACTGATCAATGTTAGTCATGGTCAGGTGAGACATACTGATCAATGTTAGTCATGGCCAGGTGAGACATACTGATCAATGTTAGTCAGGGCCAGGTGAGACATACTGATCAATGTTAGTCATGGCCAGGTGGGACATACTGATCAATGTTAGTCATGGCCAGGTGAGACATACTGATCAATATTAGTCATGGTCAGGTGAGACATACTGATCATTGCTAGTCATAGTCAGGTGAGACATACTGATCAATGCTAGTCATAGTCAGGTGAGACATACTGATCAATGTTAGTCATGGCCAGGTGAGACATACTGATCAATGTTAGTCATGGCCAGGTGGGACATACTGATCAATGTTAGTCATGGCCAGGTGAGACATACTGATCAATGCTAGTCATGGTCAGGTGAGACATACTGATCATTGCTAGTCATAGTCAGGTGAGACATACTGATCAATGCTAGTCATAGTCAGGTGAGACATACTGATCAATGTTAGTCATGGTCAGGTGGGATCTACTGATCAATGTTACTCATGGTCAGGTGAGACATACTGATCAATGTCAGTCATGGTCAGGTGAGACATATTGATCAATGTTAGTCATGGTCAGGTGAGACATACTGATCAATGTTAGTCATGGTCAGGTGAGACATACTGATAAATTTTAGACATGGTGAGGTGAGACATTCTGATCAATGTTAGTCATGGCCAGGTGAGATATACTGATCAATGTTAGTCATGGTCAGGTGAGACGTGCTGATCAATGTTAGACATAGTCAGGTGAGACATACTGATCAATGTTAGTCATGGCCAGGTGAGACATACTGATCAATGTTAGTCATGGCCAGGTGAGATATACTGATCAATGTCAGTCATGGCCAGGTGAGACATACTGATCAATGTCAATCATGGTCAGGTGGGACATACTGATCAAACTAAATTAATCAGAGTCAGGTGTAAACAAACAAAGCAAAATAAAATCGATTCGGAGGAACCACATTTTGTCTGGTGTTCACTGTTGGAACAATGTGTCGATTCTGGTTACATCGGAATTCTTACCAACAGACTAATTGTACTACCACATTTTGTCTCTTCCAACGTCCAATGAACTGGTACCAGTTTAGAAAGGAACACCTTTGCATTAAAGTAACTTTCGATTTGCCAAGGACATAGAGCTCATCACAGAGTCAGCAGCAGACGCCAACCAAATGATGTGGCTAAACAATGGAGAGGGAAGGAAAGCGGGACTGGAGATGAATTATCGAAGACCAAAGTGTTGCACAATCGTTTCGCCAATTGTGATTCCGTCTTCCTTGTCGAGGTGCAGCTAGAGGATGTCAAAGAGTACATCTATCTTTGGCACCTCCTCAATATGCAGAACAACATGGATCCTGAACTGATAAAACGTCGCCTCGCGGACTGGACAGTCTTCTCGTTAATTAACACGGTCAAAATGAGAAGCTGCGAACCAATCTTTTCAAATGCGATTTACTCCCTGCGATGTGCTATAGTGCTGGGACATGGACACTAACAAAATCACTAACAAAATCACTAGAGGACAGATTGAAAGTTACTCAGGCCTGTCCTAGAAGACGCTTGGTCGGAGTCACTGTCCAGTACTAACGCTTCAAAAATCTCCTCAGTTCTGACATACGACGTTTGTCTTTGGTGAATGATGCAGTAATATATGCAGACATGGTTAAAAATAGATGTGCAGGCACATGATGCGACGAAACGATGGTCGATGAAGCATGATGGCAGCAGCGGGGAATGCGTCCAATGCTTTGATCAGACTCCCTTGCTGTACAAAACAGCGTCGATGTGCCTCTGGATGATTGTTTGTTACCACTGGACTTCCGTGTCCCAAAATAGGGTCCGCCGGAAACGACGTTGGAACCCGCAGGTACGATAAGGAACTGATCATCAAGGTCAGGTGAGACATACTGATCAATGCTAGTCAAGTTCAGGTGAGACATACTGATCAATGTTAGTCAAGATCAGGTAAGACATACTGATTAGACTGTTACTCAGGATCAGGTGAAACATACTGATTAGACTATGTTACTTAGGGTCAGGTGAGGCATACTGATTATACTATGTTACTCACGATCAGGTAAGACATACTGATTAGACTATGTTTCTCAGCTTCAGGTGAAAAATACTGATCAAACTGTCTTAGTTAGTCAGGTGAAACACACTGCTTAGACTATGTTAGTTAGTGTTAGGTAAAACATACTGATCATATAATGTTAGTCAGAGCCAGGTGAAGCACACTGATCAGATAAGGTTAGTCTTGTGAAACATACTGATCAATGTTAGTCAATGTCAAGTGAAACATACTGATCAATGTTAGTCAAGGTCGGGTGAAACATACTGATCAATGTTAGTTAAAGTCAGGTGAAACATACTGATCATTGTTAGTTAAGGTCAGGTGAAACATACTGATCAATGTTAGTCAAAGTCAGGTGAGACATACTGATCATTGTTAGTTAAGGTCAGGTGAAACATACTGATCATTGTTAGTTAAGGGCAGGTGAAACATACTGATCAATGTTAGTCAAAGTCAGGTGAGACATACTGATCATTGTTAGTTAAGGTCAGCTGAAACATACTGATGAAGATCCCATTACATTTCCAAACATTACTACATGGAAACATTCTGTTTCGTGGCAGTATGGCTGACAAGGTGGGGATTGGTACTGTGATCCCAATAGTATTGAGCCTACTGAGAAGACTCATATTGCACTACAACCAGGAGGATTACTTTGTACGTCTCGGTATGTGAAGAAGGCCACTGTAACCGGCCACAATAGAATGTTACCAATAGTACTTTAGTTCGAGTGACCTTATGAACAACATCAACAACAATGATAGTCTCACAACACAGCCCACACACGTGTAACACAAGAGCGTTTTCATAGAATGGTGTTCGGTCCTAATATAACCTTAACGACTATGTGTGAGGTTGGAAGTAGCGTGCATTCTGTAAAAGAAGGGTAGACTTTTAACGGACAACAACATCGAAAGATTTGAAATAATGTGATTGTTGTCGTAAATTTTGTTATTGTCGTCCTTGTTGCTGTTGTTGTTGATGTTGTTGTAGTAGTAGTAGTTGTTGTTGTTGTTGATGTTGATATTGTTGATGTTATTGTTGTAACTGTTGTTGCTGTTGTTGTTGATATTGTTGTTGTCGTTGATGTTGTTGTTGCCATCGTTGTTGTTGATGTTGTTTTTGTTGATGTTATGCTGTTGTTGTTGCTGTTGTCGTCGTTGTTGTTGTTGCTGTTGTCGTCGGTGTTGTTGCTATTGTCGTCGTTGTTGTTGTTGCTGTTGTCGTCGGTGTTGTTGTTGCTGTTGTCGTCGGTGTTGTTGTTGCTGTTGTCGTCGTTGTTGTTGTTGCTGTTGTCGTCGGTGTTGTTGTTGCTGTTGTCGTCGGTGTTGTTGCTATTGTCGTCGTTGTTGTTGTTGCTGTTGTCGTCGGTGTTGTTGTTGCTGTTGTCGTCGGTGTTGTTGTTGCTGTTGTCGTCGGTGTTGTTGTTGCTGTTGTCGTCGGTGTTGTTGTTGCTGTTGTCGTCGTTGTTGTTGTTGCTGTTGTCGTCGGTGTTGTTGTTGCTGTTGTCGTCGGTGTTGTTGTTGCTGTTGTCGTCGGTGTTGTTGTTGCTGTTGTCGTCGGTGTTGTTGTTGCTGTTGTCGTCGGTGTTGTTGTTGCTGTTGTCGTCGGTGTTGTTGTTGCTGTTGTCGTCGGTGTTGTTGAACGCCTACGATGAGTAACTTTACTCGTTTGTGACTCTAGAAAATGGCGTTACCTTACAGATTGCGACTGTCTTCTCACATTCCGTGCACAGTTGTGGCCCGCTCTTCTTAGACTGTTCTACTCTGCTTTGCTTTATATGCCTGTCGCTGAGTACTATCGGGATCGATCTCCTACCTCGTTTGACAGACTTAACTGAAACAGCCTGTTTCCATGGAGAAGTGTGATGAACTGAGATGGGGCTTGGTCAATGCATGACCCTGATTAACATTGTCCAATAAGTATGTTTTGCCTGACCCTAATTAACATTGTCCGATCAATATGTTTCACCTGACCCTAATTAACATTTTCCGATCAGTATGTTTCACCTGACCCTAATTAACATTGTCCGATCAGTATGTTTCACCTGACCCTTATTAACATTGTCCAATCAGTATGTTTTGCCTTACCCTGACTAACATTGTCCGATCAGTATGTTTCACCTGACCCCGATTAACATTGTCCGATCAGTATGTTTCACCTGACCCTGATTAACATTGTCCGATCAGTATGTTTTGCCTGACCCTAATTAACATTGTCCGATCAGTATCTGTCACCTGACCCTGATTAACATTGTCCGATCAGTATGTTTCACCTGACCCTAATCAACATTTTCCGATCAGTTTGTTTCACCTGACCCTAATTAACATTGTCCGATCAGTATGTTTCACCTGACCCTGATTAACATTGTCCGATCAGTATGTTTCACCTGACCCTGATTAACATTGTCCGATCAGTATGTTTCACCTGACCCTAATTAACAATGTACGATCAGTATGTTTCGCCTGACCCTAATTAACATTGTCCGATCAGTATGTTTCACCTGACCCTGATTAACATTGTCCGATCAGTATGTTTTGCCTGACCCTAATTAACATCTTCCGATCAGTATGTTTTGCCTGAACTGAAGTTAGTCTCCCCTTCCTGAAGTAATGTGATACGATCACATATTATACGGACATGAATTAAAGAAACTAGTCGATAACATTACAAGGTAGTCTCTGATCTGTTTCTAAGAATATACTTCATTGCACTCCGGGCATACCCGTAGGTGCTCAGTCTCTCTCAGCAAATGGTGCATGGTCTGAATGCTGATTGTCCCTGCAGCTCGCTGGTTATACACTTTCCGGATCCGTCCTCTCTTGCTCGAACCTCGTTTGATGTCGAAACTTTGCAGTCTGTAGATTGCTGTTTCATCCATTTCGGTGTCCTCATCCAACAGATAGACGTTCATTGATTTCAAAGTGTAGCTCCAATCCATCCCCTTCACTAAGGTGACCATGATGGTAACGTGTGAAGTTAAGATGCCATCCCTTTCGTGACCCTGAACCCCAGCATTATCAGAATAGTAGGTCCATGTCAACCCCTGGAGGCGTGAGGCCTCAACAGCTGCTATCCACTCGTACCTCAGCCACCTCTTATGTACCTTTCAGAAGTACGGCCTGCGCGTCAGTCGCGATGATTGCGCTTGTTAAATAAATCTTAGATAGCCATCTTAACGCTGTGGTCACTGCTTCCATTCCCATTCTCAAACTGGAGGTTACGGACGTGTATACCTTACTCCGCTCAGCAACGACCTGTCCTCTGTCTCTAGCTGATAACCCACAGCCTGATATCCCGCTGCGCAACAGTCTCTGTTCTGGAATCACCAAGACAAAAGACATAGAGGCTTATCAAATGCACATTCAGAAGAAAGTTCGGGACAAAGTTAAGGAAGATGTGAAGAAAGCTGCGACTGATGGTTTCAAGTAATGGGGTTTAGTCTGTATATGTTCTCCACAGGGAGCTGATATAGTTTTGAGTGATGATTGATTGATTGATTTACTGGACAACAAATATCACACCAGCGCACGTATGCATCTTCGGTCATAGCGTGTGGGCTGAATGTCGTGTCCCGTCATCTTTGTAGTTCACAGCTGACTATCGTACGGAGAACAAATGATGTGAGTCAGTCATAGGTCATGCAGAGCCTCCACCTGATGCGTGTCAGTCATCGGTCATGCAGAGCCTCCACCTAATCACGAGGCAATTACTACAGCTGGTCTTCTGTTAGAAAACGGAAACCAAATAAAATAAACGTGCATTTCGTAATACTTTGATTTATATTATGAGGTTGGCAGCTCCATGCACAACTCTGTTTATTGGTATTTCATGGCACACACAATAAGGATGCAGTGGCCATATATATATATATATATATATATATATATATATATATATATATATATATATATATATATATATATATATATATATGTATATATAAGTGTCCGTTTTTCTATTCTGGACTCGGGGTCGATATCATCTAGCGACTCATAGATGATTACTAGCATCAAATGGTGGTCAGCGAACCACAACTAGCAAGGACCTATTCCTCCTTCAAGCGGCGGCCCTAGAAACAGGCTGCACTTGTGTGGTCTGGCTAACAAAATAGGGATCGCAGTGGGAAGGTAACCCCCGTGCTGAAAAAAGTGTCCGCTAAAATCGGATGTGTCGGGCCAAAATGCACAGAAATTGCAGCCTCACTGTAAATTGTGACACAAAGTCATATCATACTTTTTAAGACAAATGTCGAAGATGTGTCAGTACTGTTTATTCCATCAATGTGGTTTCTATTCCATGGCGGGTGTGTATCACTAGTGCTTATATTATACATCTCTTTGCATTCGTTATCGTTACAATGTTATCTGCAAACTGACTAACCTCGACGTTTTTCCCTGCCTCCCTACTAATGGAGACTTTTGTACAACACCATCTTTAATTAATAAGTTCTACCATCCACCCTGACACGATATTATGTAACACGCGTCCAATATGTGTACACCTACAAGTACACATTAAGTGCACCTCGTCGCTACAGTTGTGTACATTCACTTAGTAACAACTCGCTGAAAGTATTCGATAGGTTGACATTCAACATTCCACTCCTGAGATTTCCTAGCTGCGTTGATCAATGTGACAGCCAGGACAGTTTCACCTACACTGCACAAACACTACTGCATCAATATAACATTTAGGTTATTCTTTTTCAAAGTCTAAACTCGACTTGCGCGTGTCTGATTGTCATCATTATGTGTTTTGGCGCCCAGAATCGCTTCCTTCTTTTGACGAGTTGAGAGCTCGATTCTCACGAAATATATACATGGGTTGGATCTGTTACAGACATTCTCCAGTCAAACTAGCTGATGTTGTTGTTGTTGTTATTGTTGTTGTTGTGAATGCTAACAATGAGTAGGTTTCCTCTTGTGTGCGTCATGAAAAGAAAGTTCAGGGGCATGCTGATGAAGGTGGACCGGGATCCTCAAGGCGGTTGTGCTATGCTAGGCTTCATCTGCGTGTCGCTAACTAAAAGCAGTCCGTTTATAGGGATGACTTCGAGTAAGTTGAGGTGCGGGTTCGGGCTAGTATATTTTGCCTGACCCTTACTAACATGTCTGAGAGCTGCCAAGACCCTTCTCCACCCCCCAAGTGGTGATCCTGGATAGACTGCAACAAGGCAGACTGGCTAAGGAGAAGGAATCGAAGAAGGAATGCAAACCTGGTACCTAACAATTCTAGCTGAGGTCGGATATGTTGGACCGAAAGGTGCAGAAATCACAATCCAGCTGTAAAGTGCGAAACCACGCCATAACGTCCTTTTCAGGACGCGCGCGGAAGAAGAAAAAGAAGAAGAAGAAGAAGAAGAAGAAAAAGAAGAAGTACTTCGTCTCATCTTTTCCACATGACGTGCTAGAATAATTATCCAGAACCTGTTTCATTGTTACTTTTGTCATCGATTGTCCACTGCTCTTGTGACATCTTCAACTGTCTCTCGCTTGTTATCACATCGACAGTTGGTTAGACTGTTGCTGTGTTCCTTCTGCTTTCAACTCATGGCAAACTGAATATGGTACTAACATTGTTAAGGTATACCATATATTTTCTAAAAGAAATGTGTACATTAAATTTGTTAAGGAATTTGTTAACGGATTTGTTAAAGAATTTGATAAAGAATTTGTTAATTAAATTTCTTAAGGAATTTGTTGAGGAATTTGTAAAGGAATTTGTTAAAGAATTTGTTAATTAAATTTGTTAAGGAACTTTGTTTAGGAATTTGATAAGGAATTTGTTAAAGAATTTTGTTAAAGAATTTGTTAAAAGTTTGTTAATTAAATTTGTTAAGGAATTTGTTAAGGAATTTGTTAAGGAATTTGTTAAAGAATTTGTTAAAGAATTTGTTAATTAAATTTGTTAAGAAATTTGTTAAGGGATTTGTTAAGGAATTTGTAAAAAAATGTGTTAAAGATTTTGTTAAAGAATTTGTTAATTAAATTTGTAAAGGAATTTGTTACGGGATTTGTTTATTAAAAAAACAAGTATACTGATTTTATTTCAAGCTCAGTAGTCAATATACTAGTAATTCTATTATTTTTAGTAAAAATAAACTGATAGACTAATTTGAAACAAATATGCTCATGTTTATTATTACCATCATCATCGAGAAGCGCGTTAGCTCAGTTCATTACGAGTGATTCGTTATTTTCTGTGGAAACAGCGTGCCTGGGTTCGAATCGCGTCCATAGACTTAACAAATCCGGGTCGTGATTTTAATCAAGGACCGATTTTCCAGTCAACCAAGCTGTAAATTGGTACACATGAGTTAGGGAAAGTAAAAACAGCAAGAAAGGACACCGGCCACCCTACCTCTCACAGGCTGTCGCTTAGTTCAATGGATTCTTCAATGAATTCCCACTTTACTTTTACATCATCATCATATTCTTGTTATTGATCAGTCGTAAGACTGGCTGTAAGTTATCTGAAAATGCCACTCCATTGAACCCTATTCTTCACGGCTCCTTTCATTTCAGCATATGTTCGTACTTTAATATATTTGCATGTCTGAGATGTAACTGTGATTCTTGATCACCCCTTCGTCTTTTTCTCTTGAAATTACCTTCTAGTATCTTCTGTAGAAGACATCCATGTTGCAAATTGTGTCCCAGCCAACTCTTCCTTTCTGTATTATTTTCAAAATTTTTCTTTTGTGCGTCCGTATTAGTCAGAACATTGTCATTGGCTCTTTTTTCGGTCCCACTGACTTGTTCGATTCACGATAGCACCACATCTCAAACGCTTCCAACCTTTTTTTTAATCCTTGTATGCGAATATACAGATATTCTCTGAGTTTATCAATTTCTGTGTTTCTCTGATTATTGACAAAACAATTAAAGTGAAATATTGTTTAATAACAAGTTGACAATTACAACTCGTTTCTCTCTATATATATGACTCTATCTCACTCTCTCTGTTATACTCTCTTTTCTGTCACTCTTTCTCTCTCGCTGTCAATCCATCTTTTATGTTTGTTTCGCTTTCATTTTGTGATATCACATTCTCTCTCTCTATCTATTTCACACTCAATTCATTGTCTGACACTGAATCACATTTCTACCTTTCCTCTCTCCCCCTTCTAACCTTCTTTCTCTGCTTGCCTCTCTTTCTCTAAGTGTCATACCTTTTCTGCGTATCTCTTCCTGTCAACCTCCTCTTCCATATATCTCACTCTGTGTCACACCATTCTTTTCTGTTTCTCACTCTGTGCCTCTCCCCTCTTTGATTTTTCTAATTTTGCGCCTCAGTCCTCTTTAATTTCTCTCACCCAGTTTCTCACTCCTCTTTAATCTCTCTCACTCTTTGCTTCAGCCCACTTTAACCTATCTCATTCTTTGCCTAACCCCTCTTTAATCCCTCTCACTCTGTGCCTCCCCCACCGACCTCTTTCAATCCCTCTCACTCTGTGCCTCCCCCACCCACCTCTTTCAATCCCTCTCACTGGGCCTCCCCCACCCCCTTCTTTCAATCCCTCTCACTCTGTGCCTTCCCCACCCCCCTCTTTCAATCGCTCTCACTTTGTGCCTCCCCCACCCCCTTCTTTCAATCTCTCTCACTCTGTGCCTCCCCCACCCCCCTCTTTCAATCCCTCTCACTCTGTGCCTCCCCCACCCCCCCTTTCAATCCCTCTCACTCTGTGCCTCCCCCACCCCCCCCTTTCAATCCCTTTCACTCTGTGCCTCCCCCACCCCCCTCTTTCAATCCCTCTCACTCTGTGCCTCCCCCACCCCCCTTTCAATCCCTCTCACTCTGTGCCTCCCCCACCCCCCTTTCAATCCCTCTCACTCTGTGCCTTCCCCACCCCCCTCTTTCAATCCCTCTCACGCTGTGCCTCCCCCACCCCCTTCTTTCAATCTCTCTCACTCTGTACCTCCTCTGTAAACACAGCTCTACCAATACATACGGACAGAGCACTGATTGAGCACTGATTGAGCACTGATTGAGCACACTGGTCACGACATCAATTCATTTCCTGCTTGTCACCCACTTGCTGACCTAATTTCCACTCCACCTCAAGAACCCACTTCCTCCACTACCTCAAGAACCCACCTCCTCACCTTTTCACTAAACGTCAAGAATTCACGTAACCACCTTTCCATTCCACCTCAAGAACCCACCTCCCGACTTTTCCACTCCACCTCAAGAACCCACGTCCCGACTTTTCCACTCCACCTCAAGAACCCACCTCCTGACCTTTCCACTCCACCTCAAGAACCCACCTCCTCACCTTTCCACTCCACCGCAAGAACCCACCTCCTCACCTTTCCCCTCCACATGAAGAATTCACGTACCCACCTTCCCACTCCACCTCAAGATCCCACCTTTCCACTCCACATCTAGAATCCACCAATCTCTCATTCTGTGTCTCACCATCCTTTTGTGTCCCTCACCGTGTCACCCCGTCCCCTTCCTCCTTCCCCCTCTCTCAATCGTCCCACCGTCTTTCTCTCGCCCACTCTTGCCTGTCACTCTATGGCGCATCACTCTTCTCAGTCCCGCTCTCTGTCACACCTGACACCCCCTCCCTTCTCCCACCCCCTCTCACTATCACAACATATTCCTTCTCCCAAGAAAACTAACAAAGAAATCAGGCGCTCAATAAAGTAGCCTTTCCACTAATTAAAACAATGTTCATTATTTCAAATCACAACAAGTTTCAGCCTGGGATAAATCTCTATGTACACAAAATCGCGAGGACACTAACAAAAGATGTTTGGTTAGAGATGAGGTAACTGTTTTTCTTTGAAATCGTATCGACCTTCTGTGAAAACTGCCCAGGCCTTCTAAATTGTACATCAATGTTTTTGTTTATTCCTGTTTTTTATTTTTTTAAATGGTAGTTAAAAAAAGTGTTCCTTTTTTAATGAAACAAAAATAACACAATAGCCATTTAAGCAAAGGGTTCTGGAAAATTGTATATTAGTTCTACTTGTTCTTCTTCTTCTTCTTCTTCTTCTTCTTCTTCTTCTTCATCATCTTCGTCTTCTTCTTCTTCTTCTTCTTCTTCTTCATCATCTTCGTCTTCTTCTTCTTCTTCTTCTTCTTCTTCTTCTTCTTCTTCTTCTTCTTCTTCTTCTTTTTTCTTTGCTAGACCTGAATCATTTTATGATTTACGTGTATTAGTTGAAGGCCTATGCTTCACATGGAGGTTAACAAGTTTTATTTGATCTATGAATTGAAACTCCTGCTGTACAGGTATGAAAAACAAAACGTTCGAGAGTCTCTAATTTATCATTCTTTTATCTGAAGTCCTGGTGACACATCTATCTATGTCCTGCTCTGAGTGTCAGCGTGTCAGAAATCTGTATTCATTGTTTGTATTGGTACCGGTTAGTATTGGTATAGGATTGTATTGGAAAATCGTTAATACTTCCCCATCGGGAAGATGGAGATAAGATGTACGAGTTCAAGAGTGGATTAGTTGCTTGTCTCGGAATCAGAACAAAATGAGAGAGTGAAGGGAACGGCGGATAGGGGGAGTCTTGAGGTGGGGTGGAAAGGTGGGTAGGGGGATTCTTGATGTGGGGTGGAACGGTGGGTAGGGGGATTCTTTAGGTGGGGTGGATATGTGGATTCTAGATTTGGTGGAAAGGTTAGTAGGTGGATTTTTGAGGTGGAGTAGAAAGGTGGGTAGGGGGATTCGAGGTGGGGTGGGTAGGTGGATTCTTGATGTGGTGGAAAGGTTAGTAAGTGGATTTTTGAGGTGGAGTAGAAAGGTGAGTACGTGGATTCTTGAGGTAGGGTGGATACTTGGATTCTTGAGGTGGGATGGATACTTGGATTCTTGAGGTGGAGTGAATAGGTGAGTAGATGTTTTATGATTGTTGACCTGATAGTGGTTACCAGCACGTTTTATGATTGTTGACCTGATAGTGGCTACCAGCACGTTTTATGATTGTTGACCTGATAGTGGCTGCCAGCATATCCTATGATTGTTGACCCGATAGTGGCTACCAGCACGTTTTATGATTGTTGACCTGATAGTGGCTACCAGCATATCTTATGATTGTTGAACTGATAGTGGCTACCAGCATATACTATGATTGTTGACCTGATAGTGGCTACCACCATATACTATGATTGTTGACCTGATAGTGGCTACCAGCCTATACTATGATTGTTGACCCGATAGTGGCTAGCAGCATGTTTTATGATTGTTCATCTGATAGTGGCTACCAGCAAATCCTATGATTTGTTGACCCGATAGTGGCTACCAGCACGTTTTATGATTGTTGATCTGATAGTGGCTACCAGCATATCCTATGATTGTTGACCTGATAGTGGCTACCAGCACGTTTTATGATTGTTGACCTGATAGTGGCTACCAGCATATCCTATGATTGTTGACCCGATAGTGGCTACCGGCATGTTCTATTCAATTTACTATTGTGAGTGGTTGGCTTACGCGTACGGCTTGGACAGGAACCTCAGAGCGATCGGTCATATCCGCTTGATTTATGTAATTGTACCTGTCTGTAATTGTATCTGTTTGTAGTTGTCAACCGTTCAAGTTTCCGAACACAGGGTCTCAAACCAAATTTTTTTATTCCTTTCCATAACTTTTTCTAATAAATCTTTTCTGTCTTATTTCTGACCCTTCCTCTTTTATCCTTTGTCTCCTTCTTTCATTGCTCAGTACCTCCGTGTAAACAAAAAAAAAAAAAAAAAGGAAAATTACCATAAATACCGAATACCTTCCATCTCGCACATACTCTCAATTCTTCTACTTGCGTCATCACTTTATGTCTCCATACTTTCTTCAACCTTTCAGATCTGTTAGTTTTTCTCAGAAAAAAAGGGGAGTAAGGCAAGGTTGTGTTCTGTCCCTTGACCTGTTCACTCTGGACAGCGAGTTTATCTTGAGAGACATGTAGACAATGCCAGGAATATCAATTGGCGGACATAACATAAACAATCTACGATATGCTGATGACATTGTATTGATAGCCCAGAATGAAACCGACTTGCAAGAAATGGTAGACATGGTAGTTCAGAAAAGTGAAAACAAGGGCCTCAGTTTTAAAAAAAAATTATTCGGAGGTGACGGTAGTGTTTAAGAAACCGGTCTCCAAAATGCAGCGTCAAAGCGAAGGGGACCGAATTGAGACAAGTTAACACGTTTAAATACCTGGACACATTCATAACATTAGATGAAAGATGCAATTACGAAATAAAATGCAGAATAGGCCAAGCAAAATTGATCTTCCTGACCAGGAAGGGAATATAGTGCAATAAAACCTTATCGCTAGAACTGAGGAAGAAAGTTCTTGGGTGCTAAGTGGAACCAGTACTTCTGATGGGAGAGATTCATGGACAATCTTTGGAAGCAACGGAGATGTGGTTTTACATAAGAATGCTGTGGATTCCAAGGACTGCAAAGAAGCCTAGTGATACAGTACTCGAACAAACACAAAGACAACTCATTGCAAAGATCACAAAAAAGCAGTCATCATTTTTCAGGTATGTTATGAGAAAAGGCGGCTTGGGGCACGTTGTGACAACGGGAAAGATAGCAGAAAGAGAGATAGTGGAAGGCAGAGATAGAAGATGTTAGACATCCTGAGAGAATTGCACGGACGACATTCAACTACAGTTGGTAAGTAAAACACGTGATAGAAGTGGATGGAAGTCCACGTTCGCTAACCTCAACCGGCATGGCACGTGGTGATGATGTTATTCTCATTTTTGCTGTCCTTTATCTATGACCAAGTGCTTTGTGCTCTTGAGGCGAACTTTCTGTTTGTACTTGGGACCAGACACAACTGGTACACAATTGTTTCTTTGAGTATTTATAACTGACATTAAGTTCTACTGGAACTGAGTTCAGTCCCTGGCTCTTTTGTGAACCGTTTGATGGATGGAACAACAATTTGTTAATAGGATTCGCTGAGTGATTTGTCCTTTGGGAATAGATAAGTAAAACTGGAACAATTAACGCAGAAAACCTAGGTCGTGGCCGAAATGACGTGTTTGTCCGTTCAAATTTTTATTTTTAGAGGTAGTGTAGTGGTTGGATAGCAGTTAACACTTGTAGGGTAGAAGCTTCTCTAAGGCATGGCATATTTTACACAGCGTTTTTCATACAGGTCAATAGCCTGTTGAGTTTGGTTTGGTCTTGAAAAAAGTGTTAGAACTCATACTTCATACATACATGATGATATGGATACATACATGAGGATACGGATACATACATGAGGATATGGATACATACATGAGGATACGGATACATACATCAGGATGAGGATACATACATCAGGATGAGGATACATACATCAGGATGAGGATACATACATGAGGATAAGGATACATACATCAGGATGAGGATACATACATCAGGATGAGGATACATACGTCAGGATGAGGATACATACATGAGGATAAGGATACATACATGAGGATAAGGATACATACATGAGGATGGGGATACATATATGAGGATGGGGATACCGATACATACATGAGGATAAGGATACATACATGAGGATAAGGATACATACATGAGGATGGGGATACCGATACATACATGAGGATAATGATACATACATTAGGATAAGGATACATACATCAGGATGAGGATACATACATGAGGATACGGATACAAACATGATGATTCGGATACAAACATAAAGATGAGGATACATACATGAGGATGAGGATACGGATACAAACATGAGGATACGGATACAAACATAAAGATGAGGATACATACATGAGGATGAGGATACGGATACAAACATGAGGATACGGATACAAACATAAAGATGAGGATACATACATGAGGATAAGAATACATACATGAGGATAAGGATACATACACGAGGATGAATAATTCCATTTCCCTGTATCATTATAAAGAGCAGGATTTGGACAGTTAGAGCGGAAATGAGAAGTGAGGAGAAAGGACGTGAGTGGGTCAATCTACATGTTTATTTCTGTTGTGGCCATTTTGTGGCCATTAGCTTCGTCTGTTTGCTGTGTCAGAAATGTATATTCTTTATGTTGAGATCAATAACTGTTTGCTGTGTCAGAAATGTATATTCTTTATGTTGGCTGTGATCGGTACCTGCTTGAATTAGAATATCGTTTGACCTTCAGGGCCAACAAAATTGATTGGAAACATTGTACGCCTTTTTCTGATTTTCGCAAGTTTTCTTCGCAATCTTCCTCCTTTATTTCTCTTCTACTTTTCCTTGCTATTAGTCTTATTCTTCCCAACAATCTGCTTCTTTTTTTATGTTGTTCACTTTTGTTTTTGTTTTCGTTTTGTCAACTTCGTTATTTGTCTTCTTTTTATTGTCCTTTACTTCTTCCTTTTCTCTTTTTCTTCATCGTCGTCTTACTTTTATTGTATCTCCTTTTCGTGTTTTCGTCCTCCTTTCTTCCCCTCCTCTCCCCCTCCCCCTCCCCCCGCTTTCCCCAATATAAAATTATTAATAATATAATACTAACTTTATAATTCCCTGTATCTTTTATCTCTCTTTCTTAATCTTCTTCTGATTTTGGTAGGTTTCCATTACTTTCCGTACGTGGAGAAGGGATCACCTAGAAAAAAAAAAGTATTTAACAAACTGTAGAAGGCGGGATTTGTACCCGGTACAATGGGATTGCGAAACTCACGCTCCACCCTAAGATTTCGCTGATTCCGGTATCTCTCAAGTACGCCTCAAGACATAGGAAGAACAACTGTTGCACGCTACTAAAGAACATCGATAATCGGAAAGAGCAAGCTGTTTGCCACTGTCCTGTCAAAAATGTAGAAAAATCATGAAATTCCTTTCCTAAAACGTTATGTACTTTCATCCAGTCGTAATAGACCACAGGAAGTACATCGGTATATAGAGCATACAGCGGACAGCTTCGGCTATGTTTACTTAACTTAACGTCTTTATACTAGTTTAGAAAACTCTGCAGAGTCTGTATACAACCAGTTTCTTTTACATTTTATTATTCTATAAACTATGTGCATTCAATCTATTCTTGAATTGACTCTGCCTCCATTATTTCCTGCGGCACTGTATTCAAAGCATTCACCACTCACTGATTAAAAAAAATATTTCATAATATCTAATCTGGTCTTTTCTTTAATTAATTTGTAGTTGTGCCATTTTGTTCTTGAATGTGGTTGTAGCTTGAACAACTCCTTAGTCTATTGTATCCTTTCCGTTGATTAGTTTATAAACCTGTACTAAGTCACCTCAAATTCTTTTATTTTCTACATACCGTAGGGCGGTTTTTCTGAGTCTTTCCTCGTAACTGTAAGTCTGCAATCCCACTATCAGTTGTGTTGCTCTTCTTTATATTTTTATATCCCCTCTACAATAAGGACTCCACACCTTTACAAAGTACTCTATCCTAGGTAACTAATGCTGTATACAGAATGACTACTACTTCTTTGCTCCTATTTTAAATATTTCTCTTTATCATATTGCATTTGCCTTTTTCACTGCTACCTGGACTTGCTCACTCACCTTACCTGTATGATCTATTATGCCCCCATAGGTCCTATTCCTTTTCTATCTTTCCGATGTTGTTCACTCCCACTCTATAATTATGTTCCATATTGGATCTACCCATGTGGATGACTGTACAGTTATCTACATTAGATTCCATTTGTAAGCTCTCATACCATTTCAGAATTTTAACTAAATCCGACCTCAATATACCCACTTGTGTCTTCAACTAATTTCGTAATCAAGGATCCGACGTCATTGTCCAAATCGTTTATAAATATCAAGAAAAAAACTGGTCCCAAAACTGAGCCATGTGGCACTCCACTTTTTACCTCACATCACGCAGAGTACTCTTTTTCTATGCCCACACTCTGCCTTCGTCCCGTTAAATATTTTTGTAATTTATTGGGCAACTTTGCTAGCTATTACATGTAATTTTAACTTCATAAATAATCTTTGATGCGGTACTCTATCAAAGGCCTTTGCACAAACTAGATAAATAACCTAATCACTTGGAAGGGCCATAACCTGTCTAACCCAACTGCACTACAGTGGTCGTCTAATTCTTCTAAGGGAGCTAAGAAAGAAGGATGTATATTGAACTCATTTTCATGACTGCTTTTCTACTTTCAGATCTTCGTTCTTCCTTCATTAAATGCTTGATTGTTATTTCTAAGACAAACTATTGAGCCATGACCATCGATAGCTTAGACTACAGATGGTCATAATTGAGCTCGAATTAAATGACACAAGCCGTTTGGTTAGAGACTATTCTTGTTTACATTTCGGCGTTGTATGTGACACTTACAAGAATTAGGTACTGTCACTCTCAGAGCATGTCGTAAATGATGACTGGTAGAGCTGTGTAACGCTTCTGATGTAGAAATATCTTTGTGTGTCGCAGATGCGAAGATAGTGCAAATTTCACAAAGAAAACATTAAGTAGTCGGTGCCTACCATTGCTCCAGGATAGTCAGCTTTCCGACTTAAGGTATTGCACAACCCACAGTTCTCACAAGTAACACGCATGAGAAGCGGGCAGTAGACATGCAGTATGTGTTTGACAGAAAGCTCTCGAATCAATATTTCTTTTACGGTGCAGAAATAAAAGAACTAATTATTCATTTTCCTGGAAATATGAAGAAGCCAAGAACAATATGGATTGACTGTGCTAAAGAAACACGAGAGCCCTGAAATGACAACCATATCAACGGCCACACAGAAGGTGTACGAAATAATATTGCATCTCACCACGGCGTCGATGGACAAGCTGATAGAGTAGATGATATCGAGAAATGTCTCCATACAATCGATTGCTTTGCCTACCTAGGCAGTACTTTAATTAAAGAAGCGAAAATTGACTTTGAGGTCAACAACAGAATTGGAAAAGCAAGTTCTGTGCTTGAGAGACTAGAACCGAATGTCTGGAACCGACAAGATATAAGTGTTGTCATAAAGGTAAAACTGTATCCTGCTGTAGTGCTAACCATTTTTATGCATACCTGCAAAACATGGACAGCGTACAACAAATATACCAGGGAACTAAACCGTTTCCACAATAGCTGTCTCGGCAGGTTTTCAAAATCAGGTGACAGAACACAGTGCTTAACTGTAAAATTCTTCCGAACAAGGCCAGCATGACCATGGCCATGGCTGCTGCCGACATGGAACAACGCCTCCTGGTCATCCTATTTCCTCAGGTCGTGTTGTCTGTCATCGATTACGGACTAGGCATCTTCACACTATCAAGAACACAGTGTGAAAGGTTGGACCGCATCCAGAATGAAGGTATGCGACTGGTTCTGGGCTGCACTAGAGATACCCCGACTGTGATAATGCGGTACATGTTGGGATTGTTATCGGTGACATCCAGACATAAACTGGCACAAGTCAAAGCCTATATGCGTGTCACCACAGACACGTGGCACCCTCTGCACAGTAGTATCTCAGACATCAAGGGATCAAGAATCATGGATGGCACAGGCTGAGAACAATCGGACACGTCACTCCAGCTGAGACGATAGCCAAAGGAGAAGAATGGGTCTACACTGGTGATAGAATGATAGAGTACCAGAGAGTCAGCATAACCTTAGGCAAGGAATGCAGAGAACGGAGCAGCGGGAGAGCAGACCACTAGGTAAATCAGCTGATAACTGAGAACACACAGGAGAGTGACGCTGTCATATACACCGACGGATCAGTCATTCGCAGAGGGACATCAGGCTGAGGTTTCTCGCATAGAGTGAGAGGAGAGGTCATTGCTGAGCGCAGTAGGGCATACATGTCAACAACCTCCAGTATGAGAATGGAGACGGAAGCAGTGACCTCAGCACTGAAATGGATATCTGAGACTTCTATAACAAAGGCAGTCATCGTGACAGACGCGCAAGCCGTACTTCAGAAAGTACAGAAGGGATGGCTTAGGTACGAGTGGATAGCTGCTGTTGAGGCCTAAAAACCTCCAGGCGCTAACCTGGATCTACTGTCCTGCTCATGCCGGGGTTCATGCAATGAAAAAGCTGACATCTTGACTTCACAAGCTCCCACCATGGGCACATTGGTGATTGACAGAAGTGACATTTTGAAATCAATCAATGGCCGTCTACTGGATAAGGACACCACAATAGATGAAGCAGCAATCCACTGCAAAGTTTCGACATTAAACGAGGTTCGAGCGGAGTGGGGCGCATGAGAGGACGGCGCAGGAGTGTGTACAACCAGCGAGCTACAGGGACCATCAGCATCCATACCTTACGCCATTTGATGAGAGAGACTGAGCATCTATGGGTATGCCCGGAGTGCAGTGATGTTGATTCTTAGAAACAGAAACAGAAAACTCTTCACAAGAAAAACATGTTGAGGGTCAAACGGTTTCTACTCAAAGCTCAGACACACGATGTGCAAGACACATTGTTCGCGTCCCTGATGCCCGGCTCCTCGATAGGTGATGTATGGTGAACTCAGAACAGACAGAAGCTCATCAGTGGAAAAGAGTAAACTCTACAGACTCCTTGAAAAATGTTTGGAAAGCTTAAACATTGATGTCACCTGCTGGGAGATACTTGAACAGAACCGTTCCATCTGGCGCTCGCATCACACAAGGTGCTCGGGTCGCAGAATTAAATATCATCACATAGGCTGAGGGAAAACGAGCTGGCCTAATGAACAGAACGCACGATAATCCTAAAGCTGACACATCACATGTGTGTTCAAATTGTGGCAGAGTCTGCCGAGCCAGGATTGTATTTTACAGTCATATAAACCAGGGAGTGACTCAGGTCTCCCTCGTGAGATGCTCGATCGAAATTAGTCTCCGGAATCAACGTATGCAGGCTCTCCACAATTCTGACATAAGACGATTGTTCCAGGCGAAGGATGCGGTAATTCATGCAGGCAAGGTAACACATAGATTGGGAGGTCACATTTTGCGACGAAACGATGGTCGATGGAGCACAGCGACAGCAATGTGGTACTCCCGAGGTAAGAGCAGACCGCGGGGAAGACCTATAATGCGTTGGTCAGACTATCTTGCAGTACGCTGCAAAATCTGAAATGAGATGGCTCTAGAAGATCACTTACCACGTACTGGGCTTGCGTGGCCCAAGACAGGGTCCGCTTGAGACGAAGTTGGGACCCTCAGATACGCTGAGGAGCGGGTAGTCAAGATTAAGATAAGATACCATCTCGAAACACAAGTCTGCCGCTGCAGCCATCTTTACCTGCTGTGTAACAGGAGAGGAAAAATACAATAAAAAGGTAAGAAACAGATATAAATATGTCCTTAGCTGATTAGTAGTTGTGTACATTTGAGTACTAATTGTATGTACACATTATCCTCACGCTTACAATATCTTGTCTCTAGGCTCAAGAGATGATGGACCAACATCCGGCCACATGTTGAAGCAAGCGTGTGACGGTAGCCATCTTTGAACAACAAAAACCTGGATAGTCTAAAGAACACTAAACCACAATGACTCTCTTTGATGATGTCCCGTCCAGTGCTTTCCCTTCCCAAGAGAGAACACTCATGAAGATGCCGGAGGTGGAAGAGGAGTTCTTACATGCTGTCGACTTTGGAGACGTAATGATGGTGAAAGGTCTGCTGGAGGAATACCCTAATCTCAATGTGGACTGCACGGATGCCCTCGGTAGGACGCCATTGCGTATGGCTGTCAAAAACGAAAATAAAGAGGTCAGTAGCCATTATCTTTTGTGTGTGTTTTAAACGCTTTCTAGTCCCAAGTGGAACATAGGAACACTTCCACAACTTCCCTCTCTACAGGAACCCTGTGTCCGAGCATGTGTGATATGTGTTGAAGGTCCAAGACGTGTGTGTGGTAGTTGGTGTCTCCTGGTAAAGTGGTAGTGGGTGTGTGTTGAAGGTCCAAAAAGTGTGTGGTAGTTGCTGGCTCCGGGTAAGGTGGTAGTGGGTGTGTGTTGAAGGTTCAAAACGTGTGTGTGGTAGTTGGTGTCTCGTAGTAAGGTGGTAGTGGGTGTGTGTTGAAGGTTCAAAACGTGTGTGTGGTAGTTGGTGTCTCGTAGTAAGGTGGTAGTGGGTGTGTGTTGAAGGTTCAAAACGTGTGTGTGGTAGTTGGTGTCTCGTAGTAAGGTGGTAGTGGGTGTGTGTTGAAGGTTCAAAACGTGTGTGTGGTAGTTGGTGTCTCGTAGTAAGGTGGTAGTGGGTGTGTGTTGAAGGTTCAAAACGTGTGTTTGGTAGTTGGTGTCTCGTGGTAAGGTGGTAGTGGGTGTGTGTTGAAGGTTCAAAACGTGTGTTTGGTAGTTGGTGTCTCGTGGTAAGGTGGTAGTGGGTGTGTGTTGAAGGTTCAAAACTTGCGTGTGGTAATTGGTGTCTCCTGGTAAGGTGGTAGTGGGTGTGTGTTGAAGGTTCAAAACGTGTGTTTGGTAGTTGGTGTCTCGTGGTAAGGTGGTAGTGGGTGTGTGTTGAAGGTTCAAAACTTGCGTGTGGTAATTGGTGTCTCCTGGTAAGGTGGTAGTGGGTGTGTGTTGAAGGTTCAAAACGTGTGTTTGGTAATTGGTGTCTCCTGGTAAGGTGGTAGTGGGTGTGTGTTGAAGGTTCAAAACGTGTGTTTGGTAGTTGGTGTCTCGTGGTAAGGTGGTAGTGGGTGTGTGTTGAAGGTTCAAAACTTGCGTGTGGTAATTGGTGTCTCCTGGTAAGGTGGTAGTGGGTGTGTGTTGAAGGTTCAAAACGTGTGTTTGGTAGTTGGTGTCTCGTGGTAAGGTGGTAGTGGGTGTGTGTTGAAGGTTCAAAACTTGCGTGTGGTAATTGGTGTCTCCTGGTAAGGTGGTAGTGGGTGTGTGTTGAAGGTTCAAAACTTGCGTGTGGTAATTGGTGTCTCCTGGTAAGGTGGTAGTGGGTGTGTGTTGAAGGTTCAAAACTTGCGTGTGGTAATTGGTGTCTCCTGGTAAGGTGGTAGTGGGTGTGTGTTGAAGGTTCAAAACGTGTGTTTGGTAGTTGGTGTCTCCTGGTAAGGTGGTAGTGGGTGTGTGTTGAAGGTTCAAAACGTGTGTTTGGTAGTTGGTGTCTCGTGGTAAGGTGGTAGTGGGTGTGTGTTGAAGGTTCAAAACGTGTGTTTGGTAGTTGGTGTCTCGTGGTAAGGTGGTAGTGGGTGTGTGTTGAAGTGTAGGAAAAGTGTTTGGTAGTTGGGATGTGGTCTCGTGGTAAGGAGATAGTGAGTGTGAGTTAGTGTGTAGGAAGTGTGTTTAGTAGTTAGTCTGTAGCCAGGTAAGGTGGTAGTGGGTGTCTGTTGGATGTATAAGAAGTGTGTTTAGTATTTGGTCTGTGGTCTCCTGGTAAGGTGGTAGTGGGTGTCTGTTGATGTGTAGGAAGTGTGTTCAGTAGTTTGTCTGTGGTCTCCTGGTAAGGTGGTAGTGGGTGTCTGTTGGATGTATAAGAAGTGTTTTTAGTATTTGGTCTGTGGTCTCCTGGTAAGGTGGTAGTGGGTGTATCGATGTGTAGGAAGTGTGTTCAGTAGTTGGTCTGTCGCCTGGTAAGGTGGTAGTGGGTGTCTGTTGATGTTTTTAACGTATGTATGGAAGGACCAGGCGCTGTGTGGAGATGTACTTCTGTGTGTAGAGTGAAGGGGAACTAGTTGTGTGGAGATGAACAAACAGATGTGTGATAGCAAACCTCGAGGTGAGTGATAGTGGGCCTCGAGGTGAGTGATAGTGGGCCTCGAAGTATGTCACGGGATGTGTGAAGATGGACCACCGAATGTGTGACAGCGGGCCTCAAAGTGGGATTGTGGGCTTCGAAGTGTGATAATGGAACTCGAAGTGTTTGACGGAATCTGTGTTGATTGACCACCAGATGTGCGTTAACAGACCTCGACGTGTGTGATAGTGGGCCTCGAAGCGAAGTGTGTCACGAGTTGTGTGGGGATGGACCACACGTGTGATAGTGGGCCTTGAAATGTGATAGTGTGCCTCGAAGTGTGATAGTGGGTCTAGACGTGTGATAATGGACCTCGAAGTGTGGTAGTGGGCCTCGAGGTGTGATAGTGGGCCTCAAAGTGTGGTAGTGGGCCTCGAAGTGTGTCGTGGGGTGTATGGCGATGGACCACTAGGTGGACGATAGTGGGCCTCGAATTGTATGAAGAGATATCAGGAATGTGTAGAAGCAGCATGGCATGTTCTCGCTGTCCTACAACTGCTGGTTCCGGAATCTCCCGCCTTTTTGTGCAGAAACATTCAAGAACGAGATATGGTCCAAATATATACATTCATGCGACCACAACGCTACAGCGCAGACGCAAATAAATCAAATGCACATTCAATTGAGCACAGAACAAACCTCAGTAGCATAAATCATCGCATAAAATACACGAACGCATAAAATTGCTCGCAAGAAAACTGGTTTGACTGTGAACATTTTTCTTTTAGCAATTTTTTGTGTATGTACTTTCTTCGTGAGCATTGAATGTCTGTGACGTTTTATTCTGTGCGGTATGTCCGTGCAAGGAGTGTTCGTGTGGCCTTTTGTTATTGAATCGAATATTTTGTATAGATAAATATATTTTGATGTGGCTTCAAAATTGTTGGTATTTGGTGTGGATAAAGTGTATGTATGGTAGTAGGAGTGCAAGCAGTAGTCAGATACTGTCAGCAAGGGGAGAAGTAAATAGTGGTATTCGTATTGTCAGATATCGTCGCGTGGATATCATCACTGGGATGAAGAAGTAGGTTTGAAGAAGACGTGTTTAATCTACCACTAGCTATTAGCGAGTTTTCTGAACTAAGAAGTACACAAACAGACAATTACATGAAAATGAAAGCGATTTTAGATCCTACAGTGCTAAGAAAAGCAGATATTGATTAACAGATGCGAGTTATGGACGATATGGATAATAGGCTGTATGAAATAGTATGTCGGCTACCCTGTGTCGTATTTCCACGATTCAACGCACACAGCTGAGCTTCGCGATGTTTGCTGATAGTGTCGGTTGTGGTGTGTCTAGAAAATTGCACGTGAACTAATGATACACACAGCCCGAAAGAGATTTAGCCCTGCCCGGCTAGCAACATGTCCAAGACACCTTGCTCACGCGCAGATAGTACCTTTAATCTGTGCGGCCCCTATCCTAAGGCAGCGAAGTTCTCAGATACCTTCAAGGAGTCCAAGTGACCTCGGTTGGCACACTTAACATGAAACCACAAGGCGCCATATATTCATCCCAGGATATTGAAAGTCCAATGGAAATTGCAACTTTTGAGTGTACTTTTTTGCTGCAGCTCGTGGCCGTGGAAGTGGACAAGCAACGCAACAGGCCACTGGTGTCTAAACAAACATTATTATTATTGTTATTTAACAATCTAAAATGAAAAAAGACCACACAGGCCACATATAAAATGATGCCTACCACTAACTTTCCAGGCGAGACCAGGTGATCATTCTCCGGCTATGCACAGGACAAAACAGATTGAAATGTCATCTGTACAATAAGTTCAAAATTGACATTACGGACCTGTATGCCTGCGGCACAGCCCATAAGAAGGCAGAACACATTTTGCGGTCCTGCCCACTGCATACCGACAAATGTAGTAGCATTTGACAGCAGCCAGTGTCGTTCTACGAGAAGCTGTACTGAAGTGCATAGAGCCTCAAGTCCACAGCTACCTTCGTTAGAGCTTTTGAAAATGAACGATGAAGAAGAAGCAACAATCTGATAAATCTGTTGCAGAACAGAAATATGTTTCTCCAGAAGATTCTTCGTGTGTCTTAGGCCGAAATTAAATTAAACTAAAATATATTCATTATCATCATGACCAGATTAATAAGTCCTGATTCTGGTGTTAATCTCGTCAGACCAGGCCACGACTCATCCTCTACAGATCTCTTGTGCTCATCAAGACTGTGCACTGATTTTCTTGTTCTCCTGTGTGATGTACTTGCTTATTCTTCTTCTTCTTCTTCTTCTTCTTCTTCTTCTTCTTCTTCTTCTCTTCTTCTTCTTCTTCTTCTTCTTCTTCTTCTTCTTCTTCTTCTTCTACTTCTTCTTCTTCGTATTTGTCTTTCAGCATTTTCAATAGTTGGATTTTGTTCAAGTGACTGTTAAGTTGTGTGGATACTTTAGAGTGCCGACTGGGCACACATCACTATGAAACTGTTGAACATCATTTGTTTGTGTGTCCGGCACTTGTCAGTGTTAGTTAATAGCTTCTTCTTCCAAGGTCAGACAATTATGTTCGGAACTAATCAGCAGCTCATAAACACTTGCGTATACCACAATATTTTGCATTGGGCCAAAGGGCCGGATCGCACAGGCTGCTGAATCAATAACCAACCAACCAACTAACCAACCAGTATTTTAAATAGCAGACGTCTTCGTCTCATACTGGGACCAAAATACGACTTTAAAGATACATGCGAACAAACATAGAACAACGTAGAAATGCTAGATGCACCGAATACACACTCGGACAGGGGAGCAGGGCAATCGTTAGGCAATATGAATGATTGAGTGAAAGCGAGGTCGAGATTGATCCAGAAGAATGTCTTCGAAGGTAAGACAGACTGGATAGGAAAATAAAGAGCACTAGGCGATCTGGTACACACATTATAGAGATTGTCGACATCACGTGATGGTGATGGTAGTGATGGTGGTGATCGGGACAGTGATGGCGTTAGTGATGGTGATGGTAGTGATGGTGGTTATGGGGACACTGATGGTGTTAGTGATGGTGATGGTAGTGATGGTGGTGATGGGGATAGTGATGGTGCTAGTCATGGTGATGGTGGTGATGGGGACAGTAATGGTGTTAGTGATGGTGATGATTGCGATAGTGATGGTGATGATAATAGTGATGGTGAAAGTGATGGTGTTAGTGATGGGGATGGTAGTGATGGTGGTGATGGGGACAGTGATGGTGTTAGTGATGGCGATGGTGAAAGTGATGGTGATGATGATGATGATGATTGTGATAGTGATGTTGATGGTGATAGTGATGGTGATGGTGAAAGTGATGGTGATGGTGAAAGTGATGGTGATGGTGATGATGATGATGGGGACAGTGATGGTGTTAGTGATGGTGATGGTAGTGATGGTGGTGATGGGGACAGTGATGGTGTTAGTGATGGTGAGGATGAAAGTATTGGTGATGATGATGATTGCGATAGTGATGGTGATGGTGATAGTGATGGTGATGATGGTGATAGTGATGGTGATGATGGTGATGATGATGGTGATAGTGATGGTGATGATGGTGATAGTGATGGTGATAATGGTGATAATGATGGTGATAGTGATGGTGATGATGGTGATGATGATGGTGATAGTGATGGTGATGATGGTGATAGTGATGGTGATAATGGTGATGATGATGGTGATAGTGATGGTGAGAGTGATAGTGACGGTGATGATAATGGTGATGATGATGGTGATAGTGATGGTGAGAGTGATAGTGACGGTGATGATAATGGTGATGATGATGGTGATAGTGATGGTGATGATGATCATGATGGTGATAGTGATGGTGATGATGATCATGATGGTGATAGTGATGGTGATGATGATGGTGATGATGATGGTGATAATGATGGTGATGATGATGATAGTGTAGATGGTGATAGTGATGGTGATGATGATGATGATGATGATGGTGATGGTGATGATGATGGTGATGATGATGGTGATGATGATGGTGATAATGATGGTGATAGTGATGGTGATGATGATGGTGATGATGATCATGATGGTGATAGTGATGATGATGATGATGGTGATGATGATAGTGATGGTGACGATGAGGGTGATGATGATGAAGATGATGACGGTGATTTGATCATGATGGTGATGGTGATAGTGATTGTGATGGTGATGAAAATGATGATGATGATGATGTGATGGTAAAAGTGATTGTGATGATGATGATGAAAAGGATGATGGTGATGATGAAGTTGATGATGATTGACATGCATGAATGGTGAAATCTGCAATGTGTTGTAGAGTCTTCCACCCTAGAACGGCTATGAATATTGTTTCTAGACCTTTCGTACAAACCCAGAAGGCAAGAGCTCTGTTTCTAAGCCCTGAAGTCTACTCCACACTTGGTAGAAGTTCGATCTATGTTAACGGTAACGTGTGCACTTGGATGACTTGTAGAGTTTTCTACCTCAAAGTGATTTGAGTATTGTGTTTCAATGATGTTTTCTTTCCAAATACAAAAGGCAACTCCTCACCCATGAAACTTTTTGACCTGTAATAGAAAGCTTGTTATTTTATTGAACTTTTTTCAGAAATTCATTGCATGATTTGCATTAATTATACAACCAACTGATGTCATCTTTAGGTCTGGTATTGATTGCACGTGGCAAATGAATAATTCAGGTCGTGGCAGAGATAACGGTTTTATATTTAAGTTATTCTTTGGGGAAGGACAGTGGATGTTTGTGGTAACTGTGTGGGACAACGTGTCTAGTGTAGAGACCGTTGAGTTTATGGCCTTAAACACATTGCTATTCCCACAGATAGTCGCTGTGGTCAAGAGGTAAGGGATTCGTCTCTCAAAGCGATGAACGGAAACAGTGTGGGTTCGAGCCCGACAGGTTTCAAGCGACCCGTGGTCTCAAAGGAGGTGGGACCAGAGAACCTACATCCTGAATTATCTCCAGTCATCTTGACGTATGTCTTGCCACTGGCCCAAGGTTATTAGGAAACTGAAAGTGAGGTTGATGACCAGCGTAGAACCTTCCCAACTATAATCCAAATACAGCGCAAGTTTCATAATCAAGACAAAAATTGTATGATGGTGTCGCCAACATCACTATGAGCAACTAGCTAACATTCACACAGGTCAACGCGTTGTGACAGTTGAGTAGAAAATAATGAGTCTGACAGAACGCTTTAGACGTAATCCGCGAGGGTTAGGCAGTAAGTATGTGATATGGGATTGCTGACAAATATAGCTGAGTTTCTAACGGTGTCACTAGGTGGCAGCAACAAACAGCTTTGTCATTACTGTAGGTAACTGACACTAGGAATTCGCATGCACGTGCGAAGCTCGTATTCAATATGGCGTCCATGCTCACATAGTGTACAATCAAAGAACAGCGTGCTGCCGTGCGCTGTTTTTGTGTGTGTTTTCTAGGGTAAAAGAACTTTCTGCAAACGATATTTACAAGGAAGTGTTTCTCGTTTATGATAAAAAGTGTTTGTTGCATAAAGTGGTGTATTGCTGGACGCGTGCATTTCCTTAAGTAAGCTAAAAAAATGCGGATGAAACCAAACATGGTCGCCCTGTTTAGATTGTAACAGAAGCATATGTGCGAAGGGAATGGGAGATGTTGTGAGCCGATAAGCGAGTAACGATAGACCACGCACTAACTGCAATAATGTGTTCGCATGCTTTAGCCTACATCATAATGCATGAACGATTGAATTACCGGAAGTGTGCGAAAGGTGAATACGCGGACAACTAACGGAATGAACCGAATGGGCCTGTCTCTGACGTTGATGAAATGATTGGATCCCATATCTTACCCTTTATCTGATACCCTTTATCAATGTTGGGAAACACTATGTTGAGAAATGAAGGACAATTAAGTGGAATAAGAAATGGTTTTCAAGTTCGTACCTCATTTGGCTTGGCTTGGCTTGGTTTGGCTTGGCTTGGTTTGGCTTTGCTTCGTTCGTTCTCAATCTCCTGCTACCAAACCCTGACACGGGACTAAGTAGGAGAATGTAGTCCAGAGAACGGAATGTATTTTGTCGTAGTTTACAGCTTGACTACGATATTTACACATTTCGGTCCAACACATCCGACTTCAGCAAACATTTTTTGAATACCGGATTACCATTCCCTCTTCGATCCCTTCTCCTTAGCAAGTCTGCTCTGTTACAGCCTGTTATCCAGGATCACCGCGTGGAGGTGTAGAAGGGTCTTGGCAGCTCTGGTTCGCTGACCCTGACGCTAGAAGTCAGCTATGGGTCACTGACCCCTGCAGCTCATGCGTTGATCAGCGTCTTGATCACATACCTCATTTAATTGTTTTAGTTTTTGTAAATAGTCATTTGTGACCTGTTATTCTGACTTGCGCTTGTACTTAATTCGTGTGGATAGCTCGTTTTCATGTGGGTCAGAAAAGGAAGAATAATTAAAGGGTGGGTAGGTATTGTTAAAATGAAGATTGGTGAATGGAAGGGATTAATTGTTGATTGAGTTGGTGCATTGCAGAAGTCAGAAGGTGGGTCGGTGGATTGTATTAATGGTTGATGGAGTAAGGTTGTTGGGTGTTGGGATGAGAAGGTGGTTTTGAGGAGGGAAGGGGTGGATTGGTAGAGTGAGAAGGTGGGTTTCTGGATGGAAGTGGTGGGTTAATGAAGTAAGGTGGTGGGTTTGTGGATGGAATAGGTGGTTGATGGAGTAATGAGGTGGGTGTGTGGATGGAATAGGTGGGTTGGTGGAGTAATGAGATGTGTTTGTAGATGGAATAGGTGGGTTGGTGGAGTAATGAGGTGGGTGTGTGGATGGAATAGATGGGTTGGTGGAGTAATGAGATGGGTTTGTGGATGGAATAGGTGGGTTGATGGAGTAATGAGGTGGGTTTGTGGATGGAATAGATCGGTTGATGGAGTAATGAGATGGGTTTGTGGATGGAATAGGTGGTTGATGGAGTAATGAGGTGGGTGTGTGGATGGAATAGGTGGGTTGGTGGAGTAATGAGATGGGTTTGTGGATGGAATAGGTGGGTTGATGGAGTAATGAGATGTGTTTGTAGATGGAATAGGTGGGTTGGTGGAGTAATGAGGTGGGTGTGTGGATGGAATAGATGGGTTGGTGGAGTAATGAGATGGGTTTGTGGATGGAATAGGTGGGTTGATGGAGTAATGAGGTGGGTTTGTGGATGGAATAGATCGGTTGATGGAGTAATGAGATGGGTTTGTGGATGGAATAGGTGGGTTGATGGGGTAATGAGATGGGTTTGTGGATGGAATAATTGGTTTGATGGAGTAATGAGGTGTTGGGTTTGTGGATGGAATAGATGGGTAGATGGAGTAATGAGGTGAGTTTGTGGCTGGAAGACTTTTGTTAATTGCTTGAGGAAGTTGATTTGGGGGAGGGAGATGGGTAGAAGAATCTTGCTATGTTTAGCAATGTGACCGCTTTTGAGCCCGTCTATCATTTTTCCAGACCAGTGACTAAACTTAATTATTCTAACACAAATTTCGAGGCGGCCACTGGAATGTAGATATGGACAAAGGTATCTTTAAGAACATGACTTGAGCTCGGATCAAATTTCTCAGTACTCCCCTGCGCAGACATTTCAACTGTATTCCACTGACTTCTAGCCGGATAACAATTTTGGAATTGAACGCGTTTTGAAGTACTCTTGCAAACACAGTATGACTTCAATTATCTTTTCTCGCGTTGAGTTGTAAATGTTAACGTTATATTTTTAGATCAGTGTTTCTCAACTGGGGCGGTCGCCTCCCCAGGGGCGTTTTGGAAACATGGAAGGCGTTTTTTGCCTATAAGGGGCGTTTTTTGGTGATTCTCGATCATGACAATGGCTGTATTTGAGAAATATTAATAATGACCGCGAAATAATTTGTATCTGACATAAACGTGGTATTTATTCTCAATTATTAATTTTCAAACGTAGAATTAAGATGTGTCGTATCTGTGCATATGTCAACACATTAATTGGAGATTGTCTCTACAACTTTACCAAATGAGGACATATCGCAATCGAAGTAATCCCCAAAATCACTATTTCAACTTGTCAAAATACATAAATTATTGTTGTGGTGATTGTGGTGATAAAGGTCTCATCGTATCTTACAGCATAGAACAAATTATTTCAAAATGTTGTAAGTCCCACAGTAATGTAGAAAATGTAACATTACCAGCTGTAGGAGATGTGATTAGTACCATGATGGAAAGAATAATAAAATAAATTGGCTTTCTCGTCTCTGCAGACGGTCATGAAGCAGGTATGTCTTTTCTTCCCTAGACGAGTCTTTTCTCCTTTCGACGTATACAATTATTTTCGAGTTTCTCTCTCCGAGTAGCTTCAAGTTTTTTTCTCCGAGTAGCTTCAAGTCTCTCTCTCCGAGTACCTTCAAGTCTCTCTCTCCGAGTAGCTTCAAGTCTCTCTCTCCAAGTACCTTCAAGTCTCTCTCTCCGAGCAGCTTCGTCTCTCTCTCCGATCAGCTTCAAGTCTCTCTCTCCGAGTACCTTCAAGTCTCTCTCTCCGAGCAGCTTCGTCTCTCTCTCCGAGTAGCTTCAAATGTCGTTAGGTCATTGCAGAGTAATGTCTTCCATGTGGTTCCCATTGCGGCTGAGTTTTCCCAAGCATTGTAGTCGATGGAAAAGTCTGTCATTGATGTCTTGTGGTCGATGGAAAGTCTGTCATTGATGTCTTGTAGTCGATGGAAAAGTCTGTCATTGATGTCTTGTGGTCGATAGAAAGTCTGTCATTGATGTCTTGTGGTCGATGGAAAAGTCTGTCATTGATGTCTTGTGGTCGATGGAAAAGTCTGTCATTGATGTCTTGTGGTCGATGGAAAAGTCTGTCATTGATGCCTTGCAAACATCTTTATATCTGAGCAGATGTCTGCCTGGGAGTCTCCTCCCCTCTGACAGCTCCCCATACAACATCTGTTTTGGAATGCGCCTATTATACATTCTCCTCACGTGACCCATCCAGGCCAGTCTTCTAGCACGTAACAGTCCTATAGCAGAAGAAAAATTTGCGCGTGGCTCTACTTCTGTGTTTCTTTTCTTGTCCTGCCCCCTGATGTTCATAATTTTCCACAGGCAGCGGAGATGAAAAGTGTTTAGCCGTCTCTCGTGCCTAGAGTATGCCGTCCATGTCTCTGGGGCATACAGCAGGGTTCTGAGAACACAGGCCTGATATATGTGCATTGTTGTCTGCAAAGTCAATTTAAATATTTCTCCGCGCCCTCTTGAAAAGGTCGCCAAAAGTAGTCCCTACTCTTCCAATTCTTATATTTATTTCCTTGTCTAGAGAGAGGGGTTTGTAATTGTTGACCTGAGGTAGCTGAAATTTGTAGTTGATGATAAGAGATTGCCATTGAGAGTGATATTTGCTGGATTGACGGTACCTGACCCCAGGACCACTGTCTTTGAGACGTTTAATGACAGTCAGAACAAATCGCATGCCCCGGCTAAACTGTTAGTTAAAGATTACAAAGTGGCATCATCGTGAGCCACAACGGCAGCATCGTCAGCGTAAAGGTCTCTAAGTAGGACTTTCATGGTTTTTGTCTTTGCTCTTAGTCGGTCTAGATTGTAAAGCGAACCATCAGATCTGGTGGGAATGTAGAAGTCTCCATGAGTATTTTTAAAAAGCATTTTCCAGAAGGACAGCAAATAGAATACCAAATGCTTTTCACGGATTCTAACGATACTACATGGATAAACCGAACAGACTTGTAAAATGTGTGTGCAAATCAAACTGATACCTGTGGTTTAGGCCAAATGGTTTGTGTTTAATTGGAAAATGTGCATAGACAAGTTTTGACTCGATGTTGTCCATTAAATATGGCCAACCGCTTCAGTAGATATAGGTCACGAATCTGACAGCGTTTGGTCATCACCGGTGTGCTCGGTTGTGCTTACAGAGCGATGACCAGTTGAAACGCATTAATGCTGTGTGTTTTTCAGACGGGATTATTTCTCTTGTTTAGACAGTTCCTTCCCCCTTACGGGCCACGATATCTACGTAGTCCATCGTTGCTTTTTTTTGCTGAGTTTCTGTAACCGTGAACTTTCGTTCTGGGATGGCTAAACACGTCACAAAGATGGCGCCGGGTTATGTTTACATTGACAATTCCAAAACCCAGCGGTCACTGGACATGCCTTCGGGTGTTTAAATGTGAGACCAGAACATCCCAACCAGGGGTAAATGATCCCGAGGAATCATACCCGCGTGCAGGGAAGCAAAGGAGTGACATCACTATTCATCATCTCTTTTGTCCTGGGGAACTTTGTCTCTGCATTCCTCCGTCTGCTTAACAAACGTATATATTAATATTATTATATATCATATGTAAAACAGATGAGGGATCTCCTCATAAACTGGAATCATACTATTACTATGCATGATCTTTCTCATACACTAATCCAAATCAGGTAAGCTTCTCTCACGCCTGATCAATCTGCTTAAACAACAGTCATTCCGTTAAACCAATCAGCTGAAGAACGGCTGTCATGATTGATGATGCATTCTCCTACTACACATGATCTCATTACGACTGTAAATCATGAAGTATTCTCCATTTTATACTTTAATATATAAGTCAGGTGAGGCCATCTCACTCCAGTTCAATCAATTATCAACACGTAATATAATTTGCAAACATATTCAATCAACACAACCAACTCTACTGCAACCATCAACAACACCAAAACAACCTTCCACACTGCAACCATCAGCAATGTCACTACACTATTCACCACTAAAACCATCACCAATGTCACTACAATATTCACCACTAAAACCATCACCAATGTCACTACAATCTGCATCACTTAAAGCCATCACAAATGTCACTATAATCTTCACCGCTGCAAGCATCACCACTCTCAAACCAATACCACCACAACCTTTACCACTGTAACTAAAACTAACACCAGCACAATCATCAACCAAACATCATAATCCTTCAACACTAAAGTCACCACATATAGCACGATGACCTTAACTACCACAATCATCATTACCACAAACTTCACCACTGCAACTATTACCCTCACCACTATAAACTTCACAACAACCTCCACCACCCTCGCCACTCTAACCTTCACAGCAACCTCCACCACTCTCACCATTATAACCTTGACAACAACCTCCACCATCATCACCACTATAAACTTCACAACAAGCTCGACCACCCTCACCACTAAAACCTTCACAACAACCTTCACCACCATCACCACTATAAACTTCACAACAACCTCCACCACCCTCGCCACTCTAACCTTCACAGCAACCTCCACCACTCTCACCATTATAACCTTGACAACAACCTTCACCACCATCACCACTATAAACTTCACAACAACCTCCCCCATCATCACCACTATAAACTTCACAACAACCTCCACCATCACCACCACTCTAACCTTCACAACAACCTCCACCATCATCACCACTCTAACCTTCACAACAACCTACACCACTATAACCTTCACAACAACCTCCACCACCCTCACCACTATAACCTTCACAACAACCTCCAACACCACCTTCACAACAACCTCCACCACCAACACAACCTTCATAACAACCTCCACCACCAACACAACAACCTCACCACCAACACCACTATAACCTTCACAACAACCTCCACCACCCTCATCACTATAACCTTCACAACAACCTCCACCACCCTCACCACTATAACCTTCACAACAACTTCCACCACCAACACCACTATAAACTTCACAACAACCTCCAACACAATTATAACCTTCACAACAACCTTCACCACCCTCACTACTATAACCTTCACAACAACCTCCACCACCAACTCCACTATAAACTTCACAACAACCTCCGCCACCAATACCCCTATAAACTTCACAACAACCTCCACCACCAATACCACTATAAACTTCACAACAACCTCCAACACCATAATAACCTTCACAACAACCTCCACCACCCTCACCAGTATAACCTTCACACGAACCTCCACCACCCTCACCATTATAACCTTCACAACAACCTCCACCGCCCTCACCACTATAACCTTCACAACAACCTCCACCACCACGACTATAACCTTCACAACAACCTCCCCCACCCTCACCACTATAACCTTCACAACAACCTCCCCCACCCTCACCACTCTAACCTTCACAACAACCTCCACCACCCTCACCACTATAACCTTCACAACAACCTCCCCCACCAATACCACTATAAACTTCACAACAACCTCCACCACCAATACCACTATAAACTTCACAACAACCTCCACCACCAATACCACTATAAACTTCACAACAACCTCCAACACCAGTATAACCTTCACAACAACCTCTGCCATCCTCACCGTTATAACCTTCACAACAACCTCCACCACCCTCACCACTATAACCTTCACAACAGCCTCCACCACCCTCACTACTGTAACCTTCACAACAACCTCCACCACCAACACCACTATAAACTTCACAACAACCTCCGCCACCAATACCACTATAAACTTCACAACAACCTCCACCACCAATACCACTATAAACTTCACAACAACCTCCAACACCACTATAACCTTCACAACAACCTCCACCACCCTCACCACTATAACCTTCACAACAACCTCCCCCACCCTCACCGTTATAACCTTCACAACAACCTCCACCACCCTCACCACTATAACCTTCACAACAACCTCCCCCACCCTCACTACTATAACCTTCACAACAACCTCCCCCACCCTCACCATTAAAACCTTCACAACAACCTCCCCCACCCTCATCGTTATAACCTTCACAACAACCTCCACCACCCTCACCACTATAACCTTCACAACAACCTCCACCACCCTCACCACTATAACCTTCACAACAACCTCCACCACCCTCACCACTATAACCTTTACAACAACCTCCACCACCCTCACCACTATAACCTTCACAACAACCTCCCCCACCCTCACCACTATAACTTTCACAACAACCTCCCCCACCCTCACCACTCTAAACTTCACAACAACCTCCCCCACCCTCACCGTTATAACCTTCACAACAACTTCCACCACCCTCACCACTATAACCTTCACAACAACCTCCACCACTATAAACTTCACAGCTTTCAGCCATCACCAGCCTCACCACCAGAACCTTCACAACAACCTCCACCACTATAAACTTCACAGCTTGCAGCCATCACCAAATCACCAACAGAACCTTCACCCCTACAGTCAGTACTACTACACCCATTTCATGACTGCAGCGTTTACCTCCATCAACCCAAACTCATTCCTGACTGTTTCGTAATCTGGACGGTCACCACTCACAACTCAAATTAACTCCTGACTGTTTCGTCATCTGGACGGTCACCACTCACAACCCAAACTTACCCCAGGCCGTTTTGTGATCTGGACGTTTACCACTCACAACCAAAATTCAGCCCTGACTGTCGATTGACTGGGACGTTTATCCCAATCAACCTAAATACAATTCTGGTTGTGCTTATTTTCAGCTGGTAGACATTCTGTTGTATCTCTCCAACCCTGAGAACATGCATCAGGCCCTCCTCCAAGCCATCGACTCAGGTTACACCAACATAGCAGAAGTGACCCTCAAACATCCCAGATACCTGGACACATCTAAGAGAATGAAAAGGATGGGCGATTCTGATCTATTTTTTAAGGTTGGTTAATGAATTTCTGTACTAGCAACATTTATCTCCGAGTGTGTTTGCATCAACATGTGAAAGATACAGTTCATAGATCATCAAAGATGATATAAAGACTTACTGAAATCTACTTAACATTCATTCTTTTCTCATTTATTTTAAAACTTAATGTTGGTGCTCTTCTGGCAGACATTAAAGTGATCAGTTTCGCTCTGTAAATGACAAAGAGAGTAGATACTGATAGCTCATGTAGCTCACTGGTTGTACACATTCTTGCTCTGTCGTCTTAAGCGCCCCTAGCTACTGGATTCGCGCAGGATTTCAAAACTTTGCAATATGTACAATGCTGGTACCTGGATTGCAGTGTCTTCATTGAATAGGTGGTCATTGATCAGCTTCACAATTTCACCTCGATCCTTTGCCAATGTCCCCACTGTCTCCTTCACTCGAGGTCTGGATATCAGCTCTTTCATTCCCACAAACTACAACATGACCAGGGCATTAGATTCATAAAGATCTCGAAGGTTTGAGGCCTTTTTGTCGGCTATCCACATGCCACAGTCAGTCCTTTTACCCATTTGAAGCAAAGATTGAGAAATACGATTAGGGACATAATTGAAGAGGTCCCAGACAGTTACCTAAGAGCCGAAGTCGTTTCCTTGATCTCCGTTCTCCTCCTTGAGGTCAGGTCAGGTCAGGTCATCCTGTAACCGGTGAGGCCGTTGGGGCACACAAGAAGACATCCTTACAACGACACGCCACTCTTCTCTGTCAGAAGCCGCTGCCTGTGACTCTTTTGGTCGGAGACTGGTCCATTCTTTTATGTTGTTCTCCCATCTCTTTTTGGGACGGCCTCTTCATCGTCTGCCTTGCACCTTTCTGTGGCGGATTGTAGTTGCAAGACCATTTGATCTCGTTATGTGACCGTACCAAGCGAGTTTCCTTCTTTTGACAGTTGCCAAGAGGTCTTCAAAAGGCCCTATTGCTGTTGTAATTCTATCTCGTATTTCCTCATTTGTAACTCGATCCTTGCATGTGACGTTTAAAAGTCTTCGGAAACATCTCATCTCCAAGGCCTGTATCCTTCGTTGAAGGTCAGCTGTAACTGTATGTGTCTCACAAGTATAGAGGAATATTGACAGGACCAGTGTACACATTAATCTGATTTTCGTGCATAGTGCTAACCGTTTATCTTGCCAGATTTTGTTAAACCGTGCAAGTGCCGCTATTGTCTGTGCTATTCTGGCCAACACCTCATATTTTGATCCTTCATCATTGACAATCGACCCAAGATATTTAAAACGGTCAACCACTTCGAGTTCCTGACCGTTAGCTTGTATCCTGCTTCTTGAGGACGCTGTCATATATACATCAAACTTAAACTCGTTCAAGAGTCAATTATACATGGGAAGCATCATTTATTGTGGATGGAAGAATTTGTAGAGATAACTAGATGGGAAAGTTTCTACAATCGTGTATCACCTGTCATCGTTTTTTAAATCCTCGAACAAGGCAACAAGTGGCAATAGGTATGTCTGTACGATATACCAGAACAGTGTAAGTGGCAGATACCCCTGTGCAGGTCCCAGCTCTGTCATGAGCTGGATATAACTGGGAGAATGATTTCTTGTTTAGCAGACTAGGCTCGGGCAGTTTAATACTCCGCTACGTTGGGATTAGTGCAGCGAAGGGTGGTTAACTGATGTGTCAGTCCATCTTAATAGACTCAAACACTAGAGCAAAGTAGAACCACATCCTGTTAGGCGCCATCTGTGCTGCTCTTAACAAACCACTTAACCATGGCCAGTGCAATGCCATGTCACACAGTTAGTCGTCTCTTTCGACATGCTATCTGTGGGGCAGTGGTCCTATTCTTGTTCTTGTCATGCACAAAGACCCCGGCGGACCACTCGGGATATGAGGTATGATGCATTAGCTAAATGTGTAGAGATATAGATGATTAACATATGTACATGTGCTCTGTTGGCAAACTTGCATGTGTATACAAAATGTAGATACATACTACACACGGTAATCATGATTAGTTCGTCTATTTGAAACAAGTGAAGCATGGGGACCACAACTAAACTTGCTACTTTACAACGAGCCTGTATCCTAGAATTTGTTGCGGTGTTTACAGTAGCAATGGTTTTACATAATGAGGTTGCTAGCCCTTATATAACATTTTCTGTTGCCATTTAATTACATCAAGAGACACAACGGTCTTGAGAGGACGGTGATGGAAGGTATGGTGCCAGGCAAAAGAGGAAGGGGTAGACCAAGAAGACGATGGCACCAAGATATCCAGGAGTGCCTGAGTATGACAGTGGCGGAAGCTGGAGTTTTGGCAAGGGAACGAGTTTCTTTCAGACAGACTGTGATGGGAGCGACGTTCTACAAAGGACATGCTACATGAGAGATTTAATTACATGACAGGAGTGTTATAGTGGCCTTACTTTATTTAGCCCTGGAGAATATGTATGTGGGTGGATGTGTGTGTGGGTGTGTGGATATGTGTGGGTATCACACTTTTTCTGGTGTATATAAACAACATCATAGAGAATATACCAAGAAGAGTCCACAGCTCCATATTTGCAGACGATCTGGCCATGTGGACCTCTGAAGAAAATCTCACCTTAGCAAACTTTCGGATGCAGCAGGCCCTAACATCGCCGGAGGAGTGGACGAAATCATGGCTGGTCAAAATAAATTAAGAAAAAACAACATGTACGATATTTTCCCTTTCAAATAAACCGCAGAACACCAAAATAAGTCTTAATAGCAAATATCTGACGCTAAACGACAACCCAAACTACTTGGGCGTCACATTTGATCTGCACATGACATGGAAAAGTCAGATCGAGAGAAACCGAATGAGAGCAAGATAAAGAATGGCAATCACGAGGAAACTTGCTGGCACAAGCTGGGGAGCAGACGAAGGCATACTAAAGAAACTGTACACTGGAAGAGTGAGACCAGTTCTCGAGTATGGCATTGCGGCATGGGCAACAGCAGCAAAGGCGAACTTTGATAAAATTAGCAAACTTCAAAACCAAGCCATGAGAGTTATAACAGGAGGTATGAAGTCAACGCCAATTGTAGAACTTGAAAAGATTACAAATCTGCAATCCATGACCGATAGAAGAGACAGCAGAGCCCAGCAGCAAGCAGAGAAACTCAGAAAACTGACAGACCATCAGAGACTAAATAGATTTGGAAAAGGGAAACTAAAGCGGAGAAACTTTGCAGAAATAGCCAAAGCAAAGATGAGCGAAGACTCTATGAACATCATAACAACACCAAAGCCCATCCTTGTTGTACGCAAAACCACGTGGAAGCAGCATTTCATTCCAGAGGTAGTAGAAAATATACCAGGTATTGTAAACAAGAATAGCCAGACTGGAAAAGAAAGAAGAGACATAACCCTGAGGCACATAGCGAAAAACTACCCAAGCATGGACTGGACCCATGCGTACACCGACGGTTCTGTAACAAACACAACACAGAATGGAGGGGGAGGGGTATTCCTGAGCCTAACAAATGGTAGAAAAATAACACTGTCAGTGGCAACTTGAAAATTCTCAAGCAATTTCAGAGCGGAGGCAGAGGCACTGAGGGCTGCAGTAGAAGCAATGCTGACAGGCGAAAGCAATGAAAGCCAGATAGTCCTGTTTACAGATGCCCTGTCCGTGGTTACAGCACTAAAAAGCCAGAAAAATTATGAACTTAATGATTTAAGAGCTTTACTCTGTCAACTATGCCAGCAGTCCGCACCAAAAAGAGTAGTGGTACAGTGGGTTATATCCCACTGTAACATTCAAGGCAACGAGGCGGCAGACTGACTGGCAAAAGAAGGTGCAAGACTACCACAACCAGATTCCAGTGTGACCTACGAAGAGTCCAAAAGGTTTATTACGGACAGATACATGGCCAAATGGGAAACAGAACATACTGGCTACACACAAAATGATGCCTATTACCAGTTTAACAGAAGAGAGCAGGTCGTGGTCTTCAGACTCTGCACAGGCCACAACAGACTGAGGTACCATCTATTCAATACTTTGAAGATAGGTAGCACTGACGAATGCACATGTGGTACAGGGAAAATGACCGCTGAACATCTGCTGCAAAATTTCCCAACATACGAGGACCAGTGAAAGCACAAGTGGCCATCACCAGTGCCAACACTAGACAACCTCTATGGCAGTATCGACATCATACGGATGACAGCTGCTTTTTTCGAACAAATTCAAGTTGACGTCTGAATAAGAAGAATAAAAAGAAGAAGAAGTATGTGTGGGTATGTGTGTGTAAGTATGTGGGTATGTGTGTGTTATTTGTGTGTGTGTGTGGTTGTGTGTATGGGCGTATGTGTGGATGAATATGTGTGTATCTGTGTATATGTGCATGTATGTGTATGTGTGAATATGTGTGTATATGTGCGTGTGTGGGTTTACCGGTATACGTGTACGTGTATTTGCGTGTATCTAAATATACGGGTATGTGTGTATGTGTGTGTTGGAGTATATGTGCATGTGTGTGCACGTGTATGTGGGTCTATGTGTGTTTGTATATGTTTGTGTATATATGTGAATAAGTGTGTATGCGTGTGCATGTATGCACACGTGTAAGTGTGTATATTTACATGAATGAGTTTGTATGTTTGTGTGTGTATGTATACGTGTGTGTAAACGTGTATTTGTGTATTTGTATATATGTTTATGTGTGTTTATGTTTGAAAATGTGTGTGGATGTGTTCATGTGTGTGTATGTATGTGTATTTGAGTGAGAATATGTATGTATGTGAATGCATGTGTGTATGTTTACACGAGTGAGTGTGCATATTTGCATGTATGCGTTTGTATGTGTGTGTGTGTGTGTAAATGTTTAAGTGTGTAAATGTATATGTGTGTATGCGTGTATATGTACGAGTATATGTGTTTATGTGTGTGTATATGTACGAGAATATGTGTGTATATATGCGTAGTGTGTGTATATGCGTGTACATTTGTGTATATGTGTGCATGTATATGAATACGTGCCACCGTGTGTTTTGCTTGTGTACGTGTGTATGCTTGTCTGTGTATATGTTTGAGTATCTATATGTGTAAGAGTATGTGTGTACATGTGTGTGTACATGTGTGTGTGGTTGTGTATGCGTTTGTGTGTGTATATGTTTGAGTGCGTTTATGTGAATATGTGTATGTTTGTGTGTTTGTGAGTGTATGGTGTTTGTGTGTGTGTTTGTAAGTTACCATTGAGTGGAGGTCAGTGACCTCAGCGGCTCCATGTCTGACCCCACTGTCTTGTGGGATGCCTAATCGTTAAAAAGGCTTCGGGAGAAAACCCTAAAAAAAAATCTACATCCTTGTCCGCCGTCAGTCGTCTTGACCATGTCTTGCCACTGAATAAGAGGAGCTGAGGACGAGAGAGTGAAGCCGACGTGCGCAACTTGCCTTCACTATAATCAAATTCACGAGCAAATCACTTTGTCACGAACTTTTTCCCCAACGCAACTGTATAAGATGAAAAAAACAAAAAGAGAGCTCTAGATATGTGGTGCATGAAATAATCGTACACTCGTGGACCGGAAAAAAGCTAAATGACCTGAGAGAAGATCAGCTCTGATTGACAAAGAGCTTGCCAGATACATAATTGATTAGGCAGCTCTAATTGAGCTTTCCAGATTTTTCTGAAAAGGACGTGAAGTCGAAGACCGGCTGTGAGTCGGGTGTTGGCTTTGCTATAAAATCAAGCTTGGTTAGTGATCTCCCCAGTGTTCCAGTGCTGATGATCACCTTGATCGGAAACAAACAAGCCTCCGTCATCAGTGCATTTGCCCCAACTATGAGTAACTCGAAAAACACCAAGGAAAAGTTCTACCATGATTTGGAGAAAAATCGACGCTGAACCAAAGAAACATAAGTTGATCATTTTGGGTGACTTCAATGCTCGAGTGGGTGCTGACTTTGTTTAATGGGACGGAGTGATTGGCAGAAATTGCATCGTTAACTGCAATAGTAACGGACACCTACTCTTCGAGACATATGCCGCGAACGAACTTCTGATTATCCATACAGTGTTTCGTCTCCCTAACCGCAATAAAACCATTTGGATGCACCCAAGGTCAAAGCTCCGGCACCTGGTTGATGATGTCATTCTTCGCAGACGAGATCGCCAGGATGTACGTGTGACAAAGGCTATGTGTGGAGCTGACGGGATCGCCAGGATGTACGTGTGACAAAGGCTATGTGTGGAGCTGACGGGATCGCCAGGATGTACGTGTGACAAAGGCTATGTGTGGAGCTGACGAGATCGCCAGGATGTACGTGTGACAAATGCTATGTGTGGAGCTGACGGGATCGCCAGGATGTACGTGTGACAAAGGCTATGTGTGGAGCTGACGAGATCGCCAGGATGTACGTGTGACAAAGGCTATGTGTGGAGCTGACGGGATCGCCAGGATGTACGTGTGACAAAGGCTATGTGTGAAGCTGATGGGATCGTCAGGATGTACGTGTGACAAAGGCTACGTGTGGAGCTGACGGGATCGCTAGGATGTACGTGTGACAAAGGCTACGTGTGGAGTTGACGGGATCGCCAGGATGTGCGTGTGACAAAGGCTACGTGTAGAGCTGACCGGATCGCCAGGATGTACGTGTGACAAAGGCTACGTGTGTAGCAGACATGATCGCCAGGATTTACGTGTGACAAAGGCTATGTGTGGAGCTGACGGGATCGCCACGATGTACGCAGAACACAGGCTTTGTGTAGAGCAGAATGCTGGACGGACCAAGGACTGATGATTTCTCAAATGAACTTTTGAATCCAAGCTCCTAGGCGCCAACAAAACACTATAACCTCAAAACGTCTCAACATCTCCGGGCTCATATAACCGCGCACCACAATCATTTGCTAAAACTCTGACAGATCAGCTAAATGAAATGGACAATGTTATGACTGACATAGAATCCAGTTGGACCACCTTTATCAAAACGTTTCACTCTATTGCTGTTGATGCTCTTGGTACCTCTAAACGCAACCATCAAGATTGGTTGGATGAGAACTGTGGCAAGAAGCCCCACACCCACCTTGCATACACTTACGATCCTCAATCTGTGGCGAAAAACAATGACTTCACAAAAGCTCGAGGGACTGTACAGCGACATCCCCGTGATATGTAGGATACGTGGCTCAGTCTGAAGGCTGATGAGATTCACACTTTTGCTAACAGGCATGATATGAAGAATTTTAAAAGTGCTCTGCAGGCTGTTTACGGTCAGTACAGATAGGATCTGACACCGCTCCTAAGTGAACATGGCAATTCTGAAATCATAGAGAAAGATAGGCTCCTGGCAAGACGGGCCGACCATTTTACTGAGGTCCTTAATAGAACCTCTACTGTTAATGAAGAGGCAATTGATCATGTACCACAAATAGAGATGAATGACAGCATGGGTGATCCTCCGACCGAATAGGAAACTAGGGCCGCGATTCATCTCCTCGCAAACGACAAAGCTCCAGGAGCTGACGCTATTTCAGCAGATACCTATCAAGATGTTGGCCAAAAAATGGTAGAAAAGCTTACTCATTTGTTTTGCGAAATGTGGAATAAAAAGAGCATCTCCCAAGAATTCAAGTACGCTTCCATTGTTCATTTACATAAGCTTAAAAGCAGTAAACAAATATATGATAACCACAGAGGGATATCTCTCTGCTGTGTGTAGGAGGAAAAGTGCTTGCAAAAATTCTCATCCGCAGACTAAATCTTCACCTGGAGCAGGGGTTACTACACGAGACTCAATGTGGCTTTAGAAAGAACCGCGGGACCATCGATATGATCTTTGCTACAAAGCAGATCCAAGAGAAGTGTCAAGAACAGAATGTTTCTCTCTATACGACGTGTGTGGACCTCACTAAGGGATTTGATACTGTAAATCGCAACGGTCTGTGGAGAGTTAATGGCCAAGTTTGGGTGCCCGGCAACATTCGTTGCAGTGGTGCAACAATTTCAAATGGCATACGTGCCCAAGTCATTGATCAAGGAAACTACTCTGCCCCCTTTAGTGTTACTAGCGGTGTGAAGCACGGATGTGTGCTGCCCCCGGCTCTTTTCAGTTTGATGTTTTCTGTCATGCTGTCGAATGCCTACAGAGATAGCGACGTCGGAGTTAGGTTTCATTACCGCCCTGACGTCGGGCTATTCAATCTGAGAAGGTTCAAGGCCAAAACCAAAATCCGCAAGACAATCATACATGATCTTCCTTATGCGGATGACTGTGCCTTAAATTCCAACACGGAGGTTGACATGCAGGAATGTATGGATCGGTTCGCTACAGATTGTGAAAACTTCGGCCTCACCATCTCTATCACAAAAACAGAGGTCCTACATCAACCGGCTCCAGATATTGCCTGTTCAGAGCCTTCAATCAAGGTACACGGTCACTGTTTAAAACATGTTAACAAATTCACTTACTTTGGCAGTACCTTATCTCAAGTCATGCACATGATGATGATGCGAATATAAGAATAGCTAGGGCAAGTGCGGCATTTGGTATACTTCATACTAAAGTGTGGGATAGGCGAGGGATCAGGACTCAAACATTTGGTAGACTTCATACTAAAGTGTGGGATAGGCGAGGGATCAGGACTCAAACATTTGGTAGACTTCATACTAAAGTGTGGGATAGGCGAGGGATCAGGACTCAAACATTTGGTAGACTTCATACTAAAGTGTGGGATAGGCGAGGGATCAGGACTCAAACATTTGGTAGACTTCATACTAAAGTGTGGGATAGGCCAGGGATCAGGACTCAAACATTTGGTAGGCTTCATATTAAAGAGTGGGATAGGCCAGGGATCAGGACTCAAACATTTGGTAGACTTCATACTAAAGTGTGGGATAGGCCAGGGATCAGGACTCAAACATTTGGTAGACTTCATACTAAAGTGTGGGATAGGCCAGGGATCAGGACTCAAACATTTGGTAGGCTTCATACTAAAGTGTGGGATAGGCCAGGGATCAGGACTCAAACATTTGGTAGGCTTCATATTAAAGAGTGGGATAGGCCAGGGATCAGGACTCAAACATTTGGTAGACTTCATACTAAAGTGTGGGATAGGCCAGGGATCAGGACTCAAACATTTGGTAGACTTCATACTAAAGTGTGGGATAGGCCAGGGATCAGGACTCAAACATTTGGTAGGCTTCATACTAAAGTGTGGGATAGGCCAGGGATCAGGACTCAAACATTTGGTAGGCTTCATATTAAAGAGTGGGATAGGCCAGGGATCAGGACTCAAACATTTGGTAGACTTCATACTAAAGTGTGGGATAGGCCAGGGATCAGGACTCAAACATTTGGTAGACTTCATACTAAAGTGTGGGATAGGCGAGGGATCAGGACTCAAACATTTGGTAGGCTTCATACTAAAGTGTGGGATAGGCCAGGGATCAGGACTCAAACATTTGGTAGGCTTCATATTAAAGAGTGGGATAGGCCAGGGATCAGGACTCAAACATTTGGTAGACTTCATACTAAAGTGTGGGATAGGCCAGGGATCAGGACTCAAACATTTGGTAGACTTCATACTAAAGTGTGGGATAGGCCAGGGATCAGGACTCAAACATTTGGTAGGCTTCATACTAAAGTGTGGGATAGGCCAGGGATCAGGACTCAAACTAAAAAATAAAAGTCTACTCTGCAGTTGTTCTACCTACCCTCTTATATACGCGTGAACCCTGGACTGTCTGTTGTCGCATGTCTGGAAATTAAATCACTTCCACATGCACTGTCTGCGGAAACTGCTGAGGATTAGATGACAGGACATGTGTTAGCGCGATCGGGCATGTCTAGTATACACGGCATGATATGTGCAGCACATCTGAGATGGGCTGGCCATGTGGTACGCATGTCGGATCAACGTCTAGCAAAAGAGCTCCTCTAGGGTGAACTCCAAATGGCAAGAGAGCAAGCGGTAGGCAGCGGAAAATGTACAAGGACACGCTAAAAATATCACTGATCCAGTGCAGTATTAACCACGATGACTGGGAAAGAATAGCCACCAATCGCACAGACTGGCGCAGCACTATTGCTGAGGGTGTTCAGAGACAAGTGGCATCAAGAATAGCTGAGGGCCATCCAGAGACGCCCGCTCCGCAAGTCAACTCACATCAACCCTTCTTCAACCCTGGTAGAAGGAGGTGTCTTATTTCCATGTACAAAGTTCAACAGACAATTCAAGGCTCAGATTGGCTTATTTAGCCATCTTGGAACTCATCAAAACAGTTTACAGTGAATGCTGACAAAGTGGTCTTCATCGATTACGATAATAGAACAACAAAAAAAGTGTGTGGGTGCGAGTGTGCGTGTGTGTGTGTGTGCGCGCGCGCACGCATTTACGTACCTAAATATCTTTGACGTATTAAGCCTAACTGTCTTCCCAGCCTGAGAGAGGGTCTCAGTTCCCTAGTTACGTGACGCCCCTGAACCTGGCGGCACAGAAAAACCAGTATGTGATCGTACAACTTCTGCTACAGAGAGGGGAGACAATTACAAACCCTCACAAGTTCGACTGCATTTGTCAGGTAGGAATTATTTCTCTTATTTCGATCCACAGGAAACAAATTACTCGCCCTTATATATTCATATCAAAATAAATATGTTATTGGTTCTAGAACATTCTATGAACACCAGATCGTTACATGACACATAACAAACTATGCTTTATGAACAGAAATTGAACCAGGCCGCTTTGCAACGAGAGAAAATTACTTTAACAACTCTGCTTCTCACACAATCATTACGTTAATTCATGTATAATTAATAAGTTTGAGTGTTGACCTTAATTCGACATGTGAGAAGCAATACTCTGCTCCTTGAAGTTATCAACTGAATCTGTATCGTCTGAGGTAGGCTCGTATAGCTGTTCTTTTTGTCTCAGTTACGCGTCCTTCACAACAAGACATAACATCAATAATTTAACACATGCTTACAACTAGGGATACAACAAATATTGGGTTTTAACTGTTTCTGCTGAATGAAACCAGCATTTGTATCCCTAGTTGTAAGCATATTACGTGTTATCTATATTATGTCTTGTTGTAAAAGAAGCGTAACTACGACAAAAGAACTACAATAAGAACACTGCCTCAGACAAAATACGGAATATCAGTTTTCAACTGTTCGGCTGTGACATCTCATGAACACGCTTGCAACAACCTGTGCCACATACATTATGCGACATCTCATGAACACGCTTGCGACAACCTGTGCCACATACATTATGCAACATCTCATGAACACGCTTGAGACAACCTGGGCCACATACATTATGCGACATCTCAGGAACATGCTTGCGACAACCTGTGCCACATACATTATGCGAATTAATGAGACGAAGACAGAAACTATGAAAGACATTAGAACACCTAGGCCCCTCAACAAAAGTGTAATCGATTTTGCTCTACAACAGGCCGATGTGTTCATTATTTTTTCGGCAAACGTGGCTTGACAGGGAAATCGAGACCAGGTGTCAGAAAGCATTTGCTGTAACTTATCAGCTGTCACCACTGCTTAGTCATCCGAGTTTACGTTTGGCAACAAAGCAAAAGCTGATAAACTGTATATTCACGCCGACTCTGTGCTACCACCGCCTCTGTCCAGGGCGGAGAGCAGAATTTCAATGTGCGACATGAGATGGTTGAAGACACATATCGAATGTTGCCTGCAAAGACAGAATGCAAAATAAAGATGCCCGGGATAATTTTTAAAGTAATTCATTTTTCAAATCCTTTTTTCCTCATCCCTCCACCCCTTCTCTTCCCCACATTACACTTTTGTCTGCTTTCCATTTCACCCATCTTTTCCCACTAACTCGCCTATATATTCCTCCATCAACCTGCCCATTTCTTTCCCATCAAAAACTATTCCTTCTTCCTTAACGGTCTAGATTTTTCCATCAACCCGCCTATCTCTACCCTTCCATCCATTTCTCCTTCCGTTCTCCTTCCTCAACCTTCCCCATCTCTTCGATCCTCAAGCTGCCCATCTCTTCCCACCAAGCTGTGCATTTCTTCCACTCTTCCTGCTCCCTCAATCCGTTGATCTCTTTCTTCTTCACACAACAAGAACGTTTTTTCGCAAATTTCCCTCCTCCAAAACCCATCCAAATCTTCCCCCTCAACTTGTCCGTCGTTTCCTTCCTTCACCCGTCCATATCTTCTCATCAAACTGCTCTTCACTTTCTCCCAATCGGCCCATGTAGCACAATTATACACAGCGCATTGATAATGACGTCATGGTCAATCAGCCAATCAAATCTGTGCCGCGATCGCCGACAAACAGACATGCATACAAACGTTCGATCAATAATATAGTGAAATGTCCTTACCAAAGTGTTGAATCGCTACAAAACTGACACATATATGAAAACTCTCTTATCTCTTAAACTTGAATATCACCTATAATGTAAAGCAAAACAACAAGGCACAATTTCATCAATATAACAGCCACAATACGGGGACTAGCACATATGCTGACATTTGCTTTCATTGAAATGGCTTCTTATCCACTACCTTGTGAGCTGATTAAACCCTCGGCACAATAACGTGCATGTATCCATAGCAAAGAGCCGCGTATCAAGTTAGTGCGGAACTGAAGTTATCCAACGATTTGGGTCTAAAATTATCGCTACTCTCTTTGACCTACTAGTATTCGATTACAAAGTATTTTCGGTCGAATGAGAACAGTTCATAAATTAGATGCACTATACTGCACCGAATCGAATATTCGGTGCATACGAACTTGCGATTGAGTATACAGCTTAGCGACACACGAGAATGGGACAAATTAAGCAAACGCTGTCCCTTTCAGCCACAGACACAGTCCTTTGTTAGCTATTTCAGAGCACATGAACAATATATCTTCGGTATCGAGTCTTAAACTCTTGTACAGCGATAAAAGAGCACCTTGCCTTGGAAATGCTGCAATACGAGCATTCGGTGACAGATAAAGCTTCCTTAGTTACTAGACAACAACTAAACTTTGTGTCATATTAATGAGCTAATTTTTTTCACAATTATCATATTTATTTCAACATATAATTTTGTTTGTATCATGACTGGCCCGCAAACTTGACATTATTGGTCGCGTGGACCTTTGAGATGTGGTCGCTCGGCATCGTTGTTGTTGTTGTTGTCCATCACAAGTGATGAAGACCACTCTCTTTGTTCAGCCGTGTGGACAGTCGTATCTCTTGCTGTGTCCGCTGAAATGGGTGACTTGCGCGGTGATTTGGATTAAAGTGAGGAAGAAACCGCGCCTGTTGTCAACCTCACTCACAGAGCCTAAGCTACCTTTTGCCAGTGGCAAGACATTCATCGAGACGACTGGAGATACTGGGTTACCACCGAAGCCTTTCCGTAAACATGTAACCCGCAGGGTAGAAAGGTGGGATGGCATCTAACGCAGTTTGTCGTGCCTTTTCGATAACCACAAGAGGTCGTATGGACAACACTCAGCTGTATTCAGCTCATCATAGTAGCATCTAAAATTCCCACACGCCAAATTCGTGAAGGTGAACCGGCAAAACTAACCCGTGAAATTCGACACAGGTATAAGCGTAGTGCCATTCAGCCGGCGTCCAGACCAGGATAAACGGATGGAAGAAATCCCACAAAAAGAACGAAATAACAAGTCCAGACGAAAAACAACACCACGTTTCCGTGAACACAAGTGTAAGTCGTCGACTAGTGTGAATTCCAGGCAAATCCGTAGTCTGGCGGCATCCATAATGATCCAAAACAGTAGGGAAATGTAGACTCGCAGCCAGTTATGGCGCCATCTTTACATATGTTGTTTACTAATAACAACAACAGTCTTCTATTGTTTGGTAATGGTGTTTGCATGTTGTTGTTGTTTAACGCCTACGATCAGTGTTTACTCTTTTATGCGCCTTGAAAAAGACAACGATGTTTAAAGAAGGACATGAGTTAACGCAACAATTTGCGCTTGACCTGGTCTCGGAAGATTTTTCATTAACTCATCTCCTTCTTTAAACATTGTTGTCCAGTTCTTCACTGTTGTCTTCGACACACTTTTGTCACCATACACTGCCTGCATTCTGCGCGGCATCCTTCAGCTGTTAGAAACCGAATCACCGATCGCTGATCAATTCGGACGGATTTCATATCACACTCACAGCCGTCATGTTTTCAACGATCTGCTGAGGAAACTATGAGTCGGAGAATAATGACATTTTGTAAACTTGACGATTGGTATGTATTGTTTACACCAGAAGTGACGTCATTATGCGCACCGTACGTACGTTCACTTGTTGCAGTAGCCGGTTTCATTTGAACAAGCCTCGTACCTTTCCTCACATCCCGAGCATGCTGATGAAGGTGGACCGCGGTCGTCCAGGTTGTTGTGCAATGTTTGGCCTCATCTGTGTGATCCTCACTACTACGGGGATCACGTAGACCCACATCTCGTCAATCAGATGAAAACAAGCATATTTCCAGGGAACGCTAAATGGAAGAGAGATTGCGGTGTTAGTCAGTATATTGTGCCAGATCCTAGCACGATGCCCTGGTCAGTATGTTGTGCCTAACCCTAGCACGACGACCTGGTCAATATCAGTATGGTGTGCCTGACTGGACTAGCGTATTAGTTCCCCATGTTGTTTGCATATTTGCAATTGTCCACTGTTGATGGTAACTGTTTAATTTGTATAGACCACAATCATTTTTCTCCATTAGCATGTTTTCCTCATTTTGTGTCGGTCAATAGAACAGTAGGTCAATGGACCAACCATTTCTTAATGCGGATATATAGGACTGAAAGGTGCAAATATCGCTGTGAAGCTGTAAACTACGACACAACATATTTGATATTCTGCAGACTTCATCCTGGTACTTACGATGCCCTTTTCAGCTCTTGGTAGCCGGAGTTTGTGAACGAACGACGAAAAAGAGGAAGATTTGTACTTGTATCAAAATTAAAACTGCAAACATTTATTTTTTTCATAATCGTTAATTATTATAGTGTGTTCACATAAAATCATTTGCTCCACTATTACTGATAATGTTATTTGTTTATTTAACTAAAACAAATTCTTTCAATTTGACATTGTCATTAGGCATAACATTAAGCGTGCTCTTTTATGCTCGCTTTTAAATAATCACTTCTATTTCACTCATAAACCTCACGACCGTCTCCCGTTTCACTCATCGCCATACAATTTATCAATGAGCAGGGTTGATTGAATTGATTTCAGGGTTGGAGTGGACTCTTCTTTTCACTTCAGTGTGGCAACAGAGCAAAATAAGCCTTTAAGTGGTGTGGGGGAGACCCACTGCATTGATCTTCGATGAATAGATGGCAACTGACCTGAACCTCTTCATATCAAATTTGTAACTTAATTCCACACGTTGGTCTTTTCTGCAGGAATGCCTCAACAAAAACAAATTCGACCAGTTGAGGTCAGCCAAATGCAGACTGGACGCGTACAGAGGACTAGCTAGTGAGGCTTACGTGTCCCTCTACAGCAAGGACCCATTCCTTACAGCCTTTGAGCTAGCGCACGAGCTCAGAGTCCTGGCCAAGTCAGAAGTGTTTTTCAAAGTGAGCGCTCTTTTCCTTTCCTGTAATCTTTTGTTAGATGTACGATATACTGTCCTCGCTATTTGGGAAAGAAATGGCAAACTCAAACAAAAATACCTGTCCTTGCTATATGTTGCTATCAATTGCTAGCCGTATGAAAAACAGTTCTCTCTATCTTAACTTATGTCTTTACACTGGTTTAGAAGACTCTGCAGAATATGTATACAACGTGTTTCATTTGCATGGCCTTGCTCTAAAAGCTATGCGCATCCAATCTATTCTTAAATACATTAACTGTCCATGCATTAACTATTTCATGTGGCAGTGGATTCTATGCATTCACCACTCTCTGACTAACAATATTTTTCCTAATATCTAATCTGGATCTTTCTTTAGTTAATGTGTAGCTATGCCCTCTTGTTCTTGTAGGTGGTTGAAAAAAAATGTGTTAAAGCCTAATGTATCTATTGCTATCTTTTTTCAGATATAATGAACCCTATTTTGTTATCTGTTGTTATCTTTTGTTACCTGTATGAAATACTGTGTTTTTCATGTGATAACTTATAGCTGCGAATCATGGACGATTACCAAAACTTCCAGACAAAGAATCGAATCCTTCGAGTCAAAATGTTACAGAAAAATCCTCAGAATACCCTGGACAGAGAAAAAGACAGATGTAGACATTCGGTAAGAGTTGAGCATAGAGAACTGGTTTATCAATTCCATTATGGCCAGAAAATGTAAATACTTTGGTCTCATCAAGAGACACAACGGTCTTGAGAGAACAGTGATAGAAGGTATGGTGCCAGGCAAAAGAGGAAGGGGTAGACCAAGAAGACGATGGCACCAAGATATCCAGGAATGCTGTGTTATGACTGTGGCGGAGGCTGGAGTTTTGGCAAGGGAAAGAGTTTCTTCCATACTGATTGTGATGCGAGCGACGTTCTATAAAGGACATGCTACATGATGATGATCAAATAATGTCCTCGCTATATGGGAACAAAATAGTCCACTCAAACACAAAAAATAGAATAGTTTTCAACGAAACATGAGCGTAAATTTGACACTTTTAAACATGTTCATATATTAAATAAACAAGCACGTTAAAGACCTCAGCTTAGACAATCGGCTAAAAACCAAGGACTAGAAATGCAGAAACCAAAATATTGTTTGTTAAAACTAAAGGAAGCTGGAGAGAAAAGAACACAATTTCTCAGTAGAAATAGCAACATAAAAATCAGATTCACTGTTATATTAAAAAGAGCCCCTAACAATGTTTTCATAATCCTGCCACCAAATAGAATGGGCCCCCTAACAATGTTTTCATAATCCTACCATCAATAGAAGGATCCCCTAACAATGCTGTCATAATCCTACCATCAAAAGAAAGAGCCCCTGACAATGCTTTCACAATCCTACCATCAATAGAAGGGGGCCCCTACTTATGTTTTCATAATCTTACCATCAATAGAAGGATCCCCTAACAATGCTGTCATAATCCTACCATCAAAAGAAAGAGCCCCTAACAATGCTGTCATAATCCTACCATCAATAGAAGGGGGCCGCTACTTATGTTTTCATAATCTTACCATCAATAGAAGGATCCCCTAACAATGCTGTCAAAATCCTACCATCAATAGAAGGGGGCCCCTACTTATGTTTTCATAATCTTACCATCAATAGAAGGAGCCTCTAACAATGCTGTCATAATCCTACCATCAAAAGAAAGAGCCCCTGACAATGCTTTCATAATCCTACCATCAATAGAAGGAGCCCCTAACAATGCTATCATAATCCTGCCATCAATAGAAGGGGGCCCCTACTTATGTTTTCACAATCCTAATCTTCAATAGAAGAAGCCCCTAACAATGTTTTCACAATCCTACCATCACAAGTACTGAAAGACGCAATTTCTCCCAGAACGTGGGGAGTACTTTAAAAAGGTGTCCTCCTAGTAAGAGCGAGACGAAAGAATGATAAGCTGACATGCGCAAACAATGTGTCCAAAGTCCAATTATAACGGAAAATAAACCATTCAGCCTCTCATGACTGTTTGGCTCAAACTTACGTCAGGAAAGAAAGAAATCATTTCCGGTTTCTGTCCGGATTTAATCCACAGACTTCCAGACACTTTAGTCGCCGATGACAATGTCTGATATTCAGTTACCTTGACCTTTTATACAGAAAGAGTACATTTACCTTTTATACAGAAAGAGTACATTTACCTTTTATACAGAAAGAGTACATTTACCTTTTATACAGAAAGAGTACATTTACCTTTTATATTGAAAGAGTACCCTGACATTTTATACAGAAAGAGTACACTGACCTTTTTTTATACAGAAAGAGTACATTTACCTTTTATACAGAAAGAGTACATTGACCTTTAATTAAGAAAGAGTACACTGACATTTTATACAGAAAGAGTACATTGACCTTTTATAAAAAAAGAGTACCCTGACATTTTATACAGAAAGAGTACACTGACCTTTTATACAGGAAGAATACATTGACCTTTTATACAGAAAGAGTACATTGACCTTTTATACAGAAAGAGTACATTGACCTTTAATTAAAAAAGGGTACACTGACTTTTTATACAGAAAGAGTACATTGACCTTTTATACAGAAAGAGTACATTGACCTTTTATACAGAAAGAGTACATTGACCTTTTATACAGAAAGAGTACACAGATCTTGCTGACCAGCTGAGTGACTACGTGGTTAAGTTGCTAGACCGAGTCTGGACCCAGAGAGAGTTGAGCGCTGTTCTCGACAAGACCGGTACACCCCAAGAGGATAAATTTGAGAGTTTGGTCCGGTTTAAGATGGCCGTAGACTTCCAAGAAAAGCTGGTAAATCATATTCTCAAATTCACTCAACATATCATTATCATCATTATCATCATCATCATCATTATCATCATCATGGTCATCATCATCATTGGATCTGTTATTTTATGTCGAGATAAGCCAGAGGAGACCCACTCTTCTTTTATTTCCCATCAGATTAGCGTTGCCCACAATACAGGTCTCTGTACTGCATCCTTAACACCGTAAAGCTACATTTTCTTTGTCTTCTTCTATCAGTAAAGTGTTGCTGTCTGGTGTTATAGACGCGTGTGACAGGATGTTTAAGTTGTTGATCAAAAGCTGAGGAGCTATTCATTATTTCGTAGCATCCCAAGTATAAACAGCATTATAAATTTAGGGGGTTACCTGTCGCTTTCTAGCCTTTTTTCAACTTGTCGAGATAAAATCTAAAGCCTTGCCACTACCTTCAGGCATTCCATCCCACCTAGACATGTAATCAAAAAGCTTCGCCGAGTTTTAAACTCAAAGAAGGTATGGAATGGCAAATCATGCATTCGCTGCCTTCTAAGGTATCTTCAAATGTGCGAAGATAAATTACTATATGCGAGGTCTGGGTTCTTTCGAGAAATTGTCACACTCTACACTCAGCCACCTCCCAATACCACCACTCAGTCAACTCCAAACTCTACCAACCCAGTCACTTTCCAGCTCTTCCACACAATCACCTTCCAACTCTCACATCCAGTTGACTTCTCACTCTTCAACCCAGTCACCATTCCTGTCTTCAATCCATTCTCCTACAAACTCTCCAACTCAGTCTCCTCCCATAACAATTTACTAATGGTTACTTCCCCAGTCATGTTTGAATAACAATTATTTATCGATTACCTTATAATCTAACCTGAGTGACACAATTATTTGTTAATAACCTTATAATCTAACCTGAGTGACACAATTATTTGTTAATAACCTTATAATCTAACCTGAGTGACACAATTATTTGTTAATAACCTTATAATCTAACCTGAGTGACACAATTATTTGTCGATTACCTGATAATCTAACAGGAGTGACACAATTATTTGTTGATTACCTGATAATCTAACAGGAGTGACACAATTATTTGTTGATTACCTTATAATATAACATGAGTGACCCAATTATTTGTTGATTACATTACATTCTTACCTGAGTGACACAATTATTTGTTGATTACCTTATAATCTAACATGAGTGACACAATTATTTGTTGGTTACCTTATAATCTAACATGAGTGACACAATTATGTGTTGATTACCTTATAATCTAACCTGGGTGACACAATTATTTGTTGATTACCTTATAATGTAACCTGAGTGTCGCAACTATTTCGCCCACACACGAGTCGACAAGCAGTGGCTGCATGAAAGCATCTCAAATTTGACGACACTTTACCGCACACATCGTACAGCCGCGATCTGGCACCTTGTGACTTCTCCCACTTCCCGAAGCTGAAGGAACACCCTAAGGGAAACCACTACGCTTCTAACGAGGAGGTACAAGCAGATGTACGTACCTGCTTTCAGGAGATGACGTCTGACTAATTCCCTTGACGGGAGGCAACAACTTGTCCGACATTGGCGTTTGTATGTGGACCAGTGTGGTGACTACATGAAGAAATAAAGAGACATCACACAAACGATATTCCAAGATTTAAGAAAATGGATAGGTCATGTGTCAATCTTGCACATTAATGAAATGATCTCCTCAAAGGCAAAACTTCTCAAATCGTCTTCGTATATTAGTTTCATCGAATTTTTACATATAATTCTTCTGCTGTTTCGATATATTTATGTTTTATACTATATCACAAAAATAGACACTATCTCATACAATGACGGGGTAGCACTTCATCCCCGGAGGCAGTAACTGTAAACAAACTGTTTTTGCATTAATAAAGGAAAATATCTCCACAGTTTGTATCACACCCGAACTGTCAGCAGCGAATCGATAGGTGCTGGTACGAGGGCCTTGGCAAAGTGGACAGAGCTGATTGGTCAAAACGTTTTGGACTCCTCATTATATCAATCATTATATACCCGTTCATGGTCATCTGTTTCCTCTTCGCGCCGAAATCATCTGTAAGTTGTTTTGTATTTCTGATAAATCTATTTTTTATGTTACATAATTATATCCCGGATACTCAAGTGCCTGAGAACTGATAGACCGAAGCATATGTTTTAAAAGTGATGTATCAATGACTAGTTCTTTTAGTGATACACAAATGAATAGTTCTGATAGGGATATACGAGTGAATAGTTTTGAGAGCTATACATAAATAAATAGTTCTGAAAACTGATACGTGAATGATTAGTTCTGAAAGTGATACAGGAATGAGTAGTTCTGATAATGATGCAATAAATAGTAGTTCTGATAGTGATAAATATTAGCTCTGATAGTAATATATTAAGGGCTAGTTCTGATGGTGATATATTAAATACTAGTTCTGATGGTGATACATTAAATACTAGTTCTGATGATACATTAAATACTATTTCTGATAGTGATATTTTAAATACTAGCTCTGATAGTGATATTTTAAATACTAGTTCTGATAGTGATATTTTGAATACTAGTTCTGATGGTGATACATTAATGGCTAGTTCTAATAGTGATACATTAATGGCTAGTTCTGATAGTGATATTTTAAATACTAGTTCTGATAGTAATATTTTCGATACTAGTTCTGATAGTGATATTTTCAATACTAGTTCTGATAGTGATACATTAATGGCTAGTTCTGATAGTGATATTTTAAATACTAGTTCTGATAGTGATATTTTAATTTCTAGTTGTGATAGTGCCTTAATTCACATTTTTAATTCCCTAGCACATCAATGTTCTTAATAAAACCCTCAATAAAAACCTCAACACCACTATCTTTATCGTTAATAATCATCATCATCTCTATCATCAGTATCTTCATCACTAATAGTATCAAAATCACCATGACAACTAACACGACATGTAAGGTCACTATCACAAGAGCTATCATTATCACAATCACTAACACCACTATCACTACCACTACTATGTAGACCATCACAATAACCAGTACGTAGACTATTACCACCACAACTATGATCCCTACCATCCCCACTATAACCACCATTATCACCGTTATCTTCACACCTACAAGCACCACCAGTACTTGCATCTTAACTCACCCCAAACAGATATATGTATATTTTCAGCTTTGAATTTGAGGTAGTGGCGTCACATAATAGTCAACTTTTTAACTGTTGGAGGTGTCAAATATTCTGCGAGAATAGACGAGAATTTATGCAGCCGCTTATTCCTGCCGTATTAGCAATGAATTTCTTGAATCTGTCAACGCTGGTCCATGATAAGCAGAGTAGCATGGCATTATTCATGTTGTCAGACGATGTAAAAACAATCAGGTTATCTAACACATAACCCTAAACCTAACTCTACACCTAAACCTAAACTTAACCATAACTATAACCCTGACCCTAAACCTAACCCTTAACACTAGGCATAACACTAACCTTTAACCTAACTCTAAAACCTAACCATAACAATGACTATAACCCTAACCCTAAACCAAACACTAGCCCTAACCCTAACCCTTCGCAAACCTGAATATAATCATTTGTTCTACACTTCTATTTTGATCTAAGAATTTACTTATTTATTTAAAATATAATTATATTGACCTGTCCTCCCCTTAACCAGAAATGGAATGTCCCTTTACATACGATGGGAACCCAAGGACCTCTGTGGTGAATTAAGACGCAAGAACCACACCTCACCCCTATCAACACCCCCCACAGTTAAAGTACTGTCATCACCATCCTCACCACCACTATATGCACCACTACCACTACCATCATCAAACCTTCTTACTGCCTTCTTGGTACCAACACTCGTATCACCTCTTCCCCCACAGTATGCTCAAAGCTTGTCTGTGCCAGCAGTTAAGTTTGTCAGCCACACAGGATCTTTCGTAATCTTCCTCGTTCTGGTTATCATTACCAGCATCGATTCCATCAACTTTATCTCCAACAAAAACACATTCAAGTCCAACTACCCGAGTCTGCATCCTCGCTGGGAGGAGTTCTGTGACGTCAGACCCGAGAGTTGTCAATATGGAAAAGACTTCCCACTCAGGGCAAGAGAGGCAACTATAACTGAAGTCATGGTTTCAGTCTGGATTGTGGGTGGGTTGTCTGTCTTTCCTTACATATGTGTGCGTTTATGTGGCAGGGTGCCCTAGAGCAATTCTCTCAAACAGCAAAGGGGATGGGCTTGACCATCATCATCACATGCTCTAGTATATAGAACTGTAAATTTGGAACGGTATTCATTTAGGCATAAAATGGACAGATGATAAAACTAGAGAATCTCGATTTTGCAGATGACTTAGATCTACTGAGTAAACATTTTGAAGAAACAAAGGAAATATTACATATATTATGCTACCTATCACAACAGATATGACTCCAAGTAAATGCCTCAAAAGATAAAAGTGATAAATTTTGCAAACAATGTCGTTGATTAAAGCTGAATAGAGAATTGTTACAGAGGGTTGAAAGTTTCACCTATTTAGAAGTAAAATGACAGACAATGGAGATACAATAAAAGAAAGTTTAACTGAATTGCTTTTGCTTCAATATGCATTCATGAGCAAGCACACAACACTCAGGATGTTTAGCTGTAACGTAATATCAATCCTAACATACGGATGCGAAAGCTGGATAACGACAAAGACCCTAGACAATAAACTGAATGCTTTTGAAAATAAATGTCTAAGAGAACTGTAGAACATTGACTGGGAAGAACTTAAGACGGACAAGCTAATAAGAGAAAACACCAACCAGCGATATTACTTTCAAAAGGTTTCCAGGTTAGATTTTGAACAAATTGTTAGAACAGTACTGTTTTATTATATTGTTGAACCAAGGTACACACCTTACAAAGTACATTTGTCTGATCCCCATAATGTGCCAGCAAACGTTTTCAATAGCTGTAGACGTCTCGCTGCTTCATACTTCATAATTGTAATGTACCGTTTTAAATTGAGATATCGATCGAGTGTGTCTCCAAAATATGTGTGAGGTTAGTCTCTTATCAATTAGTTTTCTTATAATCTCAAAATTATATTTTGCTTGGCAGCTTTGTGGCTTTTGGTGAAGATGGTATACATTGTCTTTGCACAACTGATTTCAGTTTCCATGTTTGGCAATAGTTGTGTAATATCCTTAACTCTCCACTTAGCCTACCTGTTCTGCTCACAATATGCTGATGGCTCTGCCATATTGCCAGGTTTACAAATATTTATCGACATTTATCAGGTCAGACAAGTCATTGATGTAAATCAGAAATGGAATATAACTTAAAGATACGTCTTGCTGTAATCTTTCTTTGAAGGCTTCTTCATAATACATTTATCCTTTATCTTTCGCTGATCTTTCGCTCAGCCAGGAAGTACTGTATTCAGCTGAATAGCTTGCTGTGACTTTCAATGTTATTTATTCTAATCAGAAATCTATTTTCCAAATCCGATCATAACGCTCTAGTAAGTTAAAGAAGATGGTCACTGTATGCTTGTTGTTCTGGAAGCCATCATTTTAATCTTTGAGTCAGCCTGAAAGCTGATCGTCTATGCAACTGTCGATTCCAAATTACCAAGGGGGACATAACTTACACATCATACTCACTGCTAGTATCACAGACTTGATCCTGCGTGCAATGTCAACAAGTGTATTAGTCTGCGACCTCGTGTAACTCCCTGCTGGAACCAAAAGGTCTTGGTCTGTGGTTGAAAGGGCATTTCTCGCCAAAATGAGTAAAATTAAGAGTAATGTAGAAATGAATCAAAAATGTACACATCCATTTTTTTGCCTCTCTTCCCTTCATGAAGACATGTTTTAGCAGGAGATGAAAAACCGCAAGTAATGTGTAACTGGGTTGTATGCTACGACCAATCCATTTCTCTGTCTTTCTCTCACAACTAGGGATGATTATCCAGGAATGTCAGGAGATCTGGTATTCTGGAATCACGACCCACTTCAGCGACAAGCTCAATATGTTGGACTTGTTCTTGCTGTCTGTTTACATCGCCACGTACACCATCAGGTTCTGGAGCATGATGAAGGTCAGGGCCGCTGGATGAGCGAGAGATTAAAGGGAAAGGATGAATGTAAGGGGCATAGAACAACGATGGAAGAAGGTGGGAGTGAAAGAGATTAATTGAGAATAATGTTTATAATGTTGATATTGTTTGCTCATGTAATCAGTGCTACATTGAGATTATATCTGCTCATGTAATTAGTGTTACATTGAGATTATATCTGCTCATGTAATGAGTGCTACATTGAGATTATATCTGCTCATGTAATGAGTGCAGCATTGAGGTTATATCTGCTCATGTAATTAGTGCTACATTGAGATTATATCTGCTCATGTAATGAGTGCTACATTGAGATTATATTTGCTGATGCATTTAGTACCACAGGAAGGAGATATTTGCAGATGTAATTTGTGTTTCTATCTGGTGACATTTACTGATGTATTTAGTGCTACAGAAAAGTGATATTTGGTTATGTAAGTAATACAACAGTATGGTGATATTTGGTTATGTAAGTAATACAAAAGTTTGGTGATATTTCTCATGTACTTAGTGTTATCTTATGGTGTTTATGGCTAGATAATTATTGCTATATTAAAGTGTTATTTGTTAATATACCTAGTACGATATTGCTGATATACTTAATGCCATAGTAATTATGATTTTGATAATGTACTGAGAGCAATATACAATGCTGCAGCAAAGCTGAAGAGTGTTGATAACATGGAAGCTTATTATTGAGACAGCAGTTTTGGTTGAGAAGTTATATATTGTTATCAACCAGTCTTTCTTCTCTTCATCCCAGTACGATCAAAGCCTGGATGCCCTTCAAGCTAATAACACAAACTTGACCCATTTCCCAGCAGAAACTGAGAAAAATATTTACTGGCTAAATGCAGGTAGGATTTATCGACATTTTGCCTTCATGTTGCAGTTTTTAACCTTACAAAGCACACGCCTCTCGCCGCATGTTAGGTCTTTGGTACGAAGCCTGTGTCAAAAGCCTATGTCTGACCTTGTTTTTGTTATATCTGTATTCATTTGCCTGATATGATAACCCTGGCCATAACCTACTTTGCTGCTTATTTTAACTCACTGACTCCACAACTTTAGGGGGTTGACAAACGAATTTATTTTGACTATGTTAAAAACCAATTTAATGTCAAATACTATAGACTAATTGTTTGGAATAATATATACGAATATATTATATTGGCGACCAAAGTTGAGTGTTAAAAACTAAATGTATCAACATAGCAAGGCCTAGAAACTACATTTAAACGCCAAGAAACCAATATTTTGACAACAAAGTGAAGAATAAATAAGAATTCTCAATTTATAATGTAGAAATAGAAGACGTCAAAGATTTTGAAATTTCTGGGATCTACCATCAATAATTCAGACGATTTCAAATTTGAAACCAAACAAATACTTGATCATTAAAATAGCTACACACAAATTAATACTGATGAAAAATGTGGTTCAAGTAAGTAAATAAAGATCCAACTGAACATTGCATGCATGTTCCTAGTATCAACATATGATTGCGAGAAATGGACAATCATTTGCAAAAAAAGATTGCAGCTTTTGAAATGACCACATCGCAAGAAAAAGGTTAGAAATGTCGATCTTGTGAAGACACGTAGTGGTCTGACGACAATGGTAATCGAGGGCATGGTTCCTGGAAGGAGGAAAATGTGTCCAACTTAACGAAGACATTATGGATAGTGAGGATGTCATTGTAAGACCCAGGTCGACTCGTTCTAAACCGAGATGCATACAGAACTGGCGGGACGGAGACTACGTTCTGGGAAGAGTATATCACATGATGATAGTTATATACCAAACATTTAAAAATTGAAAGAAAAAAGAAAGGAAAATATGGAAAGTGTATAGCGTAGTCCTTAGTTTGATTCTGGAGTGTCAATACGTCACTTTCACTGTTATTTGGCGAATCCATTTTTCGATTGATAAAGTATGCTTATCTTATCGATCACTGTCTCTAAATGACTAATCACAGTGTCCCCTGCACCTTCTTTAGTTTGACTGAATACTTTGGTTGGGTATTTCCTTGTGTTTAGTGGTGTAGACTAGCCATCACTCAAATGTAGCACACTCTTACCATAGCAATTGAACGAACAAATTTAATATAATTTGGTATCCCACAATTTTTATCAATTTTTTTCTTGCCTAGATCTCTGCTCTAAACTGTGTCACAAATAATATACGATAGCATAATAGCAATGCCATGCATACATGAAAATGTGTCAGGCAATTTACATAGAAATGTGTAAATATTGGATCACCTAAGTTTGAATTGCTGACGAATGCCTTATATAACTATTGGCATCTATATTCTCTGATACAGTTGAAGATATATACATGTAAGATGATAGCCGAATGGAATGAATAGCGGTTTTCTCGATAAGGTATGCCTTTTTTAAAATTCCTGTAGAGAGTCAAACCTGGTATGTGCACCGTAATTGCCACTGAAAAGGGCAAGCGGCCCATATTCTTCAGCACTATACATCTTCACAGTGGACCACAGAAACTAGAACAAACGCTGTGATTATAGTTTTTGTTTTATCGCCAAAGATCTTGGCTGGACATTCGCTCGAATATACATCTAGAAGCTATTTCCATCGTTGTTTTTAATGATGTCTTATATGCCTTCTTGTCTGCTGTTTTTGTGTGCGTCCATGTCGAATACTTTTAGTCGTAACATAGGTTTGGTTTTTGTTCCTCTTCAGAAACGGTTTCTGTGATATAATTATATATTTGATCCCTCTTTTCAGATCGCAGATTCTGGGAGGATCTCGACCCAATAAACATGGCAGAGGGATTGTTTGCTATGGCCAATATCCTGAGTTTTTCAAGGATCATCTATCTGATGCCAGCTAACGAGTCCCTGGGACCCTTGCAGATTTCGCTGGGACGTATGATTACCGTGAGTACGTCGAGCTCCAGAGTTATATTCTTCAGTGAGATCTCAGACAGAATGCATTTAGTGAGATCTCAGACAGAATGCATTTACTGAGATCTCAGACAGAATGCATTTAGTGAGATCTCAGACAGAATGCATTTAGTGAGATCTCAGACAGAATACATTTAGTGATATCTCAGAAAGAATGCATTTAGTGAGATCTCAGACTGAATGCATTTAGTGAGATCTCAGACAGAATGCATTTAGTGAGATCTCAGACAGAATGCATTTAGTGAGATCTCAGACAGAATGCATTTAGTGAGATCTCAGACTGAATGCATTTAGTGAGATCTCAGACAGAATGCATTTAGTGAGATCTCAGACAGAATGCATTTAGTGAGATCTCAGACAGAATGCATTTAGTGAGATCTCAGACAGAATGCATTTAGTGAGATCTCAGACAGAATGCATTTAGTGAGATCTCAGACAGAATACATTTAGTGATATCTCAGAAAGAATGCATCTGAAACACTAAGTCACAAAATTGAGTGTAATCGTTAGACTAGTCTTATCTTCCAGTACCCAGTGTAGTACTTTTTGGGCTTTTCTTTATTTTAGTAATTTTTGGGCTTCTCAGTTGAGTACTGTTTTACCTCTCCATAATTGAGTACTGTTTTACCTCTCCTTAAATTAGTACATTTTACCTCTCCATAATTGAGTACTGTTTTACCTCTCCTTAAATGAGTACATTTTACCTCTCCATAATTGAGTACTGTTTTACCTCTCCTTAAATGAGTACTGTTTTACCTATCCATAAATGAGTACTGTTTTACCTCTCCATAATTGAGTATTGTTTTATCTCTACATAGAGTACTTTTGGGGCATCTCCTTTATTGAACAAATTTTGGACATCTTTATTTGAGTACTTGTTTGGTCTCTCCTTAATTAAGTACTTTTTTAAAAATTGTCATCTGGCAACCACAGCTAAGACCTATGTTTGACTGTCTTGGCACATTGACCGACTCAACACGGAAGGACAAATGTCGAGGAGTATGAGTGTTGATCAAATGACAACGAGTTGACGTACATGTACCGATGTCAATTTTGAGTATTCGCCCCTATCAGCAGAGTGAGTTCACCCCCAATATGTCCTGGTGTGTGAAAAAATAAGACTGAAGTGAATCGTAATCTAATTGATTGACCTGTGTCCTTACAGGATGTTCTGAAGTTCTTTGCTCTGGCCATCATGGTCATCGCTGCTTTCATGGTCGCCTTGAAGAACCTCTTTTGGTACTACGCAAATAGAGACAACATTGAGATAGACAGCAAGAGAGTGGCCACCCCTAAAGCAGTAGAGTATTACGGAAAGTGAGTTGACATGTATGAATTACCAGACTACAACATGGTTAACTTTGGATTCTCCAGGCCACAACAGCGTTAGCTGTAGACTTATCATAGAATAACAGCGTTACATGTAGACTTGTCATGGAATTATAGCGTTGAATGCCAACCTGTCAGAGAATAACAGCGTTAGATGTAGACTTGTCAGAGAATAACAGCGTTAGATGTAGACTTGTCAGAGAATAACAGCGTTAGATGTAGACTTGTCAGAGAATAACAGCGTTAGATGTAGACTTGTCAGAGAATAACAGCGTTAGATGTAGGCTTGTCAGAGAATAACAGCGTTAGATGTAAATTAGTCAGAGAATAACAGCGTTAGATGTAGGCTTGTCAGAGAATAACAGCGTTAGATGTAGACTTGTCAGAGAATAACAGCGTTAGATGTAGACTTGTCAGAGAATAACAGCGTTAGATGTAGACTTGTCAGAGAATAACAGCGTTAGATGTAGACTTGTCAGAGAATAAGAGCGTTAGATGTAGACTTGTCAGAGAATAACAGCGTTAGATGTAGACTTGTCAGAGAATAACAGCGTTAGATGTAGACTTGTCAGAGAATAACAGCGTTAGATGTAGACTTGTCAGAGAATAAGAGCGTTAGATGTAGACTTGTCAGAGAATAACAGCGTTAGATGTAGACTTGTCAGAGAATAACAGCGTTAGATGTAGGCTTGCCAAATAATGATAGAGTTACCGGTAAATGAAGTCTTGCCAGATAATGGCAGAGTAATGTGTACTTTTGTCAGTTCTTGGGAGCGTTAAGTGTACACTTGTCAGAACATGACAAAATTAAATATAGACTTGACAGACCGCGACAATTTTAAATATAGACTTGTCGGACCATGATGAAATTCAAAATAATCTTGTCAGACTGCGACAACTTTAAATAAAGACTTGTTAGACAATTGTAAGACCATTGTCAGATCACAATAAAATTAAGTACAGACTTGTCAGACCACGATACAATTAAATATAGAGTTATACCATGACATTCCTAAATATAGACTTGTCCGGCCATGACATCCCTAAATATAGACTTGTCAGACCACAGCGCAATTAAATATCGACTTGTCAGACCACGATAAAATTAAATACAGACTTGTCAGACCACGATACAATTAAATATAGAGTCATACCATGACATTCCTAAATATAGACTTGTCCGGCCATGACATCCCTAAATATAGACTTGTCAGATCACAGCGCAATTAAATATAGACTTGTCAGACCACGATAAAATTAAATACAGACTTGTCAGACCACGATACAATTAAATATAGAGTCATACCATGACATTCCTAAATATAGACTTGTCCGGCCATGACATCCCTAAATATAGACTTGTCAGATCACAGCGCAATTAAATATAGACTTGTCAGACCACGATAAAATTAAATACAGACTTGTCAGACCACGATACAATTAAATATGGACTTGTCAACCCATGACATTAAATATAGACGTATCATACCATGACATTAAATATAGACTTGACATACCATGACAACATTAAATACTGACTTGTCACACCATGGCATTTAATTTAGGCGTGTCAGACCACGACAACCTTTAATATAGACTTGTTAGACCGTGAATGTTTTAAATGCAGACTCTTGGAATCAAGATGTTAGATGTCAACTTGTTAAATCGAACGTCGTTGAATGTAAACTTGTCAAGATAATAGTGTAGCATATTGTGATTATTATTTTGAGGGATAATACAGTAGAATTACTTGTACTGCAGTGTGATTCACTTAAGTAGCACACAGGTAACAATGTGTGATGTTTTGTTTTCCTTTTTTTGCACATTGATAAGATTTTGGGATTATTGCTCATCAAACAGTGAACTGTCAACATTCCGGACGGTATTCTGGTCGATGTATGGTCGCAGCAGCGCCGAAGCTGTCGAATTAGGAGACTACAACAATACAGTGACAGAGAACATTGGAGAGGTCATTGATGGCATGTACAACATTGTCATGGTCATACTTCTACTCAACATTCTCATTGCCATGATGTCAAGGTCATTTGATAAAATTCAGGTAAAACAGTCTGAAAACAGTAGTATTTTAACCTTCGTAGTTATTAGATCTAAACAACTAAAATAAACAGATCTACCCGATAAAGATCCTTACCAAAAACCTACTTCACCTTTCCCCAAAAAGTCGGGCAGCTCCAATCGGCCTAATAAGAAAATAAATTGTTCAAAATCCATTTGTAATCTAACATACAATTCTTTTACCGGCTGAAAGCCTGTGTAGATGGACGTGGTGTATTCATAAGTAAAAAAATGGCTATTGATAGGGTCTCCGTTCTTAATTCTAAAAAATTAAAATTTTTTGTTTCTTTAAGAGTTAGTTTAGTTTGGCTGTGGCAGACAGTCTCCGGAGTGCTAAAGGTTTACAACTATTTTTAGATAGGAGATTCTTGTTCAAAGAATAAGTAGCATGTCCCTTGCAGAATGCCGCTTCTTACAAACTGCGACCTATTTGACTATTATACATTTTTTGGCAAATTTGCAATACGGTAGGTTGCCATTACTTTCCGTGCGTAGAGGAGCGATCGCCCGAGAAAGAAACACAGTGTCTGCCAAATTGGATACGGTGGAATCGAGCCCGGTGCGTTGCAATTGTGAAAACCGAGCAAGTTTTACCCCTAGGCCACGCATATACTTTTGGTCATTCCAACAATGATTTACGGATGCGAAGTGTGGAACGTACCCAACATTGATGCAGAGAAGCTCAGAGTCACTGAAATAGCAATGTAATGGCGCCTACTGAAAATGTAGATAAAGGATAAGATCTGAAAGGAAGAAATTGGACATTGAACTTTGTTTCGTCACGTCGTGGGAGCAGTGACATCACGCAACAATCGCTGGGCTGAACATATGGTACACATGCCTGACAACAGATAGACAAGTAGATCAACGTTTTGGTGGCCCTATGCTTGTACGCGAACACGGGGTCGTCCACCAACGCGTTGGCGGGATGTACTGACCAAAGACCCAGGTCCGCGATGGGACAGCGCAGTGAAAGATCAGGGCACATAAAGAATATTGTTGGCTACCCTGCATACGGCATACTCGATGGACTGACGCCAGAGATAATGTGAAAATGTGATGTGATGCAATAGTGTGCAGTGATGTGATAATGTGATGGGATGTAATAATGTGATGTGATAATGTGATGTGATAATGTGATGTAATAATGTGATGTGATAATGTGGTGGGATGTAATAATGTGATGTGATAATGCGATGTGATAATGTGATGGCAAGTAATAATGCGATGTGATAATGTGATGGCAAGTAATAATGTGATGTGTAAGTGTGATGGGATGTAATAATGTGATGTGATAATGGGGTGATGTGATGTAATAAAGTGATGTGACAATGTGATGTGATAATGTGATGTGATATAATAATGTGATGTCATGTAAAAATGTGATATAATGTGATATGATGTGATAATGTGATGTGATATAATAATGTGATGTGATAATTTGATGCGATGTAATAATGTGGTATAATAATGTGATGTGATAATGAGATGTGATAATGTGATGTGAGAATGACAAAACTCACTGATCATCACGCCTGATGACATCTTTAAGAACACCAACAAACACCCCCCACTTTGTCCAGTACACGACCACCTTTCGCACTGTGACCCAGCGCTGGTTCACGACCTTCCTCTCAGCTTAGAAGGTTTTCGCCACATTCTATTGTCTCGACTTCCCTTTTATCTTCGCCTGGGATCCATATCACAGTGGATCTGATAACTGCATCATTTTCTCTTCTTAGAACATATTTCATCCAATTCCAACATTTACCAGTTTTTATAGTTTTTATATCTTCCTTTGGTATCAAGATGCTGAGTACTGTTAGCGTCAAGGCCTGCGATTTAGAGCTGCCAAGACTCTTCTCCATGCCCACGCGTTGATCCTGGATAACGGGCTGCAACAGACCAGACTGGCTAAGGAGAAGGGATCGAAAAGAGAAGGCTAACCTGGTACCCAAAAATGCCTGCTGAAGTCGGATGTGTCGGATCGAAACATGCAAATATTTCAGTCAAGCTGTAAACTATGACACAACGCATTCCGTTCTTAGGACTACATCCTGCTACTTGCAAAGCCGTTTTCAGTGCTTGGTAGCGGGAGTTTGAGAACAAACAAAAAATAAAAAGAAGAAGATATTATCATGTCTGATCTGGGCATGTAGTTCTTAGTTCGTAAGGGTGGTCATTCAGAGAAATCAAAGAAACAACCTTAGAGAAGTTGTCAATTTTCTAACTACACCATTTCATTTATGTTAGTAATTGTTTGTTGTTGTCATGACATTATCTGATCTGATACAACTGGAAAATAAGAATGAGCAAGCGGTATATTTGGACTTAACACTGCTGTATGGTGCAGAAACATGGACAATGAGCAAGCAGAAGATAGACGTAGAGTTCCTGCAGATGTTCAGGAGAATGGGTCGCATTTGTTAGCTTTTGCTTTTCATGAAACACATCACTCACGACATATCACTTACGACACATCACTCACGACACATCACTCACAACACATCTCTAACGACACATCACTAACAACACATCACTCACGACACATCACTCACGACACACATCTCACGCATCACACATCACTCAAAACAATCACTCACATATAATCCACGACCTATCACCTACGGCAAATCACTAAAAGATCACTCACACAGTCTTTGACTTCCAACCACCTTCACAGGAAGACGCAGACGTGGAGTGGAAGTTCGCTCGTAGCATCCTCTACATGAATTACATCACCGAGGGAAGAGTACTACCAGTGCCTCTGAATATCATAGAAATTCCCTTTGAAATTGTTATTGGCATAATTAGAAGGGTACAGCAAACGAAACAAGGTCAGGACTCCCCGCAAGACTTTCACGGAGAGAGGAGGGTTGCTTTCTCGAACATTGCCTCAGAGAGAAATCTTAAGGTAAGGAAACTTCTGTCAGATCATAACAGCGTTTCTTTTGTCTGCCGCTTCTGTTTTTCGATCCGCTGGCGTGACAAACTATTCGCTCTTGTATGCATGTATCAAACATGGGTTGTTGTTGTTGATGTTGTTGTTGTTGTTCGTATCGCTCAAGCTGATGTATTCACCCTTGATGAATTTTCTCTGGCAGCGTGCTGTGGTGGAACTTCAAATATCTAGAGGCGTACTGAATAAAATGGACCCAGGTCATCCTCGCTGTAGTGTAATGCTAGGTTTCTCAGTAAGTTCACCACTACGGGAAATACAGTGCTGCTCCTCACCTCGTTGATCCCGCTGCTGCAGCACAGCTTCTTTCCATGTCACAGCGAAGGCATGAGGTCGTGTTCAGTTTGTTTCACCTGACCTTAGAGCTAGTGACGTCAATCAATCAACCAATCAGAACCGTGACCGTCACAAGTGGATCAATGGTCTTCAACATCCACACGCCAGGTCTTCCTGTTTTGGGTGACATGTGCCATCTCAATCCACACCTTCCCTATCTTCTTCTCATTTTTCTCAAGCTCTCCTCCATGAATGCAGGCCTACCTCTAGCGTTGCTTGTCTCTGGTATTCCAAAATAGATACTATCTGGTTTCTTCAATATATGACAACCAACGCCATTGACATATCTTCAGGTTGATGCTTCATTGGTACCTGACCTGTTTTCTCCAACAGATCTACCTCAATCCAGTAGTGACTTCTTCCTCGTCGTTGCCGTCTCCGTTCGATTCAAAATAACTACATGTAAACCTCATAAACTTGGCGGTTTGCCTCAGGCCTCTCTCGTAGCCATACAGTTCATCCCTTAATTTGGTTCGAGATTGTCATATTGTCACTCTGCCTCTCTCGTGGAGCCAAAAGACCATGCCAATCATTGGATGTGTTCCAACCGAAGTATAGGGCCACAACTACAGTCCCTCCCTTAAGTAGACTGTTCCAAATCATGTTTGTGTCCTTTTGCCGTGATGGTTTCAGTAGCGATCTGTTTTACCCAATGATGTTGTTAGACACATACAACCCTCGTTAGTCACCTTTTACGACATGCTTGGAGTTTTAGTGCGTGATGAAAGTAAGTATTTGGATTCAAATAATATCATGGTCTTATATTTGTTTAAGTAAAGATCCCGTTTATATGGGGAATTTTGAGAATATATATGCGCTTCATAGCTAGTGCACAAAAAGTCTTTATAAGTCGGACATACTTTAATTGTCTCTGGTCGAAGATGCAGTTATTTATCCAGACAAGATGAAACAACGCTGGGGGGTGGGGCTTACTGCGAAGAACGGATGATAGATGGAGCACAGTGACAGCAATATGGTACCCCAGAGACTAGAAACGACCACAGAGACCACCACCATCTTGTTGGTCCAACAACATTCACGATGTCACAGATGGGTGACTCATTATCCACTGGTTCACCGTGGCCTAAGACAGAGACCGTTGTAAGAGAAGTTGGGACCCTCAACAGTGTAACCGACGCTTAAAAACGGGTCGTCCAGTAATATTGCGGCACATATTGAATTGACTGACGGCACACTATGAGTGATGTGGTCATCATGACACCGAAAACCTTTACTTCCAGGACTTTCTGTGGTACCCAATTGGTTAGGCTTGGTCGACCCCAGAGCCGTTTGAGATAGGAAGAAACTCAGATCAATTGGGGATTGAACCTAGATCAGTCTGCTGGACAATCATTGCAAAAAAAAAACCACTGCGCTATGGCGACTCTGTGGTATGCCTGGACTACAAGGACTGGCATTAAGTAACAGGAATGTTATGAATAACGTTTGTGTAAGAGTACGAACCATAAATGTGCGTCTTATTTTCCAACAAAGTCCCTCTGTCTGGCAACACACCTGGTCCACCGGATCACTAGCTTGTGGATGTCATCTAGAACAAAAGTTTTTGATGTGACCTTGGCAGCCATCTGCTACATATTTTCCTATAACCGAGGTTATCATCGACAACTGTTTGTGCGACGCCGTGAATCATATTGAAACGTTCGGCTATTTCCTCGTTAGTGACTCGCCTGTTGCCACGGACTAGCTGGTCGATCTGCTGAATCACTATGTCAGTTGCCACGCTTGCGGATCATAAAAAACGATTATCTTCCGCTTTGAAATTATTCTACGCTTTCATACATTCTTCCCTGACTCAAATAACTGTCTCCATACTGAACATTCTTCTTCTTCTTCTTCTTCTGCGTACACAGTCAGACAGTAACCATTATTTTCTCGAAAAAAGCGGCGGTCATCCTGAGACTCTCGCCACTACCATAGAGCTTGTCTTGCAGTTCCACTGGCAATGGCCACATCTGCTCTCTCTGATCCTCGTATGTCGGGCAGTTCTGCAGCAGATGTTCAGTGGTCATTTTACCAGTACCGCACGGGCATTCGTCGGTACACCCTATCTTCAATTTGTTGAATAGGTGGTACCTCAGTCTGTTGTGGCCAGTGCGAAGTCTGAAGACGACGACCTGCTCTCTTCGGTTCAACTGGTAATAGGCATCGTTTTTGGTGTAACCAGTATGTTCGGTTTCCCATTTGGACATGTATCTGGCTTTGATAAGCCGTTTTGACTCTTCGTACGTCATACTGGTATCTGTTTGTGGTAGCCTTGCACCTTCTTTTGCCAGTCTGTCTGCCTCCTCGTTGCCTTGGATGTTGCAGTGTGACGGAACCCACTGTACCACTACCCTTTTTGGTGCGGACTGCTGGCACAGTTTGCAGAGTGCTGCTCTTAAGTCATTAAGCTCAGTGTTTTTCTGGCTTTTTAGCGCTGTGACTACTTCGAGAGCATCTGTCAGCAGGACTATATGGCTCTCATTTTCACTGTGTGTTACCATTTCTTCCACTGCCGCCCTCAGTGCCTCTGCTCTGAAATTGCTTGTGTACTTACCAGTAGCGAATGACAGTGTTATTTTTCTGCCATTTGGTAGGTTCAGGAATGCTCCTGCCCCTCCGTTCTGTGTAGTGTTTGTTACAGAACCGTCGGTGTATGCATGGGTCCAGTCCATGCTTGGGTAGCTTTTCGTTATGAAGCTTAGGGTAGTGTCTCTCCTTTCTTTTTCACTCTGGCAGTTTTTGTTTGCAATACCTGGTATATTTTCTACCACCTCTGGAAATATATCCTGCCTCCAAGTAGGTTTTCGTACAGTAGTGATGGGTTTTGGTGTTGTTAGTGCGTTTATGGGATCTTCGTGCATCTTTGCTTTGGCTATTTCTGCAAAGTTTCTCCGCTTTAGTTTCCCATTTCCCAAATTGTTTAGTCTCTGGTACATTGGATGGTCCGTCAGTCTTCTGAGTTTCTCTGACTGCAGCTGGGCTCTGCAGTCTCTTCTATCGGTCATGGATTGCAGTTTTGTAATCTTTTCAAGTTCTACAATTGGCGTTGACTTCATGCCACCTGTTATAATTCTCATGGCTTGGTTTTGAAGTTTGTTAACTTTATCGAAGTTCGCCTTCGCTGCGGTTGTCCATGCCGCAATGCCATACTCGAGAACTGGTCTCACTCTTCCAGTGTACAGTTTCTTTAGTATGCCTTCGTCTGCTCCCCAGCTTGTGCCAGCAAGTTTCCTCATGATCGCCATTCTTTCTCTGGCTTTCATTCGGTTTCTCTCAATCTGACTTTTCCATGTCATGCGCTGATCAAATGTGACTCCCAGATAGGTTGGGTTGTCGTTTGGCTGCAGGATTTTGCCATTCAGACTTAATTTGGTACTTTGGGGTTTTAATGAGAGCGAGAATATTGTGCACGTGGTTTTCTCCTCGTTTATTTTGACCAGCCATGAGTTCGCCCACTCTTCCAGCGATGTTAGGGCCGTCTGCATCCGATTTCTTGCTATTGTGAGATTCTTTTCAGAGGTCCACATAGCCAGATCGTCTGCAAACATTGAGCTATGGACTCTTCTTGGTATATTCTCTGTAATATCGTTTATATATACCAGGAAGAGTGTGGGTGACAATACTCCCCCTTGGGGTACTCCCTGCTCGAGTGTCACCTTTTTGCTCATCTGCCCTTGTACTTGGACTCTGGCCGTTCTTTGTTTGAGGTAGTGGTTGATCCACTTGTACATTTTCCCACAGACATCACTTCTTCTTAGCTTGACTCTAAGTCCATCCTTCCAGACTTTGTCAAATGCCTTTTCCAGATCCACCCAAACAGCTACTGTGTGTTTCTGTGCCTGGTAGGCATCTTCTATCTCCTGGGCTATGAGGATGACCTGGTCCTCAGTGGATCTGTGCTGTCTAAAGCCGGCTTGCTGTGGAATTAGTATTCGTTTTTCTTCCAGATGCCACATCAGTCTGGTGTTTATTATCCGTTCCATCAGCTTGCCAACACAGCTCAGTAGGCTTATGGGCCTGTATCCATTTGGATCTGTTTTGTCCTTCCCTGTTTTTGGTACTGGTACCAGTATTGCATCTTTCCATGCCTGGGGTACAATACCCCTTTTTCAGCTTTGGTTCAGGACTGATAGTAGTTTCTTCTTCGCTGTTTGGCCCAGCCCCATCAGCATTTCGTTTGTTATCCCGTCTTTTCCGGGAGATTTCCTTTTCTTTAGTGTACTCATAGCCTCTTCCATTTCGCGCATTGTTAGTTTGGCCATCATGTGCTCTTCAGGAGCCGTATTTATGTTTTCGTGTCCCTTTAGCTCTTCGCTAATGTCTGTATGCTTATCTGCAGGGACCTCGATGTGGTTTGCTCTGGCATAGTGATCGACAAAGGCGTTTGCGGCTTTCTTACCTGTGATCAAGTTCTCGCCCTGCTTGATGGTAATTTGTTTATTTGACGGGGTTTCGTCGTTCATGGCTCTGACTAGCTTCCATAGCTTGTTCCCGTCTTTGTCCAGGTTCAGACTTTCCGTTTTATTTTTCCAACTTTCTCTTGCTGTTTGCTTGAGAGTGTGTTTGTACTTCGCCGCGGCGGCTTTGAGGGCGATGTTTGCCTCCATGGATTTTTCTCGCTCTGCCATGTTCCTAGCATTTGTTACTGCATCTTCCACTTTCTGTAACTCATCATTCCAGTAGGGCTTATAGTTTTTCCTAGCTCCTCTTGGGATGGTTTCAGTGGCGGCTTGCATTATTGCCTTGCTTAGGCTCTCCACCATGGGCTTCATACTGAACATTCAATCTTCTTTAGATTTCAGAAGGATTTACGCCCACTGACCACGGTGCAAGTCGACAGTGAAGCGGCCATGTTGTGCTCTTTTTGCGCATGCTGCTTGAACTAGTTTGCGTCCATGAACTTTATAATTCCAGTTCACGCTAATTTTGTTGAATTCTGTTTTTCAGTCCACGCAAGTCCCCTAACTCTGTTCATTAAATAGTTTCTACTCAAGTTGCCATGTGTAGTTATTCTTTCTTCTTCTTCTGCGTTCATTCTCAATCTCCCGCTACCAAGCCTTGAACAGGAGATTTGTAAGTAGCAGGATGTAGTCCGGAGAAAGTATTTGCATTGTCAATTGTTCGATATCCTTACCAGTCCCTTTCTTTTGTGGGACAGTCGACGTATGAATCAGACATATGTTCTTCTTCTGCGTTCGTTATGAATATCCCACTACCAAGCCCTGAACAGAGCTTTGCAAGTAGCAGGATATAGTATGGAGAAAAGAATGCGTTGTATCGCTAGTTTACAGCTTGACCGCGATATTTGCATCTTTCGGTCCGACACATCCGTCTTCGGCAGCAGGTATTTTTTGAGTACCCGGTTAGCTTTCCCACTTCGATCCCTTCTCGTTAGTCAGTCTGCTCTGTGGCAGCCTGGTATCCAGGATCACCTCGTGGAGTTGTAGAAGGATCTTGGCAGCTCTAGTTCACTGACCCTGACGTCAGCATTCAGCTATGGGTCGCTGACCGCTGTAGCTCATGCGCTGCTCGGCATTGTGTTCCCAGTCATACGCTGAATACCACATGTAATCCAGATGCATGACCATTGATCTTATCAAATAATAAATTTCTCGGGGTTTGACTTCCCTAATTTCATCGAACGGAATACATTCACCACACTTGTAAATCTTGATTGCGAATTATACATTGTACTAGTGTACGCTAGTGTAGAACGTTCCGTTTTAATTTAGGTCTCTTAACCAACAACATGTCCTTGCTGTGTGACAATGGCTTACCCTAGTAGCTTGTTTCCTAATTCACTCCGATGGGACTGAGACTGATATTTTGTGTGCGCCCTAATCCCTACTAGGCTGGAAAGGGTTATTGACTGCCCCTCGTAAAATGTGCAGATTTCTAGACTTAACATTCGAAAAAAAAAAATAGACGCTCTGAAACCTAAGCCATAGCATACATGGTGACTAAGGAGGATTGTGCCTATGGTCAGCAACCTCATCTCACGTATTGCACGTAGATACAGAAAGCACAATAAATGTTTTGGTTCATACATCTTGCAATGAGATCAGCCTCGGATGTGACGGCATGCGTACTGAAGACCATGAGATAGAAATGGAAAAGCTGTCAGCTGAGTCTAGTGCGAAGCTATTGTAAGTGTGGTTACAGTTATCATTATAAGTTATCGGTTATGATTTATCATGAGCTATACTTTTGTGTGATATGTACTTTATTATCATTGATTTTACCTTCAAATAGCCTTCCCCCTCCTCGCAATGTTGTCCATCATTTTGCTGTTTGGTAAGCTCCATAAGTGTGTTTCACTGGTCAACGTGTTGGCTTGCGTGTGTGGTATTTATATTGCTGTGTTGCATAAATTAGAATGGCCAATTTGTTCGTGTATACATCGGATTTGTTCTCTTATTTAATTCCCTATTCTGGGTTTGCTGTAATTTTATGGAGTCTTTTTCTTCTCAAAATTGCCCGAAATGAATGGGAGTTTATCAAAGACTCCGGTGCGAGGAGAATAGAGTAGGCAAAAACATACTGATAAGAAAAAATGGAAATATACTATGAACCCACGACACTTCCATGCAGTTATCCTTAGAAACAGGCTGTTTCCTGGCAGTCTGGCTAACGAAACGGGGATCCACATGATTCCATGGTGGAGAGCGACGCGCAGATGAAACAAATCACATCACAACAGCCTGGAGGACACGTCCACCTTCATCAGCACACTCGGGTGTGAGGAAAGCTACAGCAACCCGCCACTAAACGTACTTTTAAGGGCTCACAAAAGAGTAAACATAATTTTCGTGGACTTAAATAAGAGCAACCAAAAACTCCAACCGAACATTGCTTTCTTTAGACATAATGATAAAAAGAAAAACATTTACTACAGATACAATTCAAGCAGAATCTGTATGAAAATCCAATAAGGTCAGGCTGATTACTACTTTCTTTAGATATATCAAAATCTGTGCCTAAAAGCGTTAAAAGGACACGGGGATGGCAGATACCAAAAGTATCAGGTTGTATACTTCTCCCTTTAGATACGAGTATATTCAAGTTTAATCTTAAAAGTCTCGGAAGAAAGTCATGTGTTATGTTCTGGAGATATCTATAGCCTCAAGCGGGTCACATCTTTCTTAATTTCATGTCAACCTGATATCTGAAAGCATGTGAAGAAGAAGAAAATCAAATCAATATAAATTTCCCACAAACAGTGAAAAGGCTTGCCAGTTTCATGTTAGCCTATTTAACAGCGCTGTAACAGCTTCTTAGTTTGAAACACAGTTAGTTACATTTTGTAGTAATTTGATCGATTTTAGTTCATGATTGGCTAGATTTTGTATCGTTTTGATAGTCTATTATAACACAACTGTACTTAGAATTTGTAGCAACATGAACGAAAGTAGTACAAAATTAGCTAGATTGTGTATCACTTTGTTAGTTTTATAGCAACGTGATCGATTTTAGTACATGATTAGCGCTAGATTGTGTTTCACTTTGTTAGTTTGCTACACAACATTACTTAGATTTTGTAGCACTGTTACGATTGTAGCACATTTAACTAGAGTGTTTACCTTTGTAATAGATTAGAGTAGAAAGTTAACTAGATTGTTTAGCACTGTGATATATTGTAGTTCAAAGCTTAACTTATTTAGTAGAATTGCAATCGTTTGCAGCACAAAAGTTTCCTAGATTTGATAACGCTGTAAATATTTACATAACAGGATTTGACTAGATTTAGTGGCACTGTAATAATAATTGCTTGTGGCACAAAAATAACTATGTAGTACTGTTATTTTTTATGGACGATGGGCGTTCAAGTCATACCGCGACTTTTTTTGTTGTTGAAAGGAAATAAAACAAAATTTCAAAGTGGTCAAAGTGCCATTTATTTTTCGATATAATCTCTTGCAATGTTATGCACTTATTCTAGCGTTTAACTAATGCTCGTAAAGCATCAGCGTAGAAAGGTTTGTCAGGTCAGTACGTATGAAGCAATCCAGGACAGCCTGTTTCACTTCGACGTCAGTTCTGAAATGCTGACCTCCCAGGAATTCATTTAGGGGTACAAACAGGTGGAAATCGCTTGGAGCAAGGTTTGAGCTGTAACATGGATGTGACAATACCTCCCAGCCCAGTTGCTGTAGATGGCAGATATTGCAGTGAGCAGTATGAGGTAGAGCGTTATCTTGCGAGAGCAGGACACATATTGTCTTCAAGCCAGGCCGTTTTTCCTCACACGGTTATGCACATCACTAAAAAGGCGTATGTACTGTTGACTGTTGATAGTGGCACCAAGGGTCGACAATCAACATAAATGATGCCAAGTTACTCCCGGAAAACACTCGCATCACTTTACCTGTAGGTACAATTGTCGTACATTTGTTGGGTGGTGGAGATTGCGTATGCTTCTATTACACGGATTCTCGTTTCGATTCAGGACTACAATGATCCGCCCAGGTTTCGTCACACGTAATGCAGCGATCCATAAAGGTCAATGCCCTTCTATGTCAAAAAGATCCTTCAATTCAGTGCAGGCTTGAACTCTTTTCTACCTGTCAAAAGCGGACAGCTGTCTTCGCACTCAACGTGCACTAGGGTTCAGAAAATGCTAACTTTCAAAAATAATGATGTACCCAGAGAAAGACTTGTGTCTTGTGCTATTTCGAGAAAGGTTATGCGTCGATTTTCAAGAATAAGACGTTCCACAATCTGGATATTCACAAGAACGACTGTGGTGGGTTGAGAGTCACCACGGTCGGGAACGTCACTCATGGATGTACGGCCATCTCTAAAATGTTTTCACCATTCAAATGTATTACTGTGTCTGCATGGCAAGAGGGTCATCTAGCAGTTATAGGACACGCACAAGTCTGCCTATCTAATGATAGTAGTTCCATTCAGGTAAAACTAGAACAAAAAGTCCAGGTTTAGATTCGAACGCCCCTCGTACCACAAAGTTTCCTAGAATGTGTAGCAGCAATATGGTATTACCTATATATATATATATATATCTATATATATATATATATATTATATATATATATATATATATATATATATATATATATATATATTATGCATATTTTGCAGTATCTGATACCACGTATGTAGATTGTTTTGCAGCAAATTAATTCATATTTGTAACTTACTGTTTTGTAGAACTGAAATATCTTATGAAAGCTCGTATGTATGTATATATATATATATATACTTAAATCTTGATATTCAATCAGGCAAATATGCCTGATACCAGGTAGTCAAAAGCTGCTCGAATCTGTGTATGTCCTTTGCCTTGGAGTACCATGACTGTCCAAATGCGTGGTGTAGATCATCTCGTCCGCGGGCGACGGCGTGGGTGATTTTAGTTGTACGCCACCAGAAAGACACCCTCCTTGTCCATCTATCGTTAGTCATGTCGGCCTATCTGTACTTTTGTGTTAATGCAGAGTTGACGACATCCCAGAACTTAGTTTGGTCGTGGATGTCGGTATTCCGATATTGTCTCTTTGGGAGATATTTAGGACTCTACTCTCCATACTTGGTAATTCGGTACTTCTCTTCGTCTATGCGTAGACTCCAAAACTCACACCCATATACCACTGGGGTAATAACCATGCAACTGAAGGTGTGAGCCCTGACCTTGACATCCGTCATCTGCTGGAGTATCGGTTTAAATTGGTTGAAGCAGAGCCAACCCGCCGATCTCATGCGCTCTCCTTAACAATGTAACGGTTGTTGATTTCATAGCCTAGGTAGACATACACATTGACATTTTCGATGGGCTCATCTTCCAATCGCAGCTCCCCCAAATTGTAGAAAGTATTCAGTAGAAATTGAGTCTTCTTTCTATTTAAAATCAGGCCCATCGTCTTGTCTGCTTTATTCAGCTCGTTTAGGCTTTGTTCAGCTTCTGGAGTGATGTGACTGCAAATCACAATGTCCTCCATAAAACGTAGGTGTGAAAGCATTTTGCTATCAATGTTGACGCCTCAGTCCTGCCAGTTTGGAGACCTAAAAATTGCTTCAAGCGCAGCTATAAACAGTTTTGGGGAAATGGTATCTTCTTCACGTACTCATACAGGTATGGAAAGTGGCTTGTGCGAAAGATCGATCGCAATAAAGCAGTCCTCGTTTATCTTCTCTATAAATTAGGCATACTCTTTCATCGATACCTGGGTTTCTCAAGGCATTTACCATTGCAATATATTAACGCTATCAAGGGCTTTTTGAAGTCTACAAACACAATGATAGGGGCATACAGACTTCCAACGCTATCTCCATCAGCTGGTTGATTGTATGGAGGTGGTCATTGGTTGAGTAGCCCTTCCTGAAGCCTGCCTGTTCTCGCGGTTGGTTCTTGTCGAGTTGCCTTTACTAATCTGCAGGTAATGACGTTTGTGAACAGTTTATAAATAGTTGATAGCAAGCACATTGAGCATTAGTTCGTCACAATTTCTCTATCACCTTTCTGCGGATCAAGACATATCCTCGGCTATCTCAAATATGTATTTAAATATGTTTTTAGCATTATTTTACATAATTGAAATGTTGTGTGTGTGTGTGTATATGTATGCAGAGATACAGGTGATTGGTTATACATACATATATACACATACACACACACACATACACACACACATACACACACACATACAGACACACACACATACATATACATACATATGTACACATACATGTATACATACACACACACATAATAGTAATAATAGCTGTCCATCGATGTCGATGAGGACTACCGACATCATCCTTGTCACAGATCTGCCTGTTTGGTACACACACACACACACACATATATATACATATATATAATTAACAGTATTGTGACTTTACAAATACGTTAATTAGAATTAGTGAAGCTGTGAGGATAGATTAACTTAAATATATAGCCGAGATAGATTGAAGTATGCTGCTAACTAGATGTTATAGCACTGTAATAGATTATAGTATTTTCTAGATTTGATTAACTGTGATATTGCTCGTAGATTTATAATTTCATTTAGCGGCAAATGATATTACAAGTATAACTAGATGTTTTATTACAGTGATAGTAAATATTTATAGACTATATAGCGTTTAGCAACACATATAACTAAAACGATTGGTTTTGTGAAACTACCTACATATCCTATCTTGTAGCATATGAAAGTATTTCAAACACGACAAAAAAAACATTTTGGCAACAGGCAAAGTGAAGGATAAAAACAATATTCAAAATTGACAATGTAGAAATATATGTAAAGGATTTTGTATATCTGGGATCTGCCATCAATAATTCTGGTGACTGCGAAATTGAAATCAAACGAAGATTTGCAATTACTATGCACAAACTAATTGGTGGCATGACATATGCAAGCAAAGAACCAACTGATCAGGACATGCATTTTCCCATTTACAGTTGTGACAAGTTGATATAAACAAATCAATTGCAAAAATGATCACAGTTTTTGAAATAAAGTGTTTCAGAAGGATGTTAAAAATATGATGGACAGAAACAAGAAAGATGGATAAATTTTGCAATTGCTACATACTCGTATTACAGACAATTGACTCCTAGACAACATCGCAAGAAAAAAAAATGTTAGGTCTTTCGGTCATGCGGAGACATACTGGTCTTTAGAGAGTCATAATGGGGGAGGGGGTTATTGGTTCTGAAAGGAGGAAAAGAGGTCGACACCTCCGAAGATGGCATAAGGACATTGTGAACAGTCTGAGAATGTCTTTGTATGACGTGGGCCGACTCGTCGTAAACTGAGATGCATATAGAGTTGTCGTGGCGGAGACTACATTTTAGATATAATTTATCACATGATGATGATGATAGCACATACATAGCCAGATTGTATAGTGGACCACACATGTTACCACACTTCAGAGAGTTATGATTCCATATAAATTACTAGATTCTGTATTACAGAGATGTTTTTGTGCTCCAAGTAAATTTGATTCTGTAGGGCTATGATAGTTTTCAGCACAAAGTTAACTAGATTGTGTAGTATGGTGGAAGTTTTAACACAAACTGAACTATATTTTATTGTATACTGATTGCATAAAGCTAACTAAACGTTGTAGCCCCTGTGACAACATAAAGTTGAACATACCGATAATTATGTGACTGTATTTGAAGTAGAGTACATTACAAAGTATCAGATATAATTGTCATCCTAATTATGGTCATTTTGAAAATGTTTAGAGAAAGCGGACATTGAATGGAGTTAACGAAGAGCCGACACCTACTGGCGCCCCTCAAGCCGGCAGAGGCGGCGGTCCTATCACATCTACTGGCAGGGCTAAGTCAACCAAACCGCAGACGCTATACCAGGTAAGATTGTGTGGGATCTGTGATGAAGATGGTTAGGAATGAAAGAAACAATCTTACAGCAGCACATGGTTGGTAGGTAAGTAGGTAGGGTAGGTAGTCGCTTGGTCGATAAGGGCGCGTTGCACCAACCGTCCATGATCATGATCAGTGGCTGAGTCCCAGGCTGTGTGCAGTTAATGTGATGCTTTTCCGATTTCACATAACGGCCACTTGGACGAGATTATGATGGAGAGGATTGCTTCCCATCCTTGATGTACACGGTGTCCTTTAAGTAAGAACTGATAGGTGGACCACATGTCCACAGAGAGCCAAACAGCGACGGTTTAGCACAATGAATGTGCTTTTAAGGCCTGCCTGTCGGGTGACTTTGTTGTTTGTAGCCCAGCCATGCGAGTGGATAGCAAGAACAACCTCTGATTGCGCATATAAAAGGTTTCAAATATGCTTGTTACATGGGTTCTTAGCCTTTTAACGAATGCAGACCCCACAATGGATTGCCCAAAATGTCCCCGTACTCACTTGGCAGACTGGTGAAAGCTACCATTATCAGTCATATTAGGTACCAGTATGACTTTGAAAGATGGTAATACCTTGGTTTTACTTGATATATGGATAGTTAGGAGCCAGTGGCGTATCCTGGTACATAATTAACGTGTGCTACATTCTTAAAATGTAATACTCAATAAAAGTAAATGTTTCAAGAATGACTTTCACACAGATTAAGTCCATTGACAATATGTTCGTCAGAATATCTTATAATATACAATTGTTTTCTTTTTTAATTCCATCACATAGAAAAAATGTAACTTAAAAATGTATCGAATATATTTCACAACACTATATAACATTAACAGATTATCTCCAGAATAGTAAATCAACAAGTACAATTCTGTAACTATAAAACTTCTTTAAAATGCAAAACTTTTGTGTTAATCTAGCTGGCTTGTTAGTTGACTTGTTATCCGACTTGTAAGTTGATTTGTTAGATAGCCGACATGTTAGATGATTTGTTAGCTGACTTGTTAGCTGTACACATATGTTTTTGAGGCCTAAAATGTCTACAAAAAGATGTTCAATCTTCCTTACTCTTATTGCATGCTTAGTAGCTTTCCAGTGTTACTATTCTTTGCTCCATTTTTGGACCCAACAATACTCGGGTGTTACAGAAGTATAATTTTGTTGAAAGGAAGGTTAAAAATCTGAACAAAAATTTCCACAGATTAGAAAGTGTTTTTAAGCCCATGTTAACTTCTCTTTTGTAGTCTTTCATAATGAAGCAGTTTTACCGTATTCTATTCCCCGTGCAGGAAATCATCCAATGTATTGTGCAAAGATACATCTACGATATGCAGCGACAAAATGAAATCACTGGGGGTAAGCTTACTTTAATGCACGCCATATAAATTGACATGCAAGTGACCGAGTTTTTTAATTACGTCGTAATGACACATCAAACAGAGTCAATATCACTGCACTGTTGACAGCCCCATAGGCATACATCATATATCAGCAAATGGAGAATGATATTGATGTTGGAGGCTCGTGTAACTCGCTATTTGTACCAACCCCTGATTCGTCTTCTCAGTTGCCATCACTGCTGGTACCAACCCCTGATTCGTCTTCTCAGTTGCCATCCCTGCTTGTACCAACCCCTGATTCGTCTTCTCAGTTGCCATCCCTGCCTGCACCAACCCCTGATTCATCTTCTTTCTCCATAGGTAACTTACTTAATTTATTCTTTCACTGATACCGTACCGTGAACCGTAGCGGGATGCTGCAAGTTTCGTGCCTGCGCCAGATGTGTTCCTGTGGTTGTTGTGAGCCTGCCCCGCTGGTATAGGATATCTTTGATATTTTCTATTCATCTTCGTTATCTCCCTCAGCTCTGAACCCCGATCTTTCCCACCTTTGTATGTTTTAATGACAGGCTATCTGGTTTCATTCCATTTAACTTTTTGGCATGTATTCATGGGAGGGTGTCATCCCCACAATCTTTTGTATGTCATTTCTCATTCTGTCGACGGCGATGATTTCTCTTTGGCATCTCATATCACTGGTTGCATTTTCTTTTCCTGTACCTTGGACAGGACCGATGAATGTTGTCATATATTACAAGTAATTATGAGTGATTATGAGACAGCATAGCCTAGGGGTGAAATGTTCATTTCTAAACCGCAATTTTTTCTTCCTGGGACCACTTCCACACCTGCGAAAATTAATGGCAACCTACCGTGAAACCTTCACCAGGAAAATAGGTTGGCTATTGTAAGAATCGACGTTGAACAAATAACGTGCTACTTACATTTTACATGTATGAGTCATCTGTTGTGAACAACATTAATTTTAGCATATAAAATGTACTAACCAATCCATGGATAACCACTGAGACATAATCCAGATCGGTCCAGCGTGTTCTAGAATAACAGGAATCCATATTTTAATAATATCTTCGGGGAGGAAGACTAACGTCAAGTCAGGCACAACATACTGATCAGACATGTAAGTCAGGGTCAGGCACAACATAATGGTCAGACATGTTAGTCAGGGTCAGGCACAATATACTGATCAGACATGTTAGCCAGGGTCAGGCACAACATACTGATCAGACATGTTAGTCAGGATCAGGCACAACATACTGATCAAACATATTAGCCAAGGATCAGGCATAACATACTGATCAAACATGCTAGCCAGGATCAGGCACAATATACTGATCAAATATATTTGCCAAGGGTCAGGCATAACATACTGATCAAACATGCTAGCCAGGGTCAGGCAAAATATACTGACCAAAACCCTGACCTCGGCTTACTAGTAGCCTTCCCTGGAAACGAACTGTTGTAATGGCAGCATGGGTAAATTGGTGAGGGATCAACGTTATCCGCATAGTAGTGAGCGATATGCAGATAAATCCAAGGATAGCATAACCACCTGGAGGACCCCAGTCCACCTTCATCAACACGCTCGGATGTGAGGAAAGCTACAACAATCCGCCACTTAACGTCCTTTTTAGGACGCACTATGGGTCACTACTCATTGTGAGCATTCTAAACAACAATAATATCTACAAGTTCTTTAAGAGTTATTAAAATCCGTATTTTCAACTTGTAATTAATCGTGTATAAGCTGTTTTGTCCCTTTGGATACCCACTACCTTCTACGTGACCATGATCCAGTTTGTGCTTTCTTGACATGCAGGTACCACAGATGACATCAAGCACCATTTTGAGCGCATGCGGTATGAAGTCATGTCGCAATACAAAGTCAAGGACGATAGTATCTCACTGGCGATGTCTGTAGTTGCAGATATTTCTGAGCAGGTGAAAGCCTTTGCTACAGGCAGCAAACTGAAATCGTATGTTATGAAAAAGAGAGCAATGGCAGCCAGTCTAGAGTCGCTTCAGATATCGGCCACAACCAGTTCTGAAATGGGTCTGTCTGACTACTCAGAACATTACTCGGATATCTTGTGTGACGTTCACGAGGAGCCTGACCAAGTAGAAGACATTGACCAGGACGATATTGACCAGTACCCCATCGACCAGGACCAGGTGGAGCTGTTGTCTGAGCACTCATCTCAATCATCAGCCCAACAAGTCGAGGCCGATTGTATCATAGAGATCAGAGCTAACGAGGCAGAAAATCGTAGGTTCGATGATGAAAACAACAGATAAAATGACAAGAACTCTTGCAATGTCTAACCATGCAACATTGTTTTATATGATCTCGATGATGTTATAGAATTAGAAAATATCAATATTATAATGATGTTGTTAATTAGAAACCAAGAAAGCTGTGCTAAATTATGTATCAATATTATCTTATTTTATTGTGATTTTATTGCAAAGCTCTAAAAGAATGGTTGTTTATCAAGATCAAATAAGTTGCTGAATGTTATAAACAAAAAAATACAGTTTCGAAAACCAGAGGAAGGCCACAGACACACTAGACATATACTATTCAGAAATAGAAGGGGAAAATCTTGAGTGGAACATACAATAAAGCCACATTAAGTTAGCTGTAAACCTAATAAGGTCGCATTAAGTCAGATGTAAACCTAATAAGGCAGCGGTAATAAGGTCATTTTAAGTTAGCTGTAAACCCAATAAGGTCACATTAAGTTAGCTGTAAACCTAATAAGGCCACATTAAGTTAGCTGTAAATCTAATAAGGTCACATTAAGTTAGCTGTAAACCTAATAAGGTCACATTAAGTTAGCTGTAAACCTAATAAGGCAGCAGTCAGCTGTAAACTAAATAAGGTCACATTAAGTTAGCTATAAACCTAATAAGGCCACATTAATTAGCTGTAAACCTAATAAGACAGCAGTTAGCTGTGAACCTAATAAGGCCACATTAAGTTAGCTGTAAACCTAATAAGGCCACATTAAGTTAGCCGTAAACCTAATAAGACCACATAAAGTTAGCTATAAACCTAATAAGGTCACATTAAATTAGCTGTAAACCTAATAAGGCAGCAGTTAGCTGTAAACCTAATAAGGCCACATTAAGTTAGCCATAAATCTAATAAGGCCACATTAAGTTAGCCATAAACCTAATAAGACCACATAAAGTTTGCCATAAACCTAATAAGGCCACATTAAGTTAGCTGTAAACCTAATAAGGCCACATTAAGTTAGCTGTAAAGCTAATAAGGCCACATTAAGTTAGCTGTAAACCTAATAAGGCAGCAGTCAGCTGTAAACCAAATAAGGTCACATTAAGTTAGCTATAAACCTAATAAGGCCACATTAAGTTAGCTGTAAATCTAATAAGACCACATAAAGTTAGCTATAAACTTAATAAGGTCACATTAAATTAGCTGTAAACCTAATAAGGCAGCAGTTAGCTGTAAACCTAATAAGGCCACATTAAGTTAGCCATAAATCTAATAAGGCCACATTAAGTTAGCCATAAACCTAATAAGGCCACATAAAGTTTGCCATAAACCTAATAAGGCCACATTAAGTTAGCTGTAAACCTAATAAGGCCACATTAAGTTAGCCGTAAACCTAATAAGGCAGTAGTCAGCTGTAAACCAAATAAGGTCACATTAAGTTAGCTATAAACCTAATAAGGTCACATTAAATTAGCTGTAAACCTAATAAGGCAGCAGTTAGCTGTGAACCTAATAAGGCCACATTAAGTTAGCTGTAAACCTAATAAGGCCACATTAAGTTAGCTGTAAACCTAATAAGGTCACATTAAGTTAGCTGTAAACCTAATAAGGTCACATTAAGTCAGATGTAAACCTAAAAATGCAGCAATTAGCTGTAAACCTAATAAGGTCACATTAAGTTAGCTGTAAACCTAATAAGGTCACATTAAGTTAGCTGTAAACCTAATAAGGTCACATTAAGTTAGCTGTAAACCTAATAAGGTCACATTAAGTAAGCTGTAAACCTAATCAGGCCATATTAAGTTAGCCGTAAACCTAATAAGGCCACATTAAGTTAGCTGTAAACCTATAAGGAAGCAGTTAGCTGTGAACCTAATACGATGCACTTCAAAATGTGCATTACTGTCTCAAAAAGATTCAATGAGGTTAAGAAAGCTGAAACTGCCATATGGGCTGAAGTGTTGGACGAATTCATTGTGCTATATATATATATATATATATATATATATATATATATATATGAACAGATTTTGTTGTATTTTCAGAACCCATGTCAATTTTATATGGACATATTTTGTCTTGTTCTCTAGACACAATGACAACAGTCTTATATGGATATTTTAACTGGATGTATACAGACTCTGCAGGGTCTTCTAAACCAGTATAAAAACGTTAAGTTAAGTTATATTTTAACTTATTCTCTAGACTCTATGACAGAATTTTTATATGGACATATTTTGACTTGTCTTTAGACACTGTGACAACAATTTTATGTGGACATATTTAGACTTTTCTCTAGACACAGTGACATCAATTTTATATGGACATATTTTCTGCTATCTGAATATAAGGAAATCGTCCTACATGATCAGACATTGATGTGCTATAGACACAAGGGATTTATTGTGCCACTTAGGTGCATCAATATTATTTCATTTATATGTGTTTGTTAGACACAGGGTACATTTCATATGTATATGGACAAATTTGTATATTCTCTTGACACAGTAAACATCAAGATTGTATGTACATATCTTGGTGTTCTCTAGACAAAGTTAACATCAATGTTATGTGGACATATTGGTGGTATATCGTATAGACATATGAACATATATTAGTGTTATACAATATAGACAAAGTGAACATTAATGTCATATAGACATATATTGGTGCTATATAGACACAGTGAACATCAATCAATATTACATGACAGATGCTGGTGTTCTGTACACAGTGTGCAACATGGACATATTTTTTAAATCTCTAGAAACAGTCAACATTAGCATTATATGGACAAATTTTGGTGTTCTCTAGATAGAGTAGACATTAATATTATATGGACAGCTCTATAGACACAAACGGACATCAATGTTATGAGATTTCTTTGTTGTTTTCTCGAGATGCAAGAACATCAGTAAGATTGACAACACATCTAGAAAAAAGTCTGGAACGGTCTACAGTTACTATTATCTCCTTGATTTGTCTAGAAATAGTATTGCTGATAGTATTCCATAATCTTTACCAGTTCCGTGTATATTGGTCTGTTTCATTTCATCATCCCGCAGTTTATAGCGAGGTTGCAATATCTGTCTGTGCCTTTTGGCCCAGCACATCCGTTTTAAACATGATACATTTTTGAGACCGGGTTTGCCTTCCCTCTTCTCTTGGCCAGGCCCTAATAGTCTGATTCCCGGGTCGCCACTTGAAGGCAGAATAGAATCTTTGATAGGTCTGGCTCATTGATCTTGATGCATGTAGTCAGCTATGAATCATTGACTGCTGCCAGCTAGTTCACTCTTTCAGACCAATCAATCAAAGCATGTCATTCCTCTTGGTGCATAGACCATTGGCAACATCCGATCGGCATAAAGCAAAGACACCACTCATCAAACAATCCATGAGGACGAAATGGAGAGGCCAGCACAAAGAAGACAAGCCAGAAAATGACAGCATAGACAAATTGGTAGAGATGAGCAGACAAAGATCTTCAGACTCAGGACAGGACTTCGATTCCTCAAGACCGACCTCCACAAGATGGGTATCAGAGACACCATCACGTACAATTGTAGAGCACCCAAGTAAATACCAGAACATGTCTTTCAGGACTACCCCACTTATACAAACCAAAACGCCAAGTCTGGCCCAGCGGAGCAACCATGTTCGAAAAGCTGTTGGGGACCATCAAAAACCTGAAACACCTCCGTTTATCTCACCGGGCTAGAAGCATAGCATCAGTTGATTGACGAAGAAGCTGAAAGTCCTTTTGTCCAGACAAAAACACAAATCATAATGCTGGATGCTGCTGCCACCCAATGACACTATTAGAAACAATGACATTTTTCCGCTATCCCATTTTTAGTTTGTGACATACTTGCTGACTTAACCTCAAGTTCATATATATATCTTGAGATGACCTTTCTGTCTCTTCCCAGTTGAGGTCCAGGGATCACAGTTCATTTTCTCATACCTTTCTCCTGGTGTAGATTCCATGTCAGGGCCTGTTTGATAGCGCTTCCCATAGTGGGTGCCTTATCCAAGCCTATTTCTTATAATTTGATTTGTTACTCCACTGTTTGTTGTTGGCTCCAGTATATAGCCATTATCCTTCGTAAACATTTATTGACGAACGACTGTGGAGTTTTAACATACCACTGGATACACTCAACACTGAGCAGACAATAGAGGCTATTGTGTTACTTATCCACATTGCACATGTGCCTAGTTTTTTATATAGCATGTTATGTTGCTTATTCTGTAATCTATGAATGTATTTTTGTCCTTAGGGTCTATCCATAAAAGATGTCAGCAGTGGGCACTGAGGGGGGGAGTATTTTTTAAAGTGGACGTCCACATGGCAACTCTTGTCATTAAAATCTGTCAAGAGTAACATACCTTACCTCTGAAAGCTTTTTATTGTCCAGATAAACCAAAATAAAACTTTTGTACTTCTTTCAAATCTGTAAAGGTAACGGTAAAGGGTGCATGAGGTGGGGTTGTCAGTTCTCTTCCTTGCCGTCTTTTCCTTCCTTAACCGTAAGTAGGGTATCCATTTACAGCTGGACGACGAGCTGTTGTGGAAGTTGAACCCTGTACTTTTGCCATGAGAATCAAGTGCTCTACCACTATGCTAATGAGACACTCTTCAAATCTCTGTTGTGAAGATGTCTAAACTTCTTTGCTTCTATTATCTGGAACAATCAACCGAAACAGTATATTGACTCTCTGGGAACAACCATCATAGCTGTTATGATTTCATTTTTTGTGAAGTTAATTATTACTAGCATTGTTGAGAACTAAACTAAGCTTAAAAAAAATTTTAGTTGTCCATCGCAAGCGATGAAGGCGACATCATCAGACAGTTTAGTCTTGATGTAACTTGCGCTGATTTTGATTATAGTGAGAAAGAAGCTGTGCTGGTCTTCAACCTAACTTTCTGGTCCTGAACTACATTGGGCCAGTGGCAAGGCACAAGTCAAGATGGCTGGAGGTAATTTAGGTCCCCCTTCTATGAGACCAGGGATAGCTTTAAATCTGTGGTGCTCAAACCACACCGTTTCCATTCATCGCCTTGAAAGGTGAGTGCCTTACCTCTCAACCACAGCGACCCAGTCTGTCTAGGCAGATGACTAAAATGTAATCGTATGTGATTGTTCGAGGCCGTGTTGAGAGTTAATGCCAACAATACAGGAAAGGTCAATGAATATTGGACAGAGATGGACATGGGAAGAGGTGGGCTTAAAAAATGCCAGAATGTTGTGTAACTGTACATATTTTATGGATGGTTGTTTATATTCTCATAGTCTGTGATAAAATAGCCAATGACCGCTTGCTATCAGATAGACACTGAAAAGGCTTCATGTTATTGAGTTCAGCCCCGTGGCTCACTTTTGTTTCTATGCCTAAAAATATGGATGCTGCAACATTTTCAGCAGTTAGTTTTAAGTTTTCGTTTCAAGCCTATTAATGAAGTTGCCAGAGTTAACTTTGAGTTCAGAACAAGGTTTGAAGACTTGTAGAACGGTGGTAATTGTAAGCCTTAACTTACCCAAATATTCCTAGATGCCAACTAACTTATAATATTTCATGAATTCAGAATAGTTATGCAATGGATCCCTGGGGACTCAAATACACCTGGCAATGACAAAGCAGACAGATTGGCTAAGAAGGAATAAGTCAAGAACAACAATACACACCAACAACCCTACAGACTCTGAACAAAGGCAATGGGGAATACTGGGAGAGAAATCAACAAACATACGGCCATCCCAAAGACATCAGCCTTCTGAAAAAGGAGAGATCTAAGCACAATTTTCCGACTTCGCACTCAACATATACTTCTTCTTCTTCTTCTTCTGCGTACACAGTCAGACAGTAACCATTATTTTTTCGAAAAAAGCGGCGGTCATCCTGAGGCTCTCGCCACTGCCATAGAGCTTGTCTTGCAGTTCCACTGGTAATGGCCACATCTGCTCTCTCTGATCCTCGTATGTCGGGCAGTTCTGCAGCAGATGTTCAGTGGTCATTTTACCAGTACCGCACGGGCATTCGTCGGTACATCCTATTTTCAATTTGTTGAATAGGTGGTACCTCAGTCTGTTGTGGCCAGTGCGAAGTCTGAAGACAACTACCTGCTCTCTTCGGTTGAACTGGTAATAGGCATCGTTTTTGGTGTAACCAGTATGTTCGGTTTCCCATTTGGTCATGTATCTGGCTTTGATAAGCCGTTTTGACTCTTCGTACGTCATACTGGTATCTGTTTGTGGTAGTCTTGCACCTTCTTTTGCCAGTCTGTCTGCCTCCTCGTTGCCGTGTGACGGGACCCACTGTACCACTACCCTTTTTGGTGCGGACTGCTGGCACAGTTTGCAGAGTGCTGCTCTTAAGTCATTAAGCTCAGTGTTTTTCTGGCTTTTTAGCGATGTGACTACGGCGAGAGCATCTGTCAGCAGGACTATATGGCTCTCATTTTCACTGTGCGTCACCATTTCTTCCACTGCCGCCCTCAGTGCCTCTGCCTCCGCTCTGAAATTGCTTGTGTACTTACCAGTAGCGAATGACAGTGTTATTTTTCTGCCATTTGGTAGGTTCAGGAATGCTCCTGCCCCTCCGTTCTGTGTAGTGTTTGTTACAGAACCGTCGGTGTATGCATGGGTCCAGCCCATGCTTGGGTAGCTTTTCGTTATGAAGCTTAGGGTAGTGCCTCTCCTTTCTTTTTCAGTCTGGCAGTTTTTGTTTGCAATACCTGGTATATTTTCTACCACCTCTGGAAATATATCCTGCCTCCAGGTAGGTTTTCGTACAGTAGTGATGGGTTTTGGTGTTGTTAGTGCGTTTATGGGATCTTCGTGCATCTTTGCTTTGGCTATTTCTGCAAAGTTTCTCCGCTTTAGTTTCCCATTTCCCAAATTGTTTAGTCTCTGGTACATTGGGTGGTCCGTCAGTCTTCGGAGTTTCTCTGACTGCAGCTGGGCTCTGCAGTCTCTTCTATCGGTCATGGATTGCAGTTTTGTAATCTTTTCAAGTTCTACAATTGGCGTTGACTTCATGCCACCTGTTATAATTCTCATGGCTTGGTTTTGAAGTTTGTTAACTTTATCGAAGTTCGCCTTCGCTGCTGTTGTCCATGCCGCAATGCCATACTCGAGAACTGGTCTCACTCTTCCAGTGTACAGTTTCTTTAGTATGCCTTCGTCTGCTCCCCAGCTTGTGCCAGCAAGTTTCCTCATGATTGCCATTCTTTCTCTGGCTTTCATTCGGTTTCTCTCAATCTGACTTTTCCATGTCATGCGCCGATCAAATGTGACTCCCAGATAGGTTGGGTTGTCGTTTGGCTGCAGGATTTTGCCATTTAGACTTAATTTGGTACTTTGGGGTTTTAATGAAAGCGAGAATATTGTGCACGTGGTTTTCTCCTCGTTTATTTTGACCAGACTCAACATATACAACTTAAGTCACTTGAACAGAACCCAACCAGAATAAACTCCAGAGTACTGCCGGCTGTGCACACATCCCTATGAAACGTGCACCATCTTTTGAAATTTCTTGCGCTTGCAGGTATAAGGAAAGAGCTTTATCCGAGGTCAGACAAATGACTTCGAACGGAACTAAACAAACAGCAGACAAATACTTGCAGATACCACTATATGGCATTGGGCCAAAAGGCAGGATCCTACATGTCACTGGATCAATAAACCAACCAACCCTTGACGGTTTTAACTGGGTGATGTTCTTCTGGGCATGCTTACAAACGATCACCTTATTTGTATGCTTACAATTGAATATCATCTTTCTTGCACACTTACGGTTGAATATCCTCTTCGTAAGCTCACGGATGAACTTATGCTTACAGATGAATATCTTCTTTTTATTACACTTTAGAATATGTTCTTTGTACACTTATACATTTCTCCTTCGTATGTTTATAGATGAACAACATATGCGTACGCTTACAGTCAAACAACTTCGAGCTAAATTATGCTACACTTCATCATTAGGATTGTGGCCAAGTGCATCAGTTTTAAACAGATGTCTCATCTCGGTTCTCCCTCTCTTACAGAGATCTATACAATTATTTTCTCTTTACTGGGGAGCAAATCAGGGTGAGGTGAAACATTGATTACGACCACATATTTTGTCCCCATCTATACTCCTGTAAAAGTTGTGCCATATCAGCCCAACCAACAAGGTGGTAGTTTGACACTAAAATCAATAGTGATAACCTTACTGCATTGCACTACAGCCAGGAGGATGATAGTTCATCTTCTGAAGTATACTTCGGAATGTACTTAAGAAGAGTGACTATAGCCGCTTTAAAAGAAGCATCTTCAAGAATGAACTCTACACAAGCAGGTTTGAACAATGACAAAAGACATGTCAGATTTGGTAAATTTTGAGATTACTGAATTTTTTTTTAAAACTTACCCTCGCTGATATCTGTATTGTAATATGGTACTCTGAATACCAGAGCAATTATAGCACTTGTCACTTAAGTCTACCCAGATGTAAATGGGTACCTGACTTAATAGTTAGAGAAGACAAAACAAAGACAATTGGTTCTCACTCCTTTAGAAAAATGTGAGATCTAGTAAAATGAAGTTTCTAACAATTTATCCTCAACAGCATTGTCTGATTTTATCACATTCACCATCATCTACATAAGTTTTGCATACGCACTGATGAAAACTGTCCATTCTCAGACCTGTCTAGATTGGACTTACCATTGTTCGAAGTAACTCATGACATTTCTTAAGTATTGAGTTACAGTGGCTCTTCTTACTTCCGAGGCGTACTGGAGAAGGTGGATCAGTCCTCCTGGCTGTAGTGCAGTGGGAGGTTCTTCAGTAAGCTCACCACTATGAGGATTTCAGTGTCAATCTCTACCTCTGGTCAGACTGTTATGATACATCTTGTTTCCAGGAGCATTAATGAGGGAGGCCTTGATCAGTATGGTTCACCAGACCCTAATTACTCATTCCCGACTAACTTCTTGCTTTTGTCTTACAAGTATGGGTCCGAAAAATTACATGTTTTTTAAAAATTTGTTTGAACCCAGGTTAACTCTGGATAATATTCATATGTACACTTATTTCAGATAAATACATATATAAATATATTAAATCAAATGGTTTCAAATTGTGTTATTAGCAGTGTCTTCTTGCCAAATCCGTAGTCAATGATTGATTGACATATTAATAACCATTACATCTGATGGTGTCTTTTCGAGTTGCAGCAAACTCTTCACTTGATCTGCAGCGATCCTTTGTTGGTTACTGCCTCCAGGTTCTAATAATCTCAATCATATCCATAGATGGCAGATCATTCTCTCATATATGTTGGCACCAGTGATGATAACTCTGCAAGAAGTCTGACATTTACGCAGGACAATACACCAGATACAAAAAGTAACTTCTAACCCATATAAATATCAAATAATGTTTAATGAAGATAAATCAAAACAAAACACAACATTAAAATCAGCAAAACAATCATATTACCAACTATTTTCTTGGCTCAGCAATATGAAATAGTTCATTCTCCATACTAACAAACATGGACCACCATCACTCAACTATCATAAAATACACATAGACCACCATCACTCAACTATCATACAACAAACATAGACCACCATCACTCAACTATCATACAACAAACATAGACCACCATCACTCAACTATCATACAACAAACATAGACCACCATCACTCAACTATCATACAACAAACATAGACCACCATCACTCAACTATCATACAACAAACATGGACCACCATCACTCAACTATCATACAACAAACCTGGATGACCAACACTCATCTATCATACAACAAACATGGACCACCATCACTCAACTATCATACAACAAACATGGACCACCATCACTCAACTATCATACAACAAACCTGGATGACCAACACTCATCTACTATACAATGAACTTGACATACATAGCACAGAAAAAGAGACAGTGTGCTCATTTAAAAAAAACCTACACACACACAACTATTAAAAATCTTCGTCCGAGTCGTCCATGTGAGCCCTGCGTCGATCAAACTGCAACAACAAAAAATCAACAACAAAAGATAAAACCTGAGAGCTGCAGTCAAACAAAATATCAAATGCAAATATTGACATAAATAGCATAATATTCACTTAGGCACCTGAGGCACGATGCGTCAGTCGGTTACATGACTCACAGCTGTGGCGTGGTTCTATAGGCCTCTTCCAGGGTGGAGGTGGAGGTTGATATCTGCTGGAGCTATAATCTGTGGGAGTGGTATCTCATGTGCCTCCAGCTGGTCGAGGCAAGACTTTTGACGATGAGGAATGACTTGTGTAGTATCTTGTGGGCTAGAGTTTCCTGGTCCAGCCGTACAACATGACCAAATAAAGAAACTCAAGTGTTTCTGAGATTGGGTGGAGGCCTGTTTTAGCAGAGACCTCCATACATATATATATATATACATACATATATATATATATATACATATTATATATATACATATTATATATATACATATTATATATATATATATATATATATATATATTAATGTCTGGTCAGGCAAAACATGCTGATCAGACAATGTTAGTCAGGGCCAGACGAAATCTACTGACCAAGACTCCCACTTAGTTCTCCATGAAAACAGGCTGTTTCGTGGCAATCTGGATAACGATGTGGGGGATTGATGCGATCGTCACAATTGTGAGCGATATGCAGATTGAGCCAAGTATAGCACTACCGCCTGAATGACCCGTCCACCTTATATCAGCACACTCTGGATATGAGGAAAGCTACTGCAATCCGCCATCTAATGCCCTTTTATACAGAGAATAACTTAAGAAATCTGGTTCATGATTCACAACAAGAACAGGCAGAGGACAACCAGGTCAATGACAGAAACCATTCCAGCATATCTGCCAGTCTCACCTTGACTGTCATCTTTTTCTGTGTGGAACTGCTGACCTGTTCAAGAAGACCGATCAGACTTTGTTCTGAGAGCTGGAATAAAAAATGATAAAATAAACAATCTATAAAAGATGACCTCCTGCACTCATGAGAAAATCTGATACAATTTTCACCTAATCAAGTTTGCCTCTCACGTAATTAATGCCTATGTTAAAATGCAAAGCAATACACAAAGATCACTAGTTTTATATCAGTATTTTGAGAGGATATATATATATCAAACCAAGACTTTTTGTTCTAGTTCTACATGAATGGGTTATAACATGCTGGAACTACTATCATTAGTTAGAGGCACTTGTGTCCTATTACTGCTAGGTGGCCCACTTGCCATGGATCAGTCACGTGACATAAATACAAATGGCGGACAACACTGTTAGTGCTTGCACGAGATAGCGCGTTGTGATGAAGTTTCTTGTAAACAAAGGCGTGAAACCTGTGCAAATTTACAGAAGACAATCACAATACAATGACGAGACTCTCAGCCACAGTAAGGCATTTGAATGGTGCAAATGTTATAGAGAAGGCCGTACATCCGTGTACATCATGATTTTTTAGCTCGTCGTGTCACTATCAACAGTAAACAGTACATATGCATTTTGAGTGACATGCATAACCATCTGCAGAAAAAATTATTAGTTTATTCACAAAGGTCATCCTACTCCTGCAAGATAACGTTCGACCTCATGCGGTTCAACCTTCTGCAGCAATTTGGCTGGGAGGTATTGCCACATCCACCTTACAGTCCAGACCTCACTCAAAGCTAGTTCCAAATGTTTGGATCCCTAAAAGAATCCCTTGGAGGTCAACAATTCAGCACTGATGACGTAAAGTGAAACAGGCTATCCTGGATTGGTTCAGACATACTGACATCTGTCTATGCTGAAGCTTTTCAAGCATTACTTAAATGCTGGGATAAGCACATAAGTGTTGCAGGAGATTATATTGGAAAATAAATTACATTTTGACTACTTGAAATACAATTTTTTTTCTTACAAAAAAGAAGACCCGGTTTGACGTACGTGTGCATTTGTGGGGCGTTTGGCGGACGTGCCTGCGTGTCTATGTATGTATATCTATCTATGTACGTATGCACAGAGGTGTTACCTTTTCTTCTAATTACATGTCCATGTGCCCTTCCTTCAAATTACATGTCCAGCCAAATTTCATAATTTCCATTTTCAAATTTGCACAAGATATGTATCAGATATTTGTTGTCCCTGCTTCCTCTCCAGCCATGTTTACAAACTTGGACTTGATAATTTTGAGAAGATGCAATGTTAATGTTAAAAATCTTACCTTTTGTCCCTGAAGTTGTCCAGAAGTAGCCATCTGTATGATCAAGCTTTCTATCATCCTGGCCTTGTCTGGCTTCGCTACAGCAATCGTGTTCACTAGTTCCAACAAACAAATATGAATCACAACCATGTCATCACAATCACAAATAAGAAGTAAAAACTGCTGCTATTACAAAAGTTAAAAACTGCTGCTATTACATAAGTTAAAAACTGCTGCTATTACATAAGTTAAAAACTGCTGCTATTACAGAAGTAAAAACTGCTGCTATTACATAAGTTAAAAACTGCTGCTATTACATAAGTAAAAACTGCTGCTATTACATAAGTTAAAAACTGCTGCTATTACATAAGTTAAAAACTGCTGCTATTACATAAGTTTAAAACTGCTGCTATTACATAAGTTAAAAACTGCTGCTATTACATAAGTTAAAAACTGCTGCTATTACATAAGTAAAAACTGCTGCTATTACATAAGTAAAAACTGCTGCTATTACATAAGTTAAAAACTGCTGCTATTACATAAGTTAAAAACTGCTGCTATTACATAAGTTAAAAACTGCTGCTATTACATAAGTTAAAAACTGCTGCTATTACAGAAGTAAAAACTGCTGCTATTACAGAAGTAAAAACTGCTGCTATTACAGAAGTAAAAACTGCTGCTATTACATAAGTAAAAACTGCTGCTATTACATAAGTTAAAAACTGCTGCTATTACATAAGTTAAAAACTGCTGCTATTACAGAAGTAAAAACTTTTGCTATTACAGAAGTAAAAACTGCTGCTATTACAGAAGTAAAAACTGCTATTACAGAATCACCCGTGAGATATATATATATACATATAATTACCACAAACACAGTCCTATAACATGACTGGATTCACAAAAATCACGATATAAATATTTTCCTGTGAATCCACTCATGTTATAGGACTGTTTGTGGTAATTCATTTCTTCGGCGATAAGGAATTGTTCAGTACGCTGGATGTATGAACGCATTCACTGGATACAGAAATGTTACTTCATGTGCCTAAAGTTTTATATCAAATGGATTACACATATTCTAACTCCTACAAGCGTGAGGTATTCTCAAGCTAGCAGAATGCTGGCAATTTATAGGTGTGTTAAACTTCATGCCGACATGAGTTAAACCTAATTTTGGTGGGACTTTGAAGGGTTGTGTTGTTCTTCTATACTGACACTTATGGAACCTGAAGAATATATATTCGTTTATACGAACCTGTCAATTTTGGTTGCAGAAATATAGACTTGAGACATATGTCATATGTTTTTGAAATAATAATCCTCTGAAATTATATATGTCTACCAGTACCGAAGAAAGGAAAAGACAAAACAGATCCAAATGGATACAGGCCTATCAGCCTACTGAGCTGTGTCGGCAAACTGATGGAACATATGATAAACACCAGACTAATGTGGCATCTGGAAGGAAAACACATACTAATTCCACAGCAAGCATGCTTTAGACAGCACAGATCCACTGAGGGTCAGGTCATCCTCATAGCCCAGGAAATAGAAGATGCCTACCAGGAGCAAAAATACACAGTAGCGGTTTGGGTGGACCTGGAAGAGGCATTTGACAAAGTCTGGAAAGAGGGACTTAGAGTCAAGCTAAGAAGTGAAGTTTGTGGGAAAATGTACAAATGGATCAGTCACTACCTGAAAAACAGAACGGCCAGAGTTCAAGTACAAGGGCAGATGAGCAAAAAGGTGACACTTGAGCAGGGAGTACCCCAAGGGGGAGTACTGTCACCCACACTCTTCCTGGTGTATATAAATGATATAACAGAGTACATACCAAGAAGAGTCCATAGCTCAATGTTTGCAGACGATCTGGCTATGTGGACCTCTGAAAAGAATCTCACCATAGCAAGAAATCAGATGCAGCAGGCCCTAACATCGCTGGAAGAGTGGGCGAACCCATGGCTGGTCAAAATAAACGAGGAAAAAACGACATGTACAATATTTTCGCTATCAAACAAACCCCAAAACACCAAATTAAGTCTTAAAGGCAAATACTTGCAGCCAATAGACAACCCAAACTATCTGGGAGTAACATTTGATCGGCGCATGACATGGAAAAGTCAGATCGAGAGAAACCGAATGAGAGCCAGACAAAGAATGGCAATCATGAGGACACTTGCTGGCACAAGCTGGGGAGCAGACGAAAGAATACTAAAGAAACTGTACACTGGAAGAGTGAGACCAGTTCTCGAGTATGGCATTGCGGCATGGACAACAGCAGCAAAGGCGAACTTCGATAAAATTAGCAAACTCCAAAACCAAGCCATGAGAGTTATAACAAGAGGCATGAAGTCAACACCAATTGTAGAACTTGAAAAGATTACAAAACTGCAATCCATGACCGACAGAAGAGACTGCAGAGCCCAGCTGCAATCAGAGAAACTTAGAAGACTGACTGACCATCCAATGCACCAGAGACTAAACAATCTTGGAAATGGGAAACTAAAGCGGAGAAACTTTGCAGAAATAGCCAAAGCAAAGATGCACGAAGACCCCATGAACGCACTAACAACACCAAAGCCCATCCCTACTGTAGGAAAACCTACCTGGAGGCAGCATATATTTCCAGAGGTGGTAGAAAATATACCAGGTATTGCAAACAAAAACTGCCAGACTGAAAAAGAAAGGAGATACTACGCTGAGCTATATAACGAAAAAGCATGGACTGGACCCATGCATACACCGACGGTTCTGTAACAAACACAACACAGAACGGAGGGGCAGGAGCATTTCTGATCCTACCAAATGGCAGAAAAATAACACTCATTCTCTACTGGAAAATACACAAGCAATTTCAGAGTGGAGGCAGAGGACCATATAGTCCTGCTTACAGATGCTCTGGCCGTAGTCACAGCACTAAAAAGCCAGAAAAATACTGAACTTAATGACTTAAGAGCAGTCCTCTGTCAACTATGCCAGCAGTCCGCACCAAAAAGGGTAGAGGTACAGTGGGTTCCATCCCACTGCAACATCCAAGGCAACGAGGAGGCCGACAGACTGGCAAAAGAAGGTGCAAAACTACCACAACCAGAAACTAGTATGACAGATGAAGAGTCAAAACGGCTTATTAGAGCTAGATACATGACCAAATGGGAAACCGAACACACTGGCTACACAAAAAACGTTGCCTATTACCAGTTGAACAGAAGAGAGCAGGTCGTGGTCTTCAGACTTCGCACTGGCCACAATAGACTGAGGTACCACCTATTCAACAAATTGAAGATAGGTGGCACTGACGAATGCCCGTGTGGTACGGGGAAAATGACCGTTGAGCATTTGCTGCAAAACTGCCCGACATACGAGGATCAGAGAGAGCAGATGTGGCCATCACCAGTGGCAACACTAGACAAGCTCTATGGTAGTGTCGACAGCCTCAGGATGACCGCTGTCTTTTTCAAAAAAATAAAGGTTGATGTCTGACTGCGTACGATGAAGAAGATATCTGTCTACGTGGCAATAATACTTGAAATAGTGTCTTGTTCCAGCATGGCTGTAAGTGAACCTGTTGGTTGTTTTATCCCTGCTGCCTTGTGGGCCACCTATTTATGGGAAATACTTCCAGAGTAAAAATGTTGCATGCCATGCTACCTCCAGTCATCTTGAATACGTTCTACCACCTGATTAGGGTAGCAGGGAATGTGAGAGCAGTGTTGTCGACAGAGCAATTTGTTCCAACTTTAACCTATTTAAGCACAAATTACAGCATCAGAAAAAAACAGATGAATTGCAAAAACATCTGCAAGAAAATGAAGGCATTCACGGTGCCTGGATGCACCCTGCTGGACAGTGCCAGAGCAGACAACCCAGATCGATGGACGGCACTTATAACCAGAGAGCTTGCAAGCTACCGGGTGGATGTGACTGCTCTTATTGAGACAATTACCAGACTGGGGTCGGCTTACAGAGGTTTGGGCTGACTACACATTCTTTTGGAGTGGTCATACCAGCACAGAGTAATGCGAATCTGGTGTCGGTTTTCAACTGGCCCAAGAGCTTCCTGTGCTCTCCAAAGATCTCAATAATATGCTGATGTCTTGGGTTGAGGGTGGTGTGTTACGCTGATAAGTGCATATGCCCCAACAAAGACCAACACTGAGGAGGCAAAGGACAAATTCTATGAGAACCTCCACTCTCTCATACTGTACAACAAGTGTTTAACCACTGGCAAATTCAATAATAGAGTAGGCTCTGACCATCATTTCTTGGAGGGAGTGCTTGGGGCACCCAGTGATCTCGAGGTAAGGTATTCGCCTAGGTGATGGAGGCAGCTGGTTTAAATCAGAGCGGAGACCGGAATTATTTCACATGGATCATCCGGTAAATATTTCCCCTGATCTGAGTAGTGAGATCAGACATCCGTGTTCAGTGGCGGCACGTTAAAAATACCTTAGCAGGAAATTGAAAAGAGTAGGACTAACAGCCGCTGCTCAGGTAAAATTCAAGTTAAAAATCTACTAAAATTATTCTACGGATATTCGCCGCACAGAGAATTTGTCGCAAAAATGGAACTGTGTGGCTATAACATCAGGTCTTGGTTAGAGCGACATAGATGGCACCTGACATGCTGCGGGTCTACCTGGCTCTAATTAACGCTTCCACCTCCACTAGTCCCAAAAATAGGCAGTCGTATATCCCAGGAGATAACAGATGTTGGGATTGACCTGGTAAGTCACCAGTGGATTTTCACCTGCCAAAAAAATATGAAAAAAAAGGAGGTCACACCTCCCCCACGATGTCTAACGACATAAGTGGACTGAAGATAGATATAGTGCTTAGGGCATATGGCACAGGAAAGAGCAACAGCAATAGCCAACTATTGCTGAACCTCCCTAACACCCTGTTCGCCCACCTGAAACAAAACATTGTGTACACACCCTCAATCCAGACAGTGACTTCTCATCGATTTTGTTATCACTCAATGGAAAGATATGACAAGGCAGACTGACTAGCAAAGAAGGGATCAAGACAAGAACAGCCACACACAGCAACAACTTTGCAAACAGCCAAACAGCTCATAAGAACAGCAAACAAAGAAACTTAGCTGAACAAATGGGGCCATGGGAAACACAGGGAGGGAGGTCTACAGACATAGCAAGCCCCAATCCAAATGACAGTATAAATAAACTCACAAGGAAAGATCAGATCATTTTCTGACTGAGAACCCAACACATTCCACTTAACAAGCAACTGAACAGAATTCAACCACAACACATTGAGTGCCAGCTGTGTACACACACAAATGACACCACTGATCATCTCTTTAAGTGCTCAGTGTTCATCTCTTTAAGTGCTCAGTGTTCATCTCTTTAAGTGCTCAGTATTGATCTCTTTAAGTGCTCAGTGTTCATCTCTTTAAGTGCTCAGCGCTCAACGATGTTAGGAAAATGCTTCTTCCTTCGAGACAAGATAAATGGAACACTTTGTATGGCACTAGACAACAACTGATAAACATGTACAGATACCATTACATGTCATTAGTCTGAAGGGCGAGAGCCCAGATGCTGCTGGATCGGTAACAACAACAACTACTAAGGCCATGTGTGACACTGAGCGCTGGATAAACTACATTGTCTCCTCCAAGTTTAACATTCATGTAGATCATATGAGGAATCACAGAAGCCTGTGAAAAGGTTCCTCATAAGGATTTTATCACTATTTGGAGAAAAAGGACATATCACAATTTTACAGATCTTGAAGTTTGAATTGCATGTGCGCCACATAGAACATATACCCCTGTCCTAATGTATGATTGCTGTGAATGTCACTTACATCTTGTCCTTGCACCCTGCTCCAACACTTGTCCCAAAATGACATTCTTCATCTCTGCCTCTTTTGCTGCCTGCTCAGCCTGGCCTTTAGCAGAGCCATCACCCTGAGATTAAAAGTTCAAATCAGTCATCTTTCATATGTCTTCCAGTGACAACACTAGTTGACTTACATTACTAGGCAACACCATCAGGTGAAAAAAGCTGTGGTTTTCTCATGAGCCCACTATCGAAGTCATTAAGGCTGACTTATATCACCTTGATAAGTGCTAATTGAAATTGATGTGGTAAAGTTGTGACCAGCTTGATTTAAATACTCCAGCACATACAAAGATACTATTAAATAACTCCTATAATTATAAAAGAATAACTCTGCTGTCATGTCAACAAAATTACCTTGACCCCACAATATAGAATTTTCCATAAATCCAAGTTGGTCCCTGCAATTTGAAAGACTGTATATACTCCAGATAAGCATGGATCAGGTATATACTGATAGATCACAACTAAAACAGTGAAGCAAAGAGGTGCAGGAATCTATTTAATTTACCAAGTTACAAAAATACAAAACAAGACGTACTGACAGCTGAAATAAACCTTTAAAATTGCTACATGCTTAGGTAACCACGTACTGAGCATTGGTATTTGGACACAAACTTCCACACGGTTATTTGTGAGCCTTGAACTCTCCACCACAGCAACCTTTATTCACAGAACTGACTTTTACATGCAGACATAATAAAAACATAGAGAACGAGAAAAAATAAATACTAATTTTTCTTTTTTTAAAAGTGTGGTAGCGAAACTCTACATCATCAAATACATTATGGGGGAATCAAGACGCTGAGCAGCGCATGAGCTGCAGCGGTCAGCGACCATAGCTGACTACTAGCATCAGGTCCTGCGAACTAGAGCTGCCAAAACCCTTCTACACCTCCATGCGGTGATCCTGGATAACAGGCTGCAACAGAGCAGACTGGCTAAGGAGAAGGGATCGAAGAGGGAAGTCTAACCCGTTACTAAAAAAATGTCTGCTGAAGTCGGATGTGTTGGACCAAAAGGTGCAAATATCGCAGTCATGCTGTTAACTACGACAACGCATTCCGTTCTCTAGACTACATTCTGCTACCTAAGCCCATTTCAGGACTTGGTAGCGAGAGATTGAGAACGAATGAAGCCAAACAAAATACATTATGTGAAGCTACCACAATCTGATTAGTCAAGCCAAAGTGGGAGAGGATGTTCTAGAGTAGCTGGTACACCTAGGGATGGATATAAAATTATGTTATACAGACCTAAACACCAACACTGGACATCTCACTGGAAGATGCTGGTACACTTCACACTGAGCTTGAATACAGCTCGTTTCCAGGTAGGGCTACTAAGAAGCCGAGGTGAAGGTCTTGGCCAGTATGTTTTGCCTGACCCTGACTAACATATCTGATCAGTATATTTTGCCTGACCAGACAGTCTTCCTCCCCAAACAGTTTTAAGTGGAGACTACAAAAATGTATAGACGCGTAATAAGATCTTGTGCACAGCTAAAAAGATGGTGATATGCTGAAGGAAAGCAAAATGCAAAGGAAGCTTTCTAGCACACATGAAAACATTCCACCAGATTGAAGCAATCATGTCATTTTTTTTAGTTCTTTGTGTCCTTTCTTTTCATTTCTTTAATGTGAAATTATGAGTTACCAACCAGCTGCTTATCATAATATGAATGTAGTGAGTGTCAGTTCAACATTTGACAACCAGCATAATTGTTAGAGAAAAATGTTTTTAAATTACAGAGAAATCTAGTGGATAGAGATACTTGACAGTTTTGAGTTTACATTACTTAACAATATGATGGAAAAGAAAAAAACAGAACTGAAAAAAACAACACTCGGGAGAGAAAGCCATGGAGGTCCACAATCGGTAGACCAATTGGTATGACACTTAATTCTTTTTCGTTCATTCTCAATCTCCCGCTACCAAGCCCTGATAAGGGTTTGCAAGTAACAGGATATAGTCAGGAGAACGTAATGCATTGTGTCATAGTTTACCGCTTGACTGCGATATTTGCACCTTTCAATCCAACACATCCGACTTCAGCTGGGATTTTTGAGTACCAGGTTGCCTTCCCTCTTCGATGCCTTCTACTTAGCCAGTCTGCTTTATTGTAATCTGTTATCCAGGATCACCGTATAGAGGACTAGAAGGGTCTTGGCAGCTCTGGGTCGCTGACCACTGCAGCTCATGCACTGCTCAGCGTCTTGATCCCACTTATTTGAAAAAATAATTTGTTGAAATTATTATTAGTAAAACCATTGATGCCGACATGAAGTGATTGTGGGGAAATTCCCTGAAGCAAGACTTTACAGCCACAAAATGACAGCAGTTACTCACACTATCAAAGACAGAGTGCAGATTATATATATTGTCAGACTACTGCAGGGTGGGCTAAAAAACAGGGACAAGAAAAGCCTGGAGACTCAGACTGGACACTCCAGAGCATCACTTTCCCCATGCCTAGATAGTAGTAGACGTAAGCCCCAGGAAGGAAACCACTTTGACTTTCAAAATAAAATAATACTTGTCTTTTTTATTAGTAAAAAAATTAGTACTTCCGCAGAATCTAGTTCTAATTAGTAATTAGTATCTAATCTAGATCTAATAATTACTAGTCTAATGAGTAATGAAAATTTAATTAGTATAGTACTTAAGTACTACTACTCTTGTAGTCAGTCATGTGTCTGTCCGAAAGGCAAACTAAGGAAGACATGGGACGGTACTGTCTAAAGGCCAAATAAATGGATTAACATAACAAAAGGACAGCTTTGGCTACCTGGCATCAAGTGCTGGCGACTGGTCTGATTGAATCACTCAATCACAGACTGAGAATACCACCAGCCCTGGGCTTCCCGCTTGAGTCTAATAGAAACACCGGTGTCTGATTAATAATGAAGTTTAACATAAATGATAGGTAAGAGTGAAAAGACAATGATATTATTACATAATAAGGTTTCAATTTTAGAAAAAAAATGACTACCTGCTGCCTCTGCTGCATTTCTGCCATTCGTCTGGCACGAATCTTTTCTAGCTCGTCGTCCGCCATTGTCTGGAAGTTGTACAAGAAATGTTACAGTAGCTTCCCCTGTTGCAATTTGAATCTTTAAAAACCATGCTTCAGATAAACGAAACAAAGGTGTCTGTTAGATGTTGGTTATCTTTACTCACTGGCGAAAACATGCTAGGTGAAATCTGATCAGAGCTAAGCAACGTGCTACAATCCTCAGCTGTTGCCCTGCAATGTTTTCCGTCTCGCTGTGGATACATGAGGAATGAGAACGTTGTTGGGCGAAGAAAATTGTTCATGTTTACACGCCATGTGGCATATTATTATTAGAGAATAATTTCTTTGACAAAAGCTTTCTATAAATCTAAGATTTAGATTTAGAGAAAGGCACACGATAGGGGTAATGTGATCAGCGGCACAGGGCTGCCTTTGTTTTGTATAATTTTCCTTGTACCAACTCTTTAGACTGGGTTATCCTTAGTGCAGTTTGCGATCGGAAAACAATACATCACATCAACTTGAGATTGATCCTAGATCGCTCGATTGGGCAGCCAGCTCACTAACCATGCGTAACTAGACCAAAAAGATGATGTCACCAAGATATCCAGGAATGCCTGTGTATGACTGTGGCGGAGGCTGCAGTTTTGGCAAGGGAACGAGTTTCTTTCAGACAGACTATGATGGGAGCGAGGTTCTATAAAGGACATGCCACATGATGATGATCAGTATGTTCCACCTGACCCTGGCAAAAATTGTCTGATCATTATGTTGGGGGCTAGCGAGGTCTAGGCTTGACGTCCCGCTGGTTAAAGGAAAGTGAAGCGTCTGATATAGTCTCTCCTATCCAGGTGTAGAGACCGCTGCTGGATTCACAGTTCAGGAGTTTCCATGCCAATGGCCTCTCCAACATTATTGTATTTTAAGCAGCGTCTTCATAAGGGGCCCCTTGTTATTTTTACAGAGCCTGCTGTGGGGCCGAACCGAGTACCCGGTGGCATAACTGGGCGGGCAGATTGGACTCATTAGCCTTGGTTGGCAGCCAACCTAGGAGAAGGTAAACTCTTATTCTAAACCCGGGTAGACGAAGCTCGTTAGCCTATTCAGGCAGTTCGCCTAGGAGAGGAGGAACTCTGATTTTAAACCCACAAGTCATAGGGAGTGCTGGCTAGTCTTGGGACGATGCGAGTATCATCATATGTCTCGAGTAACTAGCATATACGAGCAACGACTCCACTGCCTTGTGGAAACCTCGGGAGAGGGTAGGACTACGGGAGTAAACCCATACAGAAAATCTGGAATGGTAGCACCTAAGACGGATGGTTTCAAAATTGCAAACTCATTCCGGTAGCTCCTGAAGCTGAGCTGGTACCTAATTGTCATGCTTTGGATTACACCAGCGAGACCGAGAATGGGGTCCTGCAATTTGGACATTGGTTGTTTTTCTGTTGGCGGGTGAAATAAACAAACATAGCCAGCACAGGACATGGCGACACCAGTGGAGAAGCGGTCTGTAATCCTCAGCCTTCAAAACCCCTCGACTACCCCAGCAATGGGAAAAATGTCGTATGACAGGTTTAAAAAACAAAAACAAAAAATGTCTAATTGACTGATCATTATCTTTAACTTGCTGATCTCTCATCAAACAACAGAACAGGGGACGGCGTGGCCTAGTGGTTATGTGACACGGCTCACAGCCATAAGGTGCTGGGTTCGATCCCCTCTCAGCACCGGCCGTTACCCCGGGGAAGCAAACCCTTAGAACATGCAGGAGGAAGCAGACCCTTACATAAAATGCATGCTGAAGTCGGATGCACTGGGCCGACAGGCGCAAAATAAAAACGCAGTGCAATGCACACCGCCTTGGGGATTAGAGAAATAAGGCGAACGCAAAAAAAAAAAAACAACAAAACAAGAAGCGATAGGTTTATATACATAATTTTTAAAAAAGATTTTTAGAAGTTTCCTTTTTACTTATAGGTAATATTTGTTGAATATGGCATGCATGACCTTGATTTGAGCCGACAGTATAATAAACTATAATTTGTATCTAACCGAAAGGCCGATTTCAACATTTACTAAATGTAAAGTAAATGGCATGTTCTTTGCAGACCGTCGCTTCTTACAACCGCCAACCTATTTGGCTGTTATAAGTTCACTGACAGGTGTGGAGTATGGTCGGTTGGCATAACTTTCAGTGCGCCGAGGAGCGATCATACCGAGACAACAACAAAACCCCGTATCTGCCAAACTGAATCGAATGCGTTGGAATTGTGAAACAGACGTTTCACCACTAGGCTACGTCGCCTCACATGTAAATACTACTCAAAATAGTGAACTGAAATGCTAGTCCAGTAAGGCAGAACATACTGACTAGGACGTTGCGTAGGGTCAATGCACTGACCATGTAGATAAAAGCCAAGCAAAGCACAGTTGCCTGGAGGACCGGGGTCCATCTTCATCAGCATGATCGGTATATGAGGAAAGCTACTACAACCCTTTACTTTACTTACTCAGTTGATAGGACCGCGTTAATTTTTTTCAGTTGAGTTGGGAAAAATGAATTCTGCAAATATTCAAATGGCTTTTCGTAACAACTGATTGCCATGGTTAGGCACAATAATAAACCACATGATGATAACGCATCATTCAACTGTAGTTAGTTAAATCAAGCTTTTATAGTCACTTCAAATCCCAATAAAAATCAACATAATTTGACAATGAATTGCACATTGCCCCCAGGGGATAAAATGCCTTGCAAGTTGAGCTTGTGTATCAGTGAACACAGTTTAGTCACATTCTTTGACACCAAGGTTATTTATAGTTGTGTTTAATAGCGCCTCAGAAACGACAACTTAGTGTTTTTGAAAGATGGCGTGCAAAGGTATAGCTTCCAGGAGGTGTACCAGTACAAGACGTTGCTAGGCGACTTGCAGACACCCTCTGGGGCATTCAAAGACTGCGAAGTTGGTGTATCCATTCCAGAATTTTGGAAGAAGTCAGATGGCCTGTGCGTCCAAGAAAAACTAACGTGCAACAAGATCGGTTAGTCGTCCTAATGAAAAATTTGCAACTGCTAATACTGTTATGTAAATTATGTATGTTAGTTATACGTCCAGTGGCTAGTCTTCTCACCTGGATCACTGTGATTATTATTTCTTCCAATTCTTGAGCACTTCAGCTGCCTCTACTTCTTCTTCGTCGTGTGTTGGTTCATTTTTATACTCCTGCTACCAAACCACGAAAATGGCTTTGCAGAAGCAGAATGTTGTCCGGAGAACAGCATGCGTTGTTTTGTATCGTAGTTTGCAGCTTGATCTCGGTATTTGCACCTTTCGGTCCGACACATCCGACTTCAGCAAGCATTTTTGCGTACCAGGCTAACCTTCCCACTTGCATCCCATCTCCTTAGCCAGTCTGCTCTGTTGCAGTCTGTTAATCTGGATCACCACGTGGAGGTGTGGACAGGTCTTGGCAATTCTCTATCGCTGGCCCTGGCGCTAGTAGTTAGTTTTGAGTTGCTGACCGCTGCAGTTCGTGCACGGCTCAGCATCTTGATCCCGTTGCCTTTTATATACTAGGTCACCATGAATTTCGATAAGTACATCTCCAATCGGTATTCATCGTTATTGTGACATGGGGCGTTCAAGTCAAACCTGGACTTTTTGTTGTTGTTGGTAATGAAGTAGTCAAAATGCCATTTCTTTTATGATATAATCTCCTTCAACATTTATGCACTTATCGCAGAGTTTAATCAATACTTTAAAAGCTTCAGGGCAGAAAGATTGGTCAATATGCCTGAACCAATTCAGGACAGCATGTTTCACTTCGTCATCAGTACTGAAATGTTGACATCCCAGGAATTACTATAGGGGTAAAAACAGGTGGAAATGGCTTGACGCGATGTCTGGGCTGTAAGGTAGATATGGCAATACCTCCCAGCCACGTTGCTGCACATGATGCATAGTGCGGTGAGCCGTATGAGGTCGAACATTATCTAGCAGGAGCAGAACGCCCTGTGTGATCAACCAAGGCCGTTTATTCCGCAGACGATTATGCACATTATTCAAACTGCGTATGTACTGTTCACTCTTGATAGTGGCACCACGTGGTAGAAAATCAACATCCAACATAAGGTGTTTCACAATCCAGATATTCACAGAAATGACTGTGGTGCGTTAATAGCCACCACAGCTGGAATCATCCCTCACGGATGTACATCCTTCTCTAAAACGTTCACACCATTCAAATGTCCTACTGTGGCTGAGTGTGGCTGTGGCTGAGTGTGGCTGTGGCTGCCATATTGTGATTGCAGTTTTATCTAAATTTTCCGCAGGTTTATCGCATTCTTTCACAAGAAACTTCATCACAACACGCTGTATCCTGCATGCACTAACAGTGTTGTCCGCCATTTTTATTTATCTGCCACGTGACTGGCCCATAGCTAATGGGCCACCGAACAGTAATAAGGCACAAGTGCACCTAACTAATGATAGTAGTTCCAGCACGCTATAACCCATTCAGGTAGAACTAGAACAAAAAGTCCTGGTTTGACTTGAACGTCCCTCGTATTACTATCTGTTAGGTGTTTTCAGCTCTGTTGTTTCTTGCCCCTATGGACGCCTTTTTCGTCATCGCGCAAGTTTCGCTTTTGATTGTGTTCTGGCCGCAATGTCTTGGCAATGCTTGTCAATCCAATTATTACTTACTCAAATGCATGACAAATCCCTGACGCCTTGTCGCTATGCCGCCTAGAAATGTTGTGGTGACGCCTAACATTTAAGGACCAGTGTCGAACTGGTATAACGCGTATATACCTAACAATCCAATCCCTCAGTTTTAAAATATATCTTTCACGTAATTATCTCTCCTTCCGACGCTTTTGAAGGTCAGAATACCGGCACCATGTTACACAGCAACTAGGGCATAGCACAGAAAAGAAGTATTTTAAATTAGTAAGGGTACTTGCGTCTTAATTCACCCCAAACACAATAAATATTTTATTTAGCACCGGATTTGAGGAAGTGACGTCCTAGAATAGTTCACTTTTCAACTTTTGGGAGCGTCAAACATTCTGTGAGAATTAGCGGGAATTTCAGTTCCGGTTTCTTCCTGCCGTCTTAGCAATGACTTTTCCGGATTAAGGTTGTTAGGGTTAGGTTTAGGGTCTTTTATACACCTTTATCATTATCTAAGTGTTTACTTATTTATTTACAAATAAGTTATATCAGCCTTTCCTCTCCTAGACTCAAATAGGAATGTGCCGTTACAGTCACCAGCTGTCAGATTAGTACATGGGGACCTAGGGAACTTTGTTTGCAGTGAATTAAGACGTCAGTAGCTAGGCAAGTATTACTTTGTTTGGACTGATTTAAGACGTCAGTAGCTAGGCAAGTATTACTTTGTTTGGACTGATTTAAGACGATGGTAGCTAGGCAAGTATTACTTTGTTTGGACTTATTTAAGACGCGGGTAGCTAGGCAAGTATTACTTTGTTTGGACTGATTTAAGACGTCAGTAGCTAGGCAAGTATTACTTTGTTTGGACTGATTTAAGACGTCAGTAGCTAGGCGAGTATTACTTTGTTTGGACTGATTTAAGACGCGGGTAGCTAGGCAAGTATTACTTTGTTTGGACTGATTTAAGACGCGGGTAGCTAGGCAAGTATTACTTTGTTTGGACTGATTTAAGACGCGGGTAGCTAGGCAAGTATTACTTGGTTTGGACTGATTTAAGACGCGGGTAGCTAGGCAAGTATTACTTTGTTTGGACTGATTTAAGACGTCAGTAGCTAGGCAAGTATTACTTTGTTTGGACTGATTTAAGACTCGGGTAGTTAGGCGAGTATTACTTTGTTTGGACTGATTTAAGACGTCAGTAGCTAGGCAAGTATTACTTTGTTTGGATTGATTTAAGACGCGGGTAGCTAGGCAAGTATTACTTTGTTTGGATTGATTTAAGACGCGGGTAGCTAGGCAAGTATTACTTTGTTTGGATCGATTTAAGACGCGGGTAGCTAGGCAAGTATTACTTTGTTTGGATTGATTTAAGACGCGGGTAGCTAGGCAAGTATTACTTTGTTTGGACTGATTTAAGACGCGGGTAGCTAGGCAAGTATTACTTTGTTTGGACTGATTTAAGAAACGGGTAGCTAGGCAAGTATTACTTTGTTTGGACTGATTTAAGAAACGGGTAGCTAGGCAAGTATTACTTTGAAAATAAACGTTAAATTTTGACATTTAAAATTCATATTATCAAGAACAGTTCACACAAACCCTTTGGTTGTTACAAGACCTTGCCAGGAACTTTCCACTCAGCCCTACGCTTGGCTCCTAAATGTTGTTTCTAGACCCTAAACATATTTGTCACTCTTTGCACTACTTTATTCTCGCTGATCATTTTTAATCATAAAGTAAGAAAATACACCAGCTGCCACCCAAACCTCACATTCAAGCACCAATTAAAACACAAGAAACAAGTTTTCACAAGCCATCTTTATTTAGAACAATGTACCAGTAAAATATAAATAATAAATTCCCACGTAAAAATGGCGTGATTGCATTTCAAATAAATATTAGGTATGTAAGACAAGCTTGTGGAAGGCTTGTAATGGCAAATAATTACATAATGTAACATTTACCATGAAAGTGAATGCATGTAAACTGGATTATTTCAACAAATTGTTTGTAACAATACTTTCAAAATGGTTATGGATATTATTTTACCAATTGTTGCATTCAATTTGTAGCATTAAAATTAACATTAAGAAATTTACAGCCATAATATTTACAGATTTAGAGATAAGAAATTCCAGATTTGAATGAATACGTTGAATGATTCACATTTAGGAGATTCAACGTTTCAACCAGGAAATTCAAAGATTTGTAGCCGGAAAATTCAAAAATTCGTAGTCATGAAAGATTTACAATCAAGACATTTACAGATTCGGTGAGTGAGCAAGTTAAGGTAGCAGTGAAAAAGACAAATGCAATGTTAGGTATGATAAAAAGAAATATTAAACATAGGAGCAAGGAAGTGATCGTCAAACTGTATAAAGCTTTAGTTAGACCAGATAGGAGTACTGTGTACAGGTGTGGAGTCCTTATCATAGAGGGGATATAAACATGCTGGAAAGAATACAAAAAAGAGCGACAAAGATGATAGTGGGATTCCAGAATTACAGTTATGAGGAACGACTCAGAAAAACCGGCCTACAGTGTTTCGAAGAGAGAAGAATTCGTGGTGACGGTGACTTAATACAGGTTTATAAGATGATCAGAGGAATGGATAATTTAGACTATAACAAGTTTTTTAAAATACAGCCACCCACAATAACACTAGCGCATAGCTACAAGCTGACTAAAGAGAGGTCCAGATTAGATATTAGGAAATATTTTTTTAGTCAGAGAGTGGTGTCTGCTTGGAATGCATTGCCAGGGGAGGTAGTGGAGGCAGGGACAGTTAATGCATTTAAGAATAAACTGGATGCGCATAGCTTTTAGAGCAAGGTGATGTAAATGTAACTGGTTGTATACAGACTCTGTAGGGTCTTCTAAGCCAGTATAAAAACGTTAAGTTAAGTTAAGTTAAGATTCACAGTCAGGACATTCACAAAAAGTAATCAAATTCACGTGACAATGTCAGACTCAATTGTAGGACAGAGGCGTAATATGCAAACTAGACACGTTTTGAAACCCGCCATGCCGTTCCCAAATGAATGGCAACAACGCACACATACAAACAAACACACACATACAATCACAAACACACATACAATCACACACTCATACAAACACAGACATACAAACACATTCATTCATACAAAAACACATTCATTCATACAAAAACACACACAAACAGAAACATACACAAACACACACATACAAACAAACACATATAAAACATACATTCACAACACACACACATGCTAACACCACACACACAAACACACCATACATATTGATTGTTGGAGAAGACGAAGCTTGCACTTATTTTATACATCACTAGTTTCAACATCCGGCTTCGCTCAGGAAATACAAATTTGTAAATACACACAATTCTGTAAATTTTTCCCAGCATTTCCGCAGATAAGTATTAAAATAGTTAATTGTTTATACACTACACATCCGTCATTTCTCTATTGCACTTCCATCCTGCTCTTTAACACGTCTTTGTTTCGCCCACTACCACCACCCATCTTTCTGGCAATTCCTTCCTTCCTCAATCCGCCGTCTTTGCCATTATACCGCACGCGAACACATAAATACACATACATTTTGTGTATACATGTGTGTGTGTATATATATATATATATATATATATATATATATATATATATATATATATATATATATATATATATGCAAACTCGGCAGGAAAATGGTGTTCGAATACTAATACTTTCCTGAGCGTTTATTGATACTGCCATTTGGATTGGAGTGTTTCATAAGTCTGTAGACCTCTCTCTCTGTTGTTCCTACGACCCACTGGCTACGTGACATAAAGAAGCCACAAGACATGTGACGTAAGACTAATCCTACATTAACGATGCAAAATTATATCAACCAAACGAAAAGGCTTGACACAGAAGGAAACTTCTAATACCCACAATGCTTAGTGGCACATGCAATGCTGTATTTCCATGAAGCAAAGCAAACTTAGGCGCTGCCCTCACACTACAAAAAATAGTTTGAATGGGCGCCTAGGATCTTTACGGTTATTAGACGTGCATTCCAACAAAATGAGTGAGTGAGCAAGTTAAGGTAGCAGTGAAAAAGGCAAATGCAATGTTAGGTATAATAAAAAGAAATATTAAACATAGGAGCAAGGAAGTGATCGTCAAACTGTATAAAGCTTTAGTTAGACCTAGATTGGAGTACTGTGTACAGGTGTGGAGTCCTTATCATAGAGGGGACATAAACATGCTAGAAAGAATACAGAAAAGAGCGACAAAGATGATAGTGGGATTCCAGAATTACAGTTATGAGGAACGACTCAGAAAAACCGGCCTACAGTGTCTCGAAGAGAGAAGAATTCGTGGTGACTTAATACAGGTTTATAAGATGATCAGAGGAATCGATAAATTAGACTATAACAAGTTTTTAAAAATACAGCCACCTACAATAACACGAGGGCATAGCTACAAGCTGACTAAAGAGAGGTCCAGGTTAGATATTAGGAAATATTTTTTTAGTCAGAGAGTGGTGTCTGCTTGGAATGCATTGCCAGGGGAGGTAGTGGAGGCAGGGACAGTTAATGCGTTTAAGAATAAACTGGATGCGCATAGCTTTTAGAGCAAGGTGATGTAAATGTACCTGGTTGTATACAGACTCTGCAGGGTCTTCTAAACCAGTATAAAGACGTTAAGTTAAGTTAAGTTAAAATGGTTCAGTTTTAGTGTTTAAATATTATAGTTTATTTAAAGTAAGTTACTAAGTGAAGAAATATAATTACCTAAATAGTAGATCTGTAGAATATATTTTTGAGAAAGATTGGATTACTTAATATCCTCTTAATAGTTTTATTATTGTTTATTATTATTGATGCTTTGTTGGTGCATCGCTTTGTTAATGTAAAATTGCAGAAAATATTATGAGAAAATAAATTGAAGAAGGAATATTAATTTTACACACATTAATTAAGAAGGGAGGAAGGGATTGCATTTGCTAAATGTTGGTAGCAGGAAGGTGGATGGATCATACGAAAGGCAGCTGGAGGTGTCGCCAGCTCTAAGCACGCGTGGGCGGTGAAAGGTAGTTGGCCTAAGCATAATCATAACTGTTAACATTATTTTATAAAATACATTTTAAAAATAGTAAATCGTCATGGAAATACATTAATAATATTTATAACTAATTGATCAATGCGTTCTAAGCTTCGTTTGGCTGCACAATCAGGGAACACTGACTAAACGAGCAAGTACTGACCGGACAAGGGGTGAGTAACTTTGTGGCCATGACCCCTTTTGGGGCCCTGAAGAGGTTTTAGGGGTCGTCAAAATATTTAATTAAACTCTTTCAAATGTCACTACCATACAGACCAAACATTGGTCTAAATTAGAAGTTTGAGATGATGTCAGAGTTGCTATTTCAAATATAATTCCAAGAAGAGACATAATCATTTTCAAAACTTGAACTTAAATGTTACCTAGGAAGTTTCAAACATCTTGTGACATTCATTGTTCTCTATCAATAGTGGATTGTTTCTATTTAATATATACTATATACTATACAAATGCGTTGTTGTCGGTTGGGTTGTGCGCATGGCAGAGTCGAAAATAGCGTCACTGTCGCACTAATAGCATGTCGTCAAAGATGACCAATGGTGGATTTGAACATCCTACTTTTATAAAAGATAAGTGAAACTTACTGATCAAGACCACATTTCAATTCCAAGCAGTTCTTCCCGGAAAAAGGCTGTTTCATAGAAAAACTATGCGTGCTATTTGCTGCACAACTCTTGTTTGCTGTCGCACAAGAGATATATGCTTGTTGATACTATTTTCAAATAAAACGATATGGTCTTTGTCCATGCTCTTAGTACATGTGGGACTATGAATATCACGCACATACGTGATACTAACCAACACAGTATTGCCTGTGGTGTTGATATCGCTTAGGGTGCTAATATCACCTTGATCTCTTGTGGGACACCTTGCAGAACCCTGTGTCAACCTCCTATAGACCCCATATATATATATATATATGCAATTCTGCCATATGTATGCGAGTCATTGAAATCCTTAATTAATCTTCAATCAATCTTTAATTAAAGAATAATAAAATTATTGCAGCCACGTAAAGATGTTTTTACAGGAAAAGCTTAAAAAAAATCAAAACAAATGCAAATGTTCATTTAGAAACCAGTGATGCAATTGAAGCTATATAATAAATATATGAAAGTATTAGACATAGTTAGAAAATCGTGATGCGAAAATAATGAAATTAATGGAAACTGTTGCAGAGAATGACAGAGAGAACATGTGTAACATTTTAATACCATTGTATGCAATATGCCCTAAGTTGAAATTGGATCCTGTCCTGAGGAGATTACTGTGTACAAGAGGGGTGGGTGGGGGAGGTGTGGGGTGTCCTTGCCATAGATGAGATATAAACATGCTGAAAAGGATACAAAAAAGAGCAACAAAGCTGATTGTGGAATTTCATAATTACAGTTATGAGGAAAGACTCAGAATAATCGGCCTCCAGTGTCTAGAAGAGAGAAGAATTCGAGGTGACAAGACAGGTTTATGAGATGATCAAAGGAAAGGATAAATTAGACCATAACACGTTTTAAAAAAACAAACACCTAGAAGAACAAGAGGGCATGGCTATATATTAACTAAAGAAAGGTCCAGATTAGATAATAGGAAATATTTTTTTAGTCAAAGAGTTGTGAAAGCTTGGAATACATTGCTGCAGGAAGTAGTAGAGGCAGGGCATTTACTGTATTTATAAATAGATTGGATGCACATAGCTTAAAGAATAACACATAAATTTAAATGAAACTGGTTGTAAACAGACTCTGCAGAGTCTTCTAAACCAGTATAAAGACGTTAAGTTAAGTTAAGAGTACATGATGCCATCATCAAAACCACAATTCTGTGGACACCAAATAGAAGGCGAAAGAGAGACTAACCAGAGTAAATGTGGGGAAGAAAAATATAATATAAACATGTAAATTATGAACCAGAGCTAGAATGTTACAAAAGATGGTCGCATACCAGGTGAAACGGAGGCAATGTGCTGCTTCTATTAATGACTTCATCATACTATATGGTACTGATTGCATTGCTATTCATTGACTAAGATATTGAAGACAATATATTGAATAAGACCGATAAAGAAAACCCCCAGCTGGTTTGACAGAGTTCTCAGGGGGCAGTTACAACAGCCACAAGTATTGAAGAGACATAGACGATAACAGGTACAGAATACACAGGGAAGTTCGAAAACCTCATTTTGTACACAAACAACAACAGAATTTAATAAATCAGTTGAGACTGTAAAAACAAGCGAAGTTGCGGGAAATATAAAGGCAAACGACAACGATAAATTTTACTGTACAGTTTGAAAACATAACATGAAATACATATAAAACTCATTGGGCAATGTGACAATTTGCAAAATTGTTTTAGAAAATAGGCAGAAAACGAAAAAAAATAGGGTATACTTAAAAAATTGGCATGTAACACTTAAATGGAATAATTAAATGGTTCTTTGAAAATAGAGCTGTGGACTGAGGAATAACATAATGATGTTTTTCAGTGGCTTCGTGTATATGAGTTTTGTTAGCTGAACATACAGAGCGAGGTCTTGTAGCTGAACATTTAGAGCGTGGTTCTGCAGCTGAACATTCAGAGTGAGGTCCTGTAGTTTTACATTCAGAGCAAGGTCCAGTAGCTGAACATTAACAGCGAGATCATGTAGTTGAACATCCAGGTCCTGTAGCTGAACATTGACAGCGAGATCATGTAGTTGAACAGCCAGGTCCTGTAGCTGAACATTCCGAGCAAGGTCATATAGCTGAACATTCAGAGCAAGGTCCTGTAGCTGTACATTCAGAGCAAGGTCCAGTAGATGAACATTGAAAGCCAGATCATGTAGTTGAACAGCCAGGTACTGTAGCTGAACATTCAGAGCAAGGTCATATAGCTGAACATTCAGAGCAAGGTCCTGTAGCTGTACATTCAGAGCAAGATCCAGTAGCTAAACATTGAGAGCGAGATCATGTAGTTGAACAGCCAGGTCTTGTAACTGTACATTCATAGCGAGGTCCTGTAGCTGTACATTCATAGCGAGGTCCTGTAGCTGTACATTCAGAGCGAGGTCCTGTAGCTGTACATTCAGAGCGAGGTCCTGTAGTTTTACATTCAGAGCAGGGTCCTGTAGCTGAACATTCATAGCAAGGTCCTGTAGCTGTACATTCATAGCGATGTCCTGTAGCTGTACATTCAGAGCGATGTACTGTAGTTTTACATTCAGAGCGAGGTCCTGTAGCTGAACATTGACAGCGAGATCATGTAGTTGAACAGCCAGGTCCTGTAGCTGAACATTCAGAGCAAGGTCCTGTAGCTGTACATTCAGAGCAAGGTCCTGTAGCTGAACATTCAGATCGAGGTCCTGTAGCTGAACATTCAGATCAAGGTCCTGTAGCCGAACATTCAGATCAAGGTCCTGTAGTTGTACATTCAGAGCAAGGTCCTGTAGCTGTACATTCAGAGCGAGGTCCTGTAGCTGTATATTCAGAGCGAGGTCCTGTAGCTGTACATTCAGAGCAAGGTCCTGTAACTGAACATTCAGAGCGAGGTCATGTTCCTCTGTATGATGATTCCGTCTTTCCATGCAGCAGGAACTGTCCGGTGGACCACACTGCTGCAAACTGTGCAGAGTCACACTCATGTTGCCATGTGCGTATTTTAATAGCTCGAGAGTTATCCAATCAAATCCTGCGTCTTGGCCATCCTTTAACTGCAGTAGGGTGACGTATACTTCTATAATAGTAGGGATTAAAAATCCAGGCTGCTAACAGGGGTTTGCAAGTTGGGGTCGTTCACTGACTCTTGGGATAGAGCAGCTAATGGACGGGTTAAGGCAACATTATAGTGCTCGGCCTACCTGCAGAAGATGATATTGCAATCGATCAACTGACAACCAAAAGATTGTATAAATTTTAAATCAAATGTGGATTCGAGCAGAGAGGATGACGAAAGGACCGATAAGAAGTCTGTACAATAACGAGCTTTAAGAATTAGCAGTATCTATAGTCTGCATCAGTTACTAAAACTAGCTGAGTCTCCAATTCCCTGCCCGGAATGTAGCAAAAATGATCGAGTCTAGCATGACATAACATAACTTAACATAACTTGGCATAGGATAACATTAGTGTCACGTTTTGTCAAAATTTTGTGAAATATTTGCAGTCGCCTTTGAATCACTGTTAGACTCCACCTTGTTAGTTGCAACAACTGACTCCCCCTTGTCATGTGCAACAACCAACTCCATATTGTCAGGGGAAACAGACTCCCCGTTGTCAGGTGCAATAACTGACTCCCCCTTGTCAGGTGCCACAACCGACTTCACATTGTCAGGGTAAACAACTGACTCCACCTTGTCAGGTGCAACAACGGACTCCCTCTTGTCAGGTGCAGCAACTAACTCCACATTGTCAGGGGAAACAACTGACTCCACCTTGTCAGGTGGAACAACTGACTCCATCTTGTCAGGTGCTACAACTGATTCTATCTTGTCAGGTGCAATAACTGACTCCATCTTGTCAGGTGCAACAACTGACTCCATATTATCAAGTGCAGCAACTGATTCGACCTTGTCAGGAGAAACAACTGACTTCACCTTATCAGTTGAAAAATTTGATTTCCAGTTGTCAGTTGAAAAATTTGATTTCCAGTTGTCAGTTGCAAAATTTGATTTCCAGTTGTCAGTTGCAACTGTCTTTCCCTTGTCATCTGTCACGAAAGAAGATCCTTTACCAACTGTCTGTGAAGTAGCCGTTGTATTCTTCTTCAAAGCGGGTGGTGCAGTTTTATGTGCCTCAATCATAGCTTGACGAACGTATGGTGGGGCGCTCTGTGGATATAAACACACGCAAATAAGCTATTTCATAAATGCAGAAATGTGTGAGCGAGAGAGTGACAGATCAGTATGAGAAAAAGACACACACACACACACACAGACATAGAGAGAGAGAGAGAGAGAGAGAGAGAGAGATACTTTAAAATTTATATGTGGGTCGCCGGGGTCTTTATGTATGCCAAGGACAATAATAGCACCGCTGCTGCCTCACAGAGAGCCTGTCGTAAGAAGCGACTAACTGTGTGACGTGGCATAACACCAGCCATGTTTAGAGCAGCATAGATGCCACCTAACAGGCTGGGGTCTACTTTGCTCTAGTGTTTGAGTCTATTAAGACGGACTCGCACATCGATTAACCACCCTCCGCGGCACTTGTCCGAATGGAGGGACTAATAAGCTGCTCGAGCCTAGCACGCCAAGCAGGACATCTTCCTCCCGGCTACATCCAGCTAACACCAGAGCTGGAACCTGCACATGGACATTCGCCCCTGTAGAAATACAGGTCGACTAATAACTAATAATAATAATAATATATATAAATATATTATGCGAGGGTAAATCAGTAAGTCACATACTGATTTGGATAGCTGAAACATGTAGTTGGTCTAGAGGTATCATTAGGTGGCACCAACATCCAGCCTTGTGATTACTGTAGGTAGGAGACACTAGGTATCGCATGCACTTGCGCTGCTAAAATAAACAATGGCGTCCATGTTCATAGAGTGTACAAACAAAATTAGTGTTCTGCGGTTTTTTTCTCTTCAGAAACACTTTCTGCAACGTATATCATCATCATCATCTATCCACTTGTGTCTGTCGTTAGACGTCGTGGGGAGGTGTAGTTTTCTGTCGTGGGCCAGCTTTGTCGCCGATGTTGTTGTCATTCCGTATTTCTTCAGTGTCTCACTGACACCAACTATTCGTCTTTTAAGTGGTCTTCCTCTTGCTCTGCAACACTGATGTCTGGTATTGTAGATATGAGCAGCTGGTAACTTTGGTTACATTCTTGTCAGGTGTCCGAACCATCTAATTCTCTGCCTCTGCATGTACTCGCTCCACGGTGTTGAACCCAGTTGAAACCTTCTGTCCGATTATTTCGTTTCTCAATCTGTCCAGCCTTGTGACCCTACAGCCTTTCTCAAACACCTCATTTTGCATACCATGATTTTTCTTTCTTGTACTTTAGTGAGAGTTCATGTCTGACACTGGTAGCATAGAATTGGTATAAAATACTATGTATCAACTGTCTCTTTGTCTTTATTGGGATATTCATAAGGAAACGCTTCCTGTTTTTCCACGAGATGTGCTTCACTTGTAAAACAGTGCGTAACTGGCTCAACACATTTTCTCAATGATACTCAATAATGTACGATGAAGTCTAGCCTAGTCGACCTCTTCAAAATGCCACAGAAACATATGTGTGGCGAGTAGAGGATACATACCGAGATGATATAGGAACAACGATAGGCAGTGTAGTAACTGAAATATGGTGTTTGCATGGTTTAGCCTACAGCATATGATCTCATATTGGCATGAGGCGTTTTGTAAATAACGAAGGGGTTGAACGTAAAGTGCACATGTGACTGAGACAGCAGACTAAAGTATTGTATGCTGCAGGATTTGTGCACTGATAAAGCGATGTGATAAGTTTTACATTGTTCGTGGAGATCTTTTTTAGATATAAGGGACAATGTAAGTACAATAATTAATGGTATTCAAATTCGTATCTCATTCTGTTTTAAAAAATAGCCAACAATGATCTATTTACTGGGCAGGGCAGCGTAAGTCGGGACAGAGCAGGGCAAGGCAAGACAAGACAAGACAAGACAGAGAGAGAAAGAGAGTAAAAAAAAAAAAAGAGGGTGAAAAGAGTGGATGCAAATATAGGAGGGCTGGTTGAAACGTTTTGCACATAAGTATGAAGGAGAAGGAACTTATTATGAAACTGGTGTGAACTTTACGTATTTACCCTGCATAGCGATATATTTCTCCCATCTATTCTTAATCTTCGTGACGTTCTGATTGTAGAACTCCTACGTCTGGGCCAGGAACCACGTCTTCAGTTCAGAAAGTCGACGTCCATGAAGCGGAGGCATGATTTCATACCTGCACGTTTTTCTGACGTCCAAGGCTTGATTACCTAATTAGAGACGTGTTTCTGTTCCAAGAGTTCTACAATCAGGACATTGGGAAGGTGAAAATAGATGGGAGAAATGAATCGCCTAGACGGACAGGATGAATACATAGAGAAGAACTGATTTAGATCACACAACCTCAGAGCAGAATCGATGGCCCACCTGCGAGCACCGAGAATACTTCAAACGGAAAGGCAACCTCCAACAAAAAAATTGATGTATTCATGGACTGCATAGAACTATTAGAGACAATACAAAAAACAAACAACGAATCACTGTTATCATAAATCAGAGCAGCACTGGGAAAACTCTATAGAGATCCTCAACAATAGCGCTCCAGTGGTTACCATCCCGTTGCGGAATCACGGGAAATGAGAGAGCTGTTGCTCTGGCAAAAGATGGCAGCAAAAAGGCACAATTTAATCATCGAGTACCATACAGAGAAATGAAGAACATCACCAGAAATCAGTATATACACCAATGGAGAGAAGACAGAAACATAAGCAGTACACCAGACCCACTTCACCAACTCAAAAGAAATCACCAAACTACCTTATTTCGCCTGAGAACTGGACACTGCAGACTACTAGAACATCTATACCGACTGAAGATCTCACACACCGATGAGTGCCCATGTGGAACAGGATGCCAGAACCCTGAGCATATTCTACAGGAATGCCCAATCTATAAGAAAATGAGATGCCAGACCTGGCCAGAGGGTGCAGAGCTGAGTCAAAAGCTGTGGCGCAGCCGCTCCGACCTGGTGAAGACTACATACTTCATCACGGCGACTGGTCTGCAGATATAGCATGACCAAAAGATCATGAATGCAAAGAAGAAAGAAGATCACACACATTTCCAGGCAAGTGACTTGATTTCTTCATACTAAAGTGCGAGGGGACAGCATGGGGTAATGGTTAAGTGACACGGCTCACAACACGCAGGTGCTGGGTTCGCTCCCAATCACAGCGCGTCCGTTATCCCGGGGAAGCAAACCCTTAGAAAATGCAGGAGGAAGCAGACCCTTACATAAAATGCATGGCGAAGTAGGATGCACTAGGCCGACAGACGCAAAATAAAAACATAGCGCAACGCACACATCCTTGGGGAATAGAGAAATACGGCGAAAACAAAATTAATTTTAAAAAATGTATTAAAGTGGATAACATTTTGACGATCCATCGTATAAGACCAATGTCAGTTTAATCCTTCATTAACTGTGTTTTTTGTGTGCTCCATTCAGCATTTCAATGTCAAGGTCACTTTCTTCAACTCATTTATACGTCTTTAATCTATAACATTTAAAATTAAAGATCATTTACTTACAACATATTAATGTCGAAGTAACACATTTAATGTCAAGGTCAATTAAATACATCACCTTCATGTCAGTTGTTTAAAAATATATTTTGTTTATGCTAATAGCGATTAGGAGCTATGTCAAGGCCATTTACCTTCATAACATTTATATCAAGTGCATTTACATACATCACAATCCTTTCAAGGCTATTTGATTATATCATATTGACTTCAAATTAATCAATACACATTTAATGTATGTCAAGGTCAATTACCGTGAGCGTATTTATGTCGAGTTCATGTACTCATGTTTTTATTTACTTTTATTTCCTTTGTGTTACACTTGTCACTAGTTGTATGCCATATTCATTACTACATTTATTATTTAGTAAGCTAGAACGTAAAGGAATGCAACGTATATAGACCTAAGATTCGGTTGACCTACTTACCAGTAAAATCTCTGTTTCGTTGAGTGATACATTAATCCAGGTGTACAGATGGTCACGTCTTATACTGTTTACCGTGTACTTGATTGTGTTCAAACCCTCAATGGTTTGTCTCTTCCTGGCCGTTGCCAGAATTCTTTTCCTAGCAGGTGTGAGAAGGTGCGTTTTTAATATTACAAATGGGTAGTGATGGGCATTGGAAAGTGATTGGTTTCACAACACAACAGCACACTGTACACTATCACACAACACTGTACGCTATCACACAACACAGCAGCACACTGTACACTATCACACAACACTGTACGCTATCACACAACACAGCAGCACACTGCACGATTTCACACAACACTGTACGCTATCGCACACCACTTACGCTTTCACACAACACTGTACGCTATCACACAACACATCATCACACTGTACGCTTTCACACAACACTGTACGCCATCACACAACACTTACGCTTTCACACAACACTGTACGCTATCACACAACAATGCAGTACACTGTATTCTATCACATAACACTGCAACACACAATAATCTATAACACAACACTGTCTTTGAGTCACTTCGAAAAGATTTCTTGTACACTTACTATATCACAATCATCCAGCCCACTGATTCGGTGTCACTCGGTGGAATCAGACAATATGTCAGCTCAGATGGGGAATTGAGACGCTAGTCCAGTCAGGCACAACATACTGACCAGGACGCCGCGTCATTGCTAGGCACAATACACTGACTAAGACCACATTCTCTCTTCCCTGTAACATCCCTGGAAACAGGCTGTTTTCAAGCTGGCTGACGAGATGTGGATCGACGTAATCCCCATAGTAGTGAGCGACACGAAGATGAAGCCAATCATAGCACAATCGCTTGGATTACAGCGGTCAACCTTGATCAGCGTGCTCGGGATGTTTGGAAAGCTACTACAACCTACCACTTTACGCCCTTTTCAGGGCGTACAAAAAAGTAAACGTACTCATTGTGGGCATTAAACAACAACAAGAACAACAATCAGCTCAGATTGCTATTTCACGCATCATTTCACATTATAATAATGGCACACGCCACATATAACCCTCTTGCTCAGTTCTAATACGTCCGTAGCCCAACTACTTATCCTCTTTGTTGCCTGTCCCTCAATCAGACATCATCTTCTCTGTTCTTTAATTACCCAGACTCTTTGTTGTCTGTCCCTCAATCAGACAGCATCTTCTCTGTTCTTAAACTACCCAGACTCTTTGTTGTCTGTCCGTCATTCAGACAGCATTTTCTCTGTTCTTTAACTAGCCAGACTCTTTGTTGTCTGTCCCTCAATCAGACAGCATCTTCTCTGTTCTTAAACTACCCAGACTCTTTGTTGTCTGTCCCTCAATCAGACAGCATCTTCTCTGTTCTTAAACTACCCAGACTCTTTGTTGTCTGTCCGTCATTCAGACAGCATCTTCTCTGTTCTTAAACTACCCAGACACTTTGTTGTCTGTCCGTCATTCAGACAGCATCTTCTCTGTTCTTAAACTATCTAGACTCTTTGTTGTCTGTCCCTCAATCAGACAGCATCTTCTCTGTTCTTAAACTACCCAGACTCTTTGTTGTCTGTCCCTCAATCAGACAGCATCTTCTCTGTTCTTAAACTACCCAGACTCTTTGTTGTCTGTCCGTCATTCAGACAGCATTTTCTCTGTTCTTTAACTAGCCAGACTCTTTGTTGTCTGTCCCTTAATCAGACAGCATCTTCTCTGTTCTTAAACTACCCAGACTCTTTGTTGTCTGTCCGTCATTCAGACAGCATTTTCTCTGTTCTTTAACTACCCAGACTCTTTGTTGTCTGTCCCTCAATCAGACAGCATCTTCTCTGTTCTTAAACTACCCAGACACTTTGTTGTCTGTCCGTCATTCAGACAGCATTTTCTCTGTTATTAAACTACCCAGACTCTTTGTTGTCTATCCCTCAATCAGACATCATCTTCTCTGTTCTTAAACTACCCAGACTCTTTGTTGTCTGTCCGTCATTCAGACAGCATCTTCTCTGTTCTTTAACTACCCAGACTCTTTGTTGTCTGTCCCTCAATCAGACAGCATTTTCTCTGTTCTTAAACTACCCAGACTCTTTGTTGTCTGTCCCTCAATCAGACAGCATCTTCTCTGTTCTTAAACTACCCAGACTCTTTGTTGTCTGTCCCTCAATCAGACAGCATCTTCTCTGTTCTTAAACTAGCCAGACTCTTTGTTGTCTGTCCGTCATTCAGTCAATATCTTGCTTGTTTCCTAAACTACCCAGACTCTTTTTTGTCCTCCAATCAGTCAATATATTTTCTCTTCTGTAACTACCAAGTGTTTTCTCTAATCATATCAGTTCAGTTATCATCTATAGAATGAAGTTAAGCAGTAAACAATCTTCAACGTTTTATATCACTGGGTATATGTGCAATCTAACACTCTTTTCCTTATCTATTTCTTTATGATATCTCACTTTGAGCTGTTTTCATCGTTTTTGCATGGCACCTAACTTTCTTTCCATTACGGTTTTCAGCAATGCATCATGCATTTTGATATGTCCAAAATATTGAAACTGATATTGTTTCTTCATTCTTTGTAACCCCAAAGAATCTGAAGACCTCAGGAAGAACGAGTACAAATATATGCGTGTATGCGCGCGTGTGTATATGAGTGTGTGCACGTGCGCGCGTACTTCACCTTCTCTCTCTCTCTCTCTCTCTCTCTCTCATTCTCTATCTCATATTATTGAAAATACATCATTTTTCTTGTCTTTTCGCATCTTCTTCTATTCTCAATTAGTATATGTTCAAGATTCAAGACAGGAACAACTTTAAACTTTTTCTACTAACTTATAATTTGTTATCCTTAAAGATACCTTATTATCCACCTTACAAATTATCATTTCATCCATTTATCGGCTTTGATATCAAATTCAAATTTTTAAATAATGTGGCATTTACTTGATTCACGAATTCATTTTTACTTCTTTTTCTTCTTCGTTCTCAATCTCCCGCTACCCGCTCTGAAAAGGACTTTGTAAGTAGCAGAAGGTAGTCCAGAGAACTGAATAAGTTGTCTCGTAGTTTACAGCTTGACTGCGATATTTGCACTTTTTTGGTTCGACACATCCAACTACAGCAGAACTTATTTAGTACCGGGTTGCCTTCTTTTTTCGATCCCTCGATCCCTTCTCCTTAGCCAGTCTGCTCTGTTGCAGCCTGTTATCCAGGATCACTGCGTGGAGGTGTAGAAGGGTCTTGGCAGCCTAGCGTCAGCCATGTATTGCTGACCGCTGCAGCTCATGCACTGCTCCGCATCTTGATCCCTAACTTATTTAATTGAAGAGGCCTGGTATTTCCTGATGCTATTAATAAGTGTGCTATGTGTAAACGGTAAACATACAGAAGGATAGTACACTTTTTGTCTGTCATATTATGACACCTGTAAAGGAAGGGTAAATTCGTATAAGACATTACCGTGTCAGGCTGCTCTGATAAATCGTGCAAGACATTACCATGTGAGGCTGATCCTTTAAATCGTGACAGACATTACCATGTGAGTTTGTTTTCTAAATCGTGTCAGACATTACAACAGAGTTTCTTTCCATAAATTGTGCCAGACATTACAACGGGAGTTTCTTTCCATAAATTGTGCCAAACATTACCGTGGGAGTTTGTTTCCATAAATTGTGCCAGACATTACCGTGAGAGTTTGCATTCCGATATAGGCCACTGTGTTTTCTTGCCTATTTTCAAGCAGTGCCTAATTTTTCCAGACATGTAATTACTGTTTTCATTCCAGACTTCGTCAAACGTGCACATTTACAAATCATTGTAGACATCCAGTGTGTACTATGTCATACAATTATCTAGTATTTACTTTGTATTTAAATTACCCAGTTTCTATTTTGTCCCCATTTACTTAGCAACTATATTGTTTTTCAGTTACACAGTATCTGCTTTGTCATTCAATTTCCTAGTAACTACTTTACTACTCAATTATCAAGTTTCTACATTGTTTTCAATTACCCAGTATTTGCTCTGCCACCCAATTACTAAGTTTCTACTATGTTGCCAATTATATAATTTGCCATTCAATTACCCAGTATCTACATTGCAATCAAATAACCACGAGCTTTCTTTGTCATTGAATTTCCCAGTAATTATTTTGCCCTCCAATTGCTCAGAATCTACTTTTCTATACAATTACTAAGTATTTACTTTGATATCTAATTATCCATTATCTACTTTACCATTTAATTATCTTTCCTCTACTTTGCAATCCAATCACTTAATAAATACATTACTATATGAGCAAATCCATCTTGCCATACAATTGCCATGTGTCTAATCTGTCACTGAATTACCAAGTATCTACTTTGTTACCCAACTAACCAATGTAATTCAATGACCCAGTATCTACATTGTTACCCAACTACCCAATGTAATTCAATGACCCAGTATCTACGTTGTTACCCAACTACCCAATGTAATTCAATGACCCAGTATCTACTTTGTTACCCAACTACCCAATGTAATTTAATGACCCAGTATCTACTTTGTTACCCAACTACCCAATGTAATTCAATGACCCAGTATCTACTTTGTTACCCAACTAACCAATGTAATTCAATGACCCAGTATCTACTTTGATATTCATTGCTACTCCGTCAGCCAGTTACCCAGTACACTCTCTCACTTCTCTCTCAAGAACTCGGATTACCTAATCTAACAAACACATTCTATCACTATAGCAACTTGCAATTCACACACTGTGCCAGCGACTCTCACCTCCGTCTCTGAGGCACATTTAATACTCTCTCCCAGTAATCGTCTGCTTTTATAAATATATGTGACCATGTCACACACTGTGCCAGCGACTCTCACCTCCGTCTCTGAGGCACATTTAATACTCTCTCCCAGTAATCGTCTGCTTTTATAAATATATGTGACCATGTCACACACTCTGCCAGCGACTCTCACCTCCGTCGCTGATGCACATTTAATACTCTCTCCCAGTAATCTTCTGCTTCTATAAATATATGTGACCATGTCACAAACTCTGCAAATGACTCTCTCAAATAATCATGTACCGATCTCTTCTCTGCTCGTGAATTCCGAGACCAATATTGAAGAGAGAATGGCAGGGCTAATGCCCCTCCATGCTTGCTGTAAAAGACGACTAAAGAAAGTTGTGCATGGGACTAGCAACCTCATCGTCTCAAACAAGAAGATCCCAAACCACCACTGCAATAACACGTAAACTACCGGAGCAGGCTTCCTGAAAGACGACAGTTGTAGATGAGATCACATGCTCTGGGTGGAGCGAGAAACGGATAAAGAAAGGACTGATACTTACCTTACAGGATTGGCCTCGTTTCCTTTGTCGCGTTTGTGCTTTATCATATCATATCGCGCTATGTGCATGGGTGCCCTTGTGATGATGTAGCCAGAATTGACAACCCTGAAAGAGAATCAAATGGTCATTTCATTTCATTGATTGTTTGTGATGGCATGATAATCGTCAAGCCATTTCAATGATTGTCTATGAACGCATGATAATGGTCAATTCATTTCAGTGATTGTCTATGAACCCATGATAATGATCAAGTCATTTCAGTCATTGTCTGTGAACGCATGATAATTGTCAAGTCATTTCAGTGATTGTCTATGAACGCAAGATAATTGTCAAGTCATTTCAGTGATTGTCTATGAACGCAAGATAATTGTCAAGTCATTTCAGTGTTTGTCTATGAACGCATGATAATGGTCGTCATTTCAATGATTGTCTATAAACACATGATAATGGTTGTCATTTCAGTGATTGTTTATGAACGCATGATAATGGTTGTCATTTCAGTGATTGTCTATGAACGCATGATAATGGTCGTCATTTCAGTGATTGTCTATGAACGTATGATAATGGTCGTCATTTCAGTGATTGTCTATGAACACATGATAATGGTCGTCATTGTCTATGAATGCATGATAATGGTCAAGTCATTTCAGTGATTGTCTATGAACGCATGATAATGGTCGTCATTTCAGTGATTGTCTATGAACACATGACAATGGTCGTCATTGTCTATGAACGCAGGAAAATTTGTGTACAACATATCAACAATTTCCAATAATCTGTGTCGATCACTCGGGAGCAGGAAGTCAGTTATTCATGGAGCCTATGAACTTCTCATGTAATATCAACTGCTACAGAAGCGACTGAGGAGCACGTGGCCTGCCTGCCTTCCTGCTTGCAAGGGGAGGGGGGGGGGGAGGGCGGTTCGAATCCCCGGAATGGCAAATATTGTTTTTCTGTTGGGGGTGAAATACACATACATTGCCACCACACAACGTGGCGACAGCAGTGGGGAAACGGCATGTAGTTCTCAGCCTGTAAAACTCATTGACTACCCAAAGTGATCAAATGACCCAGTATCTCCTTTGTTACCCAACTACCCAAAGTGATCCAATAACCCAGTATCTACTTTGTTATCCAACTAACCAAAGTTGGGAAAAACGTTGTAGGAGAGTAGAAGACTGCAGAGTCTTCTACTGTTCAAGCAGATTTCAAGCAGACAGAAGTGACAAGAACACACAAAGAGCTTTGAATCAAGCGCCTGTTAATGGCAAACTGATGCCCTGGTCTGCTGTTTCACAAGGAGCAAAGTAGAAAAATGAAAAAGTGAAGTCATCTTAGCTGATAACCTCTCTAACATATGACATCAATATCTTTAACATCTCTCATTTAACATCTGACATCAATATCTTTAACCTCTCTCATTTAACATCTGACATCAACATCTTTAACCTCTCTCATTTAACATCTGACATCAATATCTTTAACCTCGCATATGTGGTTGATTATTGTTCCAGCGGCCTATGGACTCCTGCCCTTTGGCCCAATCCTCGCATATCTAACATCAATATCTTTAACCTCTCTCTCTCATCAAACATCTAACATCAATATCGTTAGCCTCCCATCTAACATCAATATCTTTAACCTCTCTCTCTCATCAAACATCTAACATCAATATCGTTAGCCTCCCATCTAACATCAATATCTTTAACCTCTCTCTCTCATCAAACATCTGACATCAATATCGTTAGCCTCCCATCTAACATCAATATCGTTAACCTCTCACATCTAACATCAATATCGTTAACCTCTCACGTTTAACTCCTGACACCGATATCTTTAACATCTTGCATCTATTCTCTCTGGCAACAATCACTGTTCACATAAGTTCGAAGATTGCTATCACACGTAAAGGCCAGCTGTAGTAAGTTCTTTATATCTCGAAGCAATGTTTTCTTCCAACGGCTTGCTGGGCCTGGTGGATGGCAGATTGAGTGTTGGATAGGAATGCTATTACCGTTTATAATTTTGCCTGGACAGGATAACAACCGACTGTTATAGATTTTCAACTGCAAATGATTCTTTAACATGATGATTGTATACACAGGACTACCACGTCCTTCGCCCTTCCCTCCAGAGAACAGTGGGCACTTGAAACATGTGGGACTCAAAATCACACTACCCCCCCCCCCCCCCCCCCACCCCCTTCTGTGGCGTTTTCGATTTTTGGGAGTCGAACGCCTTTAATTCTCAGTTATAGCGACACCACCCCGGCCTCAAATCTAACTTCTGACACCAGTACCTTTAACCTCTCACATCCAGACCTTTAACACCTCACACTAAACATTCCACACAATTAAAACATAATTGACGCAGCAATAGAACCGAAAACGATCAAGATATTAATACATATGTGTTAGTAATTATCAGAACATATAAACCAAAACAGCAGAAACATATCTATCCTTTTCAACACTAACGACCCAACTCAATGTTATATTGATGTCCCCTTATAAATTTTTTGTTGTTGCATTATCCCCCTTGGTTCACATAATATCCTACATCTCAGTCCATATAAGTTTATAACATTGCATTTGTTACAGTTTAGTTCATCCTGTGACCTCTTAGATCGTTGGGGCATCCCTGCTGACACCTCCATTCATTATTTTTTGTTGTTTTGTTTTGCGTTCGCTTTACATATTTATTCCCTAGGGCGGTGTGCGTTGCACTGTAGTTTTTACTTTGCACCTGTCGGCCCAGTGCATCCAACTTCAGCATAGTCCATTCATGAATATTATCTTCCCATCGTTTTCTCAGAGACCCCCGCCTTCGCTTGCCATGTACTGTGCCCTGTAGTATCCTATTTGCAAGGCCTTTGGACCTCGAGACGTGGCTATACCAAGTCAGTTTTCGCCTTTTGGTCATTGTGAGTTCGTTGTAGTTCACTTGCAGTCTCGATTCTTCGACCTACTTTTTCATTTGTGATACGGGCTTTAGTTAGTTAGTTTTCTTTCCACTTGTACCGTCGAGAGTCGTAGGATGCTTAATTAAGTCGTCTATCCTGCGCCAAGTGTGTGGCGTCAGTCAATGTGAGCCCTTGTCGCTGCACAATCACTCTAGTCCCATCTATCCACATGCCTCACGGTCGCTTCCTTGCCCTGTAGCCAGATCTAGCAGCGTTGTAAGCCATCAGTGGAAGTTGATAAGGGTGCATTCTCATGAGATGACCAAACCAACTGATTTTCTGTCTGGAAATGTATTCGGCACAAGACGTAGTACCAACCATACTTATAATGTGGTCGTTCCGCATTCTGTTACTCCTGGTAACACGATGATCTTTCCAAAAAACTTCATTTCACAAGTCGAAACTCTGCTATTACGGATACGGTCTTTGTAGGTGACATTTAGGAGTCTTCTAAAACAGGTCATCTCCGTTGTCCGAATTCTGCTATCGAGGTCTGTTGTAATGGTCCATGTATATCAAGGTGTAGAGGAAAATTTAGGAGTCTTCTAAAACATGTCATCTCCGTTGTCCGAATTCTGCTATCGAGGTCTGTTGTAATGGTCCATGTATATCAAGGTGTAGAGGAAAATTTAGGAGTCTTCTAAAACATGTCATCTCCGTTGTCCGAATTCTGCTATCGAGGTCTGTTGTAATGGTCCATGTATATCAAGGGGTAGAGGAAAATTTAGGAGTCTTCTAAAACATGTCATCTCCGTTGTCCGAATTCTGCTATCGAGGTCTGTTGTAATGGTCCATGTATATCAAGGTGTAGAGGAATACTGAAAGAGCAAGTGATCGCATTAGTTTGACCTTTATGGCGAGGAAGAGTCGTTTGTCTTTCTGTATAGGTTTCTGGCCAGGACCACTGGTTTTGATCCCTCATCACTCAAAGTTTAGCCCAGATAAGTGATCCCTCATCATTGATCATTGAGCCTAGATACTTGATCCCTCATGATTGATCGTTGAGCCCAGATACTTGATCCCTCATCATTGATCGTTGAGCCCAGATACTTGATCCCTCATGATTGATCGTTGAGCCCAGATACTTGATCCCTCATCATTGATCGTTGAGCCCAGATACTTGATCCCTCATGATTGATCGTTGAGCCCAGATACTTGATCCCTCATCACTGATCGTTAAGCCCAGATACTTGATCCCTCATCTTTGATCATTGAGCCCAGATACTTGATCCCTCATCATTGATCATTGAGCCCAGATACATGATCCCTCATTGATCGTTGAGCCCAGATACTTGATCCCTCATCATTGATCGTTGAGCCCAGATACTTGATGCCTCATCATTGATCGTTGAGCCCAGATACTTGATCCCTCATCATTGATCGTTGAGCCCATATACTTGACGCGGTTCACTGCTTCAAGCTCCTGTCTATTTGCTTTGATCACATGATTTATTCCTTCAGTGTTGTTGGTCATCAACTTTGTCTTTTCTATGTGTACCTCAATGCCATAACTATGTGCTCTAACATCCAATCTTTGGATCAATTCTCCAAGTTCTGTCTCAGCCAACGCCAGTCCGTCAATGTTATCCGTAAAGCGTAAGTTGATAATCGGTCTATCCCCTATACTCTAGCTGTGCCAACATGATTTTCAAGGGTATCACTCATAATTCTCTCTAGGAATATGTTGAAGAGTGTCCGAGAGCGTATACATCATTTCCTTACGCCGACGGATGTGCCAGAGAGAATATACATCCTTATCTTACGCCGATGGATGTGCCAGAGAGAGTATCCGTCCTTGTCTTGCGTCGACAGATGTGCCAGAGAGAGTATCCGTCCTTGTCTTACGCCGACGGATGTGCCCGAGAGAGTATACATCCTTGTCTTACGTCGACAGATGTGCCAGAGTATCCATCCTTGTCTTACGCCGACGGATGAGCATTACGATTCCCTCTTTTTTCCATCCACAAAGACTGCGCTTGTTGTCGTGTCATACAGATTGCTGATAGCCCTCACAATGATACTCTTGCTGTTATGGATACATGCTTCAGTTATGTGCTACGACGCAAATAGACGCAGATATGTCTATTCAATTTTAGGACTTTCAGTAGGTTATTTGTCACACCAATAATCAAGACTTTTATATTAAATATGCTCTATTAGTGTGCGAAGCACTCGCATTACTTATGTTCTTTGAACGTGGGTGATAACACATATCAATAGAAACAAGGTGACATCCTTTGCATCTGTGATAAATGGTTATATCACTAATAAAAATGAAAACAGGTCAATTCTTTTGTATCGTTAAAAAAGGTGAACTGATTTTATACAGTGAGAGTGTCAAAACACTAATATCAACGATGAATGGTCATAATCACTTGTATCTATGAAAAAGGGTGATATGATATCCACTTGTCAGATTGATAGATCATGAGCCATATTGATAACAGTTATTTACACGATGAGGGTAATATCACTTATTTTCAAGATAAAAAGTGAATGCCACTGTATCTGTAAAACATAGTGCTGTGACTTATATCAATGAGACACAGTGAACATACATATATCCGGGAGACACAGTGAACATACATATATCCGGGAGACACAGTGACAATACATATGTCCAGGAGACACAGTGACCATACATATATCCATGACACAATGACAATACATATGTCCAGGAAACACAGTGACATTATATATGTCCAGGAGACAGTGACAATACATATGTCCAGGAAACACAGCGACCATAAATATATCTATGACACAGTGACAATACATATATCGATGAGTCAGTGGGATTCCAGGATTACAGCTATGAGAAAAGACTCCGAAAATCCGGCCTACTGTGTCTAGAAGAGAGAAGAATTCGTGGTGACAATACAGGTTTATAAGATGATCATAGGAATGAATAAATTAGACTATAACAAGTTTTTTTTTTAAAATACGGCCACCCACAAAAACAAGAGGGTATAGCTACAAATTAACTAAAGAGAGGTCCAGATTGGATATTAGGAAACACTTTTTTAGTCAGAGAGTGGTGAACGCGTGGAATGCATTGCCACAGGAGGTAGTGGAGGCAGGGACAGTTAATTCATTTAAGAATAAATTGGATGTGCATAGCTTTTAGAGCAAGGTGATGTAAATGAAACTGGTTGTATACAGACTCTGCAGAGTCTTCTAAAGCAGTATAAATACGTTAAGTTAGGTGATATGACATATCAATGTAACATAGTGATAGTACAAATATCAAAGAGACAGTGAGACACGAAGCATAGGTATATTATGAATATCGAAGAGACAGTGTGATATTGTGTTAAACAATGAGATATTGATATGGCGTTTATCAACGAGAGTGATATCACTATATTCATATAGTAGTGAATGATATGACTTAGAAACGGATAAGAAATTCAACAGATAATTTCATACAGGCCAAAAGCCTACTGAGGGGGAAGTAGCCGTTTAGGTGTGGAAGATAGGTCTAGAAACATTACGCTAGTTGAGATCAAGTGAATAGAAAAGCGAGTTATTCGTTTTCTTTGAGATCGTAAAGAGAATTAGATTTTCACTAATGTATTATCCAGGGTGATATCATGAAAGAGTGTGTAACAACGTGCGATAACAGTTGTATCCATCTCACCTTTCCCTCATCTCATCGTCCTCCCCACCCCATCCAAAATATACATTTGAGCAGCCATTTATGTCCAAATACTGACGCTTTGAGAAGCCAACAGCTCCACCAAAGTAATAGCTGTAGGGTAGTCTGAGGAAAACCAGAAACTATATACCAATTGTTATGTATATTAACGTAAGAGGACTGTGCTTATGTACACATGCGAGACAGTCATTGAATAACATGAATTTTATGAATAATATCTTTTACAAGAGTACGAATCAGAAATTGTGCGTGTCTTATTTTGGCCATAGTGCTCCTGCTTGGCAACACACTTGTTCCACCTTTCCATTAGCTTGTTGATACTCTCCATAAAAGTTATTTTTCGTCTGTGCGCTGGACCCATAAACTCGTTGTCAGCTGCTTTGGGTCCCATCTCCTAAAACAGAGGTTATCATGGACAATTACGTGCATCGCACCGTGACTCATGCTAAAATCAATAGTGACTCTCCTGTTGCCACGGACTAGTTACTCGATATGCTGTTTCGCTGTGTGAGTTGCCGCGATTGCTGGTCTCCCACTCCGCGGTTCATCAATCACATGACGTTTTCCGTGTTGAAATCTTTCAACCCATTCTTAAACTCTCCCCTGACAAATAGTTGTCGCTATACTGAACCTTCATTCGTCTGTAGATTTCAACACCTCTTTGTTCTTCCACGGTGCAAGCCTACAGTGGGGCGGCCATGATGTACTATATATTGCACATGCGCATACTGCTCGATCGTGATGACACCTACTCAGGGTATTGCTAAAGGGCCAGTTTGTGTCTTGTAATAAGATTGTCACTTCCATGCACTTTATAGTAATATTCCTGTTACTTATTGACTGCTCTTCGAGTGTTTGTGTGTGTTTGTGTTTGTGTGTGTATGTATGTTGTTGTTGAATGCATACAATGAGTAGGAAAACTCTTTGTGCGCTCTAAAATGACGTTACGTTAACTGTCGGGTTGTCGTAGCTTTCCTCACATCCCGAGCATGCTGATGGAGGTAGACCGAGGTTCTCCAGGCGGATGTGCTATGCTTGGCTTCATCTGTGTGTCGCTCACTACTACGGGGATCACGTCGATCCCTCACCTCCTTAGCGAATCTGCCATGAAAACAGCCTGTTTCCAGGGAGGACTGCGGGGAAGTCAAGGTGGGGTCAAGGCCTGTATCTTTTGCCTGATCAGACGTTAGTTTTCCACCCCTAACATTACTGACTAATGTACTGTGATTACATTACAACATATTGTGCAGAGCACATTTCCAAGCACAAAATACGCTGGTTCGATCATCTCATGAAAATGCCCTCTCATAAATTTCTACGGATGCTTACATCGCTGGTAGATCTAGCTGAGCACGCGAGACAGGTGGATAAATTACATTAGATTGATTGTGCCATAACACAGGCCCACAAAGACCGATGAAACGCACTTGATGCAGGACAAATGACTTCAGCTCCCTGCGGCCTTCAGCTGCACAATTAGACTAACTGTATTATTGCCCCATCGGAGTGGATTTCATACCTGCACGTTTTACCTTACGTTCAGGGCTTGATTACAAAGCTGGGGGCGTGGTTCCAGGTCAAGACGGAGAAGTTCTACAATTAGGACATCAGAAAGGTCAAGAATAGATGAAAGAAGTGTACCTCATTGCAGGGTGAATACATAGAGATGGACTACAGTTCACACAAATTTCAGGTAAGTATCTTCACTCCTTCATACATTTCTTCATACACTTCTTCATACACTTCTTCAAAACTATTCGACCATCCCTGGCACATATAAAGAAAACATTCTCGAATCTAGGACGGTTGTGAACTTGTCAAGATATCTGCTACCCCTGATACAAAGACAGGTATGTTGTACGTCAGCAGATTCTAAATATATACCCCACACAGTATAACAAAACAGTATTGTTATTTCAACTTCGAAATTGTACCCGCTCGCTAAGTGACGGAATCATTCAAGCATGATATTGACTAAGTTACCCATTCCGTCAAATACACACCGATACAGTTACCGCCCACACTGGTGTATCACGTCTTGACACGGAACTTGTACAACATACTAATAATATGTTATTGGTTCCAAATTGCGCAGCATTAGCCCACACTTCATTTCGGTTCTCTCTTGTTCAGAGTATAATGAATCCTGGGGCCATTTATTTGTAGTGGAATGTTAATGGTAATGGGTTTTCCACAAGAGAGGTTGCCATCCCCATGACCACCTTCCTCAGTGGCATGTGTCGACCTTTCATGAAGGACACTGACCTTGTAGTTATGGAGTATAAACATAGTTCCGCGCGACAGTTACTGGAGCTCGAAACTGGCACACGGAATAGTAATTCTTTAACCTGTCAGATTGAGGCGGATTGGGTCAGGCTGGCTGCTTTGTCATGTAGAAACTATAAGACACACACATTTTAATAGATTTGGGTGGGGGGAGAGGCAGGGTTGGGTTTGGCTGGTTGCTCTGGCATGTAGAAACTACAAGTCACACACATTTTAATAGATTTGGGCAAGCCAACATTTGATTACATTCAAAACTGTTTTGTTGAAGACCTACTACGCTTCACAGTGAACTGTAACGATTCTGATGATTGTTGATCATCGTCCTTCTTGCTTTGCGTTCAGGATCTTTGGTTATGTTATATCTTCAGGCTAGTCGCTTTGATAAAGTCTTAGTCTTCAGCAGGTCGGAGCGGCAGTAACACAGCTTTAGTCTCAGACCCACACTCTTTGGCCGGGTCCGGTATGTCATTTCACTATAAAGTGGTCATTCATGTCGAATGTGTTCAGGGTTCAGGCCCCCTGTTCCACATAGGCATTAATCGGTGTGCGAGATCTTTTTCGGTATAGATTATCTAGTCCAAGTTATCTGCCAGGGGGATCCTATCTTACCGAATCTCTTCTCCACATTTTTGGAATCGGTCCTCAGCCAATGCAACTGGGACATCATTGCCATCCACATTGACTGTAGACGCCTCAATGATCTTCGATTTACATACGACATGGTGTTCATTGCAGAGTCAGCAGCAGCAACCAACCATATGTGCCCAAATGATGCAACTACTCGATGGTGACAGCAGCAAAGTGGGACTGGAGACTAATTTCTTGAAGACCATTATGTTGTATCTTCTTAAAATCTTTTTCACTTCAATTGGTATTTGAATTTTGGTAAGAGAAAGCAGGCGAAAAGGGTGGATGGCGAAACTGTAAAATATGGTTCTCTGCAAGACACCACTGCACACTTTGCGATGCATTGGCATCCGTGGTGTCAGGGTGGAGTTGCCACTCGCTGTTCTCATGAAATGCCGGCATTTAACAACAAGGTGCGTCTCTAAAATGTCGCAACAAATTTACAGGTGTACTTCTTGATGATTGTGTCACTGTTGATGTATATCCATGGTACGTAACTCCGTTACAATTAGAAAAAAAATCAGTCAACATTGTCATGACATTTTTGCGGATCTGTCATGATTTTTTTGGGCTAGGTGAGTTTGGTGCCATCTACTGTAAAAACTGGGCTTTAGTTTATACCAGTCATACAATCCTTCCCGTAGACTATCTGTGTCTTGAACTATTTTGCCAAGTTTTTGACAAAATCGGATGCACATTTTGTTATAGCTTCTTTTTCTGTCAGAAAAAAAGACAAATTCGGCACACACATGTAAGGCCAAAGCAAAACTGCTAATAAACCAAAACGAACAAGACCATATGCACGTAAAGTTCAGAGATCAGACTGAGTCTAGCAACTTCCGGTAATGTGTTGGCCCTGTGGTGGATACTTATGATGCACTAGCCCGCAGTAGCATTTAGAAAAGGGTGAACAGGACTTTGCCATAGCGTCATTTCGTGATGAATGAAAAACCGACGGGTGCTCGACTTTGCCATTGCGTCATTTCGTGATGAATGAAAAACCGATGGTTACTCACTACATTCCACACTGAAAGACTGACTGGCAGCGATTGACACAATATCCGGGAGGGGTGAGGTGGGGGGGGGGGGGAGGAGGGGAAATTAACGCAACCACATGAAGGTTCCCTATACCTCACTGTCGAAGGACAACACCCATGCTACATTTGTTTCTGCGGACAAAAAAAAATTATATCGTATACTTCTTGAACACACCTCGTATATATAAGCTACCTGAATTTGTATTTGTTCATGGCTACAGCGAAGTGTTTGGGATTGTCTCCACATCTGTACATGTGTCTGTCGTCCAGAGGGATTAGGTCAACGTCGTGAAAGATGAAGCAGTCGAACATGTCCAGTTTTTCCGCCTCCAGGAAGCCCACATTGAGAAGAGCTCCTCGGTTAAAAGTGCCTGGAAGTGCCTAACGAAAGCAACACAAAATTTTAAACATGACCACATGGCAGACAGTGTAGACGGGGATGAAGTGTTAAAAATGTTATTGTACTAGGTCTCAGCTCTTAATAATCAGTTTACTAGCCATTTAAAGATATTTGCCAATCGCAATGGGTGATGGCGACACCATCAGACGGTTTGGTCTTGATGATGTAACTTTCGCGCTGTATTTCGATAATAGTGAACAAGAAACAGCGCTGACTATCAACCTCTCTCTCTGGTCCCGAGCTAGATTTGACGAGTTGCAAGACATAAGTCAAGATGACTGGACGTAATTCAGGATGCAAGCACTTTAGTTCCATCTTCCTTGAGACCAGAGGTTGCTTGAAACATGTGGGACTCGAACCCACGCTTTGAGGAGCAAGTGTCTTACCTCTCGACCAAAGCGACCCCCTTTACATTTGTGTAGCCTGGAGCATACAAATGCCTGGTTTCGTTCTCAATTCCTGTCGCGAGAGATAAAAAAACTCTAGCGCGATCTATTTCTTTGTAATGTTCAAACGGACAACAAGGAAAGGAAAGGTAAAGAATAAGAGGTGTTCAAACAACAATTTCCCAGAAAGTCCCACTAAGGCAAAAAGAAAGCGCTAAAAATGTATAGAAACAATAGACTTTCAGCGTATTATCACAGCAAGAAAAAACTGCGTTATAAATGGAAAGGACAAACTGTGAGGTTGCCAAATAGTATAATCTCTAAAAGTGTACAAGATGATATATGACGTCCTCTTGGAGGCAGACTCTTCAATCGACGAACTGACAATTCATAGACTGCAGAAGTTCGAAATTAATCTTGGTGTTGCAGAAGTTCGAAATTAATCTTGGTGCTGCAGAAGTTCGAATCTTGGTGCTGCAGAAGTTCGAAATTAATCTTGGTGCTGCAGAAGTTCGAAATTAATCTTGATGCTGCAGAAGTTCAAAATTAATCTTGGTACGAGCATGGCAGGACGCCTGAGAGGAAGATACATGATTACATGCAAACAATGGACAGCTGGAATCATCAACAACCAGACTTTCCAGCATTTGCAGAGCATGATTGAGCACCTATGTGTTTTCCTGCATTGCAGTGACGTCGGGCATTGACAGAAAAGAACAGCGGATAGCAAAATGGTAAAATATATATGAGGCACATGTTGTGTGGAGACGACATTTGATCGAAGCTATAATTTATAAAACAGTAGAATTCACGGTCTGAAGGACACACTGACAAGTTGCCACATAGACATCGACACCTGGGAATGTCTTGCTCAAAACAGATCTGACTGGAGAAGCGCAGTAAAAGCGGGTGTAGCTACCGGCGAAGACGACCGTGTTATGAAAGCCCAGAGCAGATGCGAGACCCGGAAATCCCGAACAGCTGGAAAACCATTATCTTCTACAAACCTCGTGTGCCCGATATGTAGCAGATGTTTTCGTGCCCGCATTGGCCTGTTCACCCATATGCAAACACACACCCAACAGGGGAATCTGTGACAAGATTGATATAGGCGGTCCACATCGACAACGATGGACAGCTATTATTATTCGAATTCACGACATTTGATCCAATCTGCTAGAACTATAATTTCTAAATTTTTTTAAACAGACTTTGTGACATTTGATTAGATCATGTAAAACTACAATTTCTATAAAAGTAAGTTTGTCGACATTTGATCCGATTATGTAAAACTGCAATTTCTATAAAAGTAAGTTTGTCGACATTTGATCCGATCATATAAAACTACAATTTCTATAAAAGTAAGTTTGTCGACATTTGATCCAATTATGTAAAACTGCAATTTCTATAAAAGTAAGTTTGTCGACATTTGATAAGATTATGTAAAACTACAATTTCTATAAAAGTAAGTTTGTCGACATTTGATCCGATTATGTAAAACTACAATTTCTTTAAAAGTAAGTTTGTCGACATTTGATCAGATCATGTAAAACTACAATTTCTATAAAAGTAAGTTTGTCGACATTTGATCAGATCATGTAAAACTACAATTTATATAAAAGTAAGTTTGTCGACATTTGATCCGATTATGTCAAACTGCAATTTCTATAAAAGTAAGTTTGCCGACATTTGATCAGATCATGTAAAACTACAATTTCTTTAAAAGTACGTTTGTCGACATTTGATCACATCATGTAAAACTACAATTTCTATAAAAGTAAGTTTGTCGACATTTGATCCGATTATGTAAAACTGCAATTTCTATAAAAGTAAGTTTGTCGACATTTGATCCAATTATGTAAAACTGCAATTTCTATAAAAGTAAGTTTGTCGACATTTGATCAGATTATGTAAAACTACAATTTCTATAAAAGTAAGTTTGTCGACATTTGATCCTATTATGTAAAACTACAATTTCTTTAAAAGTAAGTTTGTCGACATTTGATCAGATCATGTAAAACTGCAATTTCTATAACAGTAAGTTTGTCGACATTTGATCAGATTATGGCAAACTACAATTTCTATAAAAGTAAGTTTGTCGACATTTGATCCGATTATGTAAAACTACAATTTCTATAAAAGTAAGTTTGTGGACATTTGATCAGATCATGTAAAACTGCAATTTCTATAACAGTAAATTTGACAACATTTGACTCGATCTGGTAGAACTAAAATTTCTTTAGCAGTAGACTTTACATTTTGTTGAAGATTGATCACGAACTACTCAGTGAGTCTTCCAGAAAACTCGGACCAGAGAAAATCCCCGGATTGGTCTTACGAGTCACATTCGTACTTCATGGTACGGGGAGAAAAGCGTCTTACACAGTGTGTGCAAGAAAAATTAGGACCGTTTGCGGAATCGCATCGCATGGTGTTGCGGATCGTCTCAAACTCTGAGTCTTTAGTCTATCAGCAATCAGTATCTCCTTTGACTGTATTCCATGCTTATTCCTGCATCTCCATGTGACAGGATCCATGGCGTCCTGTTCCCATAATTCCAAATCGATGCCTGCGTCATTCATATCCCGCTTGCATACTTCCTTGTACCGAAGTAGTGGCCGGCCCCAAGACCTTTACCCAAACTGTAATTCCCCAAAGAGAAGATACTTTGGTATTCTGCCATCATCCATCCTCCGAATGTGTCCCAGCCAGCGGAGCCTTCGATGACTAAGCATAGACAAAATTGTGACAGTGCCTGTTCTCTCCAACACCTCTGCGTTGTTGATCTTGTCTTGCCACCCAACAGGATTCTGCGCAGGCACCTCATGTGATAGCTGTTTAGCCGCCTCTCCTGGTGCATGTAGCTAGACCATGTCTCACTGCTGTAAACAAGAGTGCTGAGGACACAGCCTGGTAAACAAGTGTTTCTGTTTTCTATAATTATATTCTAATTTTCCCGAAAGTTTTTAATTTAGTTGTTGCGGATAGGTGTGGGTGAGTCTTTTCGTGGCGCATCTTGGTGCTATGAAAATGACTGATATCACAAGAGCCATTATTATTCCACACTCCCTGATCTGTTTGAACAGCACACAGACTGTTTCTTTATATGCATGCTGTTAACCGTTTTGAAGAAGTATAATACTCTGTTTTTGAATGGCGTGTTTAGTCTTTCATTTTTGTTGTAACATAAATGTATGGAGTTGGCCTACGTTTCGTTATTACTTGCTATCTTTCTTCAAAACCGAGGACTCCAAACGAATCAAGAACACAGCATTGCAGCACCTGATCCTGCTATATCGTGCTGATCTACTTATACTAACACTGCTAATTGTCTCTCGCAAGCTTTGTTGTGTGAGAGGAGTTTTCAAATCCGTCCCTTCCACATTCCAACTTGTTCTTCTTCTTCGTTCGTTCTCATTCTCCCACTACCAAACACTGAAAGGGTAAGTAGCAGAATGTAGTCCAGAGAACGGAATGCGTTGTGTCGTAGTTTACAGCTTTGCTGCGATATTTTCACCTTTAGGTTCAACGCTCCGACTTCAGCAAGCATTTTTTGAATACCGGGTTAGCATTCCCTCTTCGATCCCTTCTCCTTAGCCAGTCTGCCCTGCTGCAGCCTGTTATCCAGGATCACCGCGTGGAGGTGTAGGAGGGTCTTGGCAGCTATAGTTCGCTAGCAGTCAGCTATGGGTCGCTGACCACTGCAGCTCATGTACTGCTCAAGATCTTGATCCCCTGCTCAGCATATTGATCCCATTATTCCATCTTCAAACCATTGTATTGACAATGGGACATTTTAAAATAAGAAGTCTTTAATTACCGGGTGTAATTACATGCACCTATTAACCACAATATTATTACCATTACAATGTTATAAGAGGCAAACGAAAATAACATTGACAGAACGCCAATCGTTAGCATATAATTTATTGCACATTTGGGCCAGTTTGGCTTCAACTGTTCCTTTACCAGAGGAGAGCCGATAAGTCTCGAGCGCTTCCGATGCCAAAGCGCTGTCATTTGGGGGCGCAAATAACATGAATATCGTTTAGTTGTGCGATGTAAATTAAGATTCAGATGGTGAGGAATCATAATGCTGTGCATTGAATAATTTTGTTTTATGCTTTTATGTCCTGTGAAAATTTAACTCAAAATAGCAAACTGAAATATGTGGGTACTAGTCTTGTCCTAATATTCCATTAAGGGCACTGCACTAACGATCCCAATTAGTTCTAGAAAACACCCGTTTGTCCTACCTGCTCTATCACAAATATGGTAGCGTCCGCTTGCTGTCTCATTAAGAATGGAATGATGTTATGAAGGAAGACGTGCAAATGGGGGTACCGGTTCCTGTAAGGGATGATTATGGCCAGCTTCTCTCTTGCGGTACAGCTCTTAGGACTTATCCGCCCCTTTATCATTTCCGGGAAGTAGGAAATAAGCGTTTCTGGTAGCATGTCTTGTGTCATATCTGCGAGGGGTCCCTCTGAAAAATAAAAGGATATATTTGTGATTGATAAGGAGAGAAAGATGGAGCGAGAGAGATAGATATAGAGATATATAGAGAGATAACGATAGAGAGATAGAGACTGTGATATGGAGACGAAGAGAGGGCACTTGTCTCTTAATTCGCCCTATATAAAAAAAAAATATATTTTTAGGTCAAGACCCTCACCTCAGCACCCTAGTAGCCTTGCATGGAAACGGGCTGTTTTCATGGCAGCCTAACTTACGAGGTGAGGGATCGACGTAATCCCTGTAGTAGTGAGTGACATGCAGATGAAGCCAAGCATAGCACAACCGCCTGGAGGACCCCCATCCACCTTCATCAGCACGCTCGGTATGTGAGGAAAGCTACTGCAACTCGTCAGTTAGTGTCCTTTTCAGGGCGCTCAAAAGAGTAACCTACTCATTGTGGGCATTCACAAACAACAACAACAATAACACCGGATATCTATTTTAAGCGTCGGATTTGTGGGTAGTGACGTCACATAATGTGCATTTTTCTCGTTCCAAGAATTGCAGTTTTTTTTCTGTTTCCGATTGTTCCTGCCATCTTATTTGAAAACTTGAATCTGTCAACGTTGGTCCATGATAAGGAGGGAAGCATTCAGTTTCTACAGCAGCATGGCGTTATCCATACTGTCAGACGATGCAATAACAACCATGTTATAGTGCTATCCTTGATTGACGACAGGATAGATGACGATGTCAACATGTACAATATCGGCAGGACATCCTTATAAGGCAAGGCACATGGCTACAAAGCTCGTGCATGGCCTACAGGCAGATATTCTGTTTGTATACTGCTAGTCTCAAGAGCTGATACGCATCCATTTTTGCAAGTCCGAGTTGGGTATTTTAAAGAATGCTGTTATCGATTGGAATAACTTTTTAAGAGCGCTTTGTGCCAACAAACTTTTACTAAATCTTGTTGTTATTAGAAGGCCAAACACTGCATTTGAAATAAATAGATTGATCGCAAAACTGAATATAACCAACTTTTGTATACATCGATCTTTATCGAAATTTTTACTGATTTAAAAAAAAATATAATTACATCGACCTGTCATCCCAGCAACCCGAAGTGGAACCTAGTGAGCTCTGCTTGGGGTGAATTGAGGGACAAGTACCAGGAGAGAGATGGATGCAAAAAGGGAATGGGAATAGAGTGATGAATAGAGATAGGGCATTCAACAAATTGAAGATAGGGTGTACCGACGAATGCCCGTGCGGTACTGGTAAAATGACCGCTGAACATGTGCTGCAGAACTGCCCGACATACGAGGATCAGAGAGAGCAGATGTGGCCATCACCAGTGGAACTGCAAGACAAGCTCTATGGCAGTGGCGACAGCCTCAGGATGACCGCCGCTTTTTTCGAAAAAATAATGGTTACTGTCTGACTGCGTACGAAGAAGAAGAAGAAGAAGAATAGAGATAGGGCTATTTTTCTTTTTTTTCTTGGAACCTTCTGAGAAATTGTTTGTCCACCTCTTAATATTTCCCTTTTCGGTAATTAACCAACGTTTTTTTTTGGCTTCACACCATGATAGTTCATTGCAAGTTCAACGCCATTCTGAATAGAGATATGGGCGGCGTAGCCTTGTGGTTAAGTGGCACGGCTCACAATCCAAAGGTGCTGGGTTCGATCCCCATCACAGCGCCGGCTGTTACCCCGAGGAAGCAAACTCTTAGAAAATGATGGAGGAAGCAGACCCTAACATAAAATGCATGCTTAAGTCGGATGCACTTGGCCGATAGGCGCAAAATAAAAACCACAGTGCAACGCACACTACCTTCGGGTTTAGAGAAATAAGGCGAACGCGAAGTAAAAAAAAATATAGATATGGAAAAAACAAGAACAAGAGATGAAGAAAGAAACAGATCAATAGAAACGGATAGACAAATCAGAAACGAGGGAGTGTGAAAGAGAAGTTGAAAATAGCGTAATAAAGAGAGAGAGGGAGATAACAGAAAGAAGAAAGGAGATTGTACAGAGAAAAGAGAAACCGAGAGAAATGACGAGATTTAGGGAGAGAATTGAACAGCGAATCTTTGTGTGGAAAGAAAGAGGGAAAAAATAAGGATGAGATTTATGGGCATAGGTTTTTTGGCTTGTTTTTTTACTTTTGTCTTCTCCGATCTCAATTTCCCTGCTGCACATGCCCAATAGTGGAGTCTGCGTTTCAGTTACTGTTTTGTGTATCTCCACATAGGGTGATTGTGGTGGAAAGTGGCTGGTAGTAAAACGTACTTGGCTATGCGGCTATAACGATGATGGGCAATCGAAACAACTAATTTTGTCCTGTGTTCTTCTCTTGTCGTGGCTGCACTTAGTGAATGGTCTACGGTCACTTTGTGTAGAGGGTGTTTCTTCACATACACATACGCACGCACGCAGACACACACACACACACAGATACACCCATATACACATACACAGATACACCCATACACACACACAGACACACACACACATAGACAGACACACACAGGCAGACACGCAGACACACAGAGATACACACGCACTAACACACACAGACAAACGTACACAGACACACACACACATAGACACACACGCAGACACACACATATTCACACGCAGTAACACACATAGACAGGCGTATACACACACACACACACACACATAAACACACACACCTGCACAGACAGACACATTAAGAGATACAGAGAGAGAGAAAAGGAGAGAGAGCGAGTGTGACACACACACACGCACTTAGGCACACACACACATAGACAAACACACACAGATACACACGCAGTATGACACATAGACAGACGTACACACACACACACACCTGTACAGACAGACACACTAAGAGATACAGAGAGAGAAAATGAGAGAGAGATAGAGAGGAGGGGGCGAGGTCGTGCGAGAAATAAGTACATGAATTATATTTCAGAATCATCGGATCTGTCATGGACAAATGTCCTGTTTGGAATCATGGCTAGTTTGAGAAGTAGGACCTGGGTATTGTGAAAGCAATGTCGCCAACTGTCCCAGAGGCACGTTTTCTTAGAAAGCAATCGGAAATGAAAACCTAGCAACAAGAAGCCAGATAAGGAATATGTGACACGGAATTGCACCTTTGTTCGGCCAGCTTACAGCGAGGCTTGCTTATAGACGCTTCATTGTATTCTTCTCCTTCATCTTATTCTTTAACTTGTTGTTTATTTTCATCGTCTTCTTCTTTCTTTATCTGTGTTCTTTCTCCTTCTTTATTCTTTCTTCTTCTTTTTTTTCCTCTTCTTCTGCTTGTTCTTTATTTCTTCTTTCCTCCGCTTCGGCGGCGTTTTTCCTAAAAAAGGACGTTAATACGTTGTGTCGTAGTTTACATCCTGGATGCGATATCTGCACCTTTCGGTCACAGCTGATATACTTCCTTGCTCCTCTTCTACCATGGGGTGTAACAGTATTTAGTTTTGGTGCGACTTAAAGAGTTCACACCATGGTCAAGCGGGTATCATTCCCAGCCATCCTTTACATGTATGACATTTTTGCTTCCCTTAAGGACCGTGGTATATAGTGGCAAACAGTGGAAGTGTTTGCAAGATATTATTTGTTAAAATACTGATATTAGTTCACAATGTTATACTGTGTTCCCCTTGTTCAATAATTGATAAAGACCTGTTTGAGTCGAAAGGTCGTACACGATTGTTCTATGTAAAAAATTATATCGACCTTGCCTTGTTCAACCATTAGCATCAGTAGGCCAAATTCCCAACTTTGTATCATTCCTGCATCGAGACATGTTGATCACATAGATGGAACGTGTTCTATGTTCCAGTGCTAATTACTGGACTTTTTTTTTACTGTTATTTATATATTTCGTGTTTTCTTCAATGACGGTGAACAGCAGAGACGACATGAAGAGCAACAATTTCCGCTTGAACTGTGCTCGCTAGTTGCTCACGATCAGATAGGAGTATAAAGTATATAAAGGAAACTTCTTGAGATAATATATACTTTGTTTTGAGGACCAAAATCAAATGGACTGAGCATGCTGCTCGCAAGATCAGTTTTTATCTCACTTCCTTCGAGACACGTGCACATGACCGCTGTACTTAGTACACTACCGCCCAACAAGATGATCACATCACCAGGTGAATGTAATAGCTAGAGCACGGAGATAGCACATTTCTTGAAAGGAAGTAACCACATTTCTTGAAAGGAAGTAATGTAGAACAACCGGAGATAGCACACTGCTTGAAAGGAAGTAATGTAGAACAACCTGCGATAGCACACTGCTTGAAAGGAAGTAATGTAGAACAACCGGAGATAGCACACTGCTTGAAAGGAAGTAATGTAGAACAACCTGCGATAGCACACTGCTTGAAAGGAAGTAATGTAGAACAACCGGAGATAGCACACTGCTTGAAAGGAAGTAATGTAGAACAACCTGCGATAGCACACTGCTTGAAAGGAAGTAATGTAGAACAACCTGCGATAGCACACTGCTTGAAAGGAAGTAATGTAGAACAACCGGAGATAGCACACTGCTTGAAAGGAAGTAATGTAGAACAACCTGCGATAGCACACTGCTTGAAAGGAAGTAATGTAGAACAACCGGAGATAGCAAACTGCTTGAAAGGAAGTAATGTAGAACAACCGGAGATAGCACACTGCTTGAAAGGAAGTAATGTAGAACAACCTGCGATAGCACACTGCTTGAAAGGAAGTAATGTAGAACAACCTGCGATAGCACACTGCTTGAAAGGAAGTAATGTAGAACAACCTGCGATAGCACACTGCTTGAAAGGAAGTAATGTAGAACAACCTGCGATAGCACACTGCTTGAAAGGAAGTAATGTAGAACAACCTGCGATAGCACACTGCTTGAAAGGAAGTAATGTAGAACAACCGGAGATAGCACACTGCTTGAAAGGAAGTAATGTAGGACAACCCAGCTACTGATCCATCCACTTGAATCCTACGTACAATAGGGCATATCGTGTTTTGATATTGCGTTACAGCCCAGTGTCCACATTTTACAACACAAGTCTGATGGTGTGTGCTAGTGTGTTTGTGTGTATGATAGTGTATGTGTGTATGTGTTAATGTATGTGAGTGCGTGTGTGTGTGCTAGTGTATGTGAGTGCATGTGTGTGTGTGCTAGTATAGGTGTGTGAGTGAGTGTGTGTATGTGTATGTGAGTGAGGGATAGCGTATGTGTGTGTGAGTGATAGTGTATGTGTGTACGTGCTAGTGTATGTGCGTATGTGTAAGTGTGCTAGTGTCAGTGTGTGTACTAGTGGGTGTGTGTGCTGGTGTGTGAGTGTGTGTGGGTTTGAGTGTATATGTATAAGTTTTCGTGTGTGCGTGAATGTGTGTGTAAATGAGAGACAGTGTAAATAAGAGAGAGAGAGAGAGAGAGAGAGAGAGAGAGAGTGTCAGTGAGTGTGCGTGCATGAATTTGCTTGAATGTATAAGCGTATAGGTGGCAGTGTGTATGTGCACGGGGGTAAGTGTGTGTGGTGAGTGGTCCACGCGAAATAAAATGCAACATCGGGTTGCTGTGCACCCCCCCCCCCCCCGGCCCCCAACTCCACCCAAAACACAGATTCGTTCTACAATGGATTCTCGCCCCGTGTGGGATCTATGGAAACGAGACGGTAAATGACCTCGCAAAAGCCGGAAGTTACGACGTCAGATTCCCAATTCACAGAGCTACAAGAAACCAAAGACACTCATCAAACGATCTATGAGGATGGTATGGAGAGACCAGCACAAAGAATACAAGCTACAAAATGACAGCATAGACACACTTGGCAGAGATTGGCAGGCACAAATCTTCAGACTCAGATCGTGGCACGTCTCTGGAAAAAAATGCAATGGAGTCAACCAAGTAGAAAGGTATCAAGATGCTGAACAGCGTATGAGCTGCAGTGGTCAGCGACCCATAGCTGACTGCTAGCCTTATGGCCAGAGCTGCCAAGACCCTCCTACACCTCCACGCGGCGATCCTAGATAACAGGGCAGACTATCTAAGAAGGGATCGATGAGGGAATGCTAACTCGGTAATAAAAAAATGCTTGCTGAAGTCGGATGTGTTGGACCAAAAGGTGCAAATATCGCAGTCAAGCTGTAAACTACGATACAACGCATTCCGTTCTCTGGACTACATTCTGCTACTCAAACCCTTTTCAGGGTTTGGTAACGGGAGATTGAGAACGAACGAAGCCAAGCCATGATCGAGGCACTGCAGACGCAAGACCTACTTCCACAAAATAAGTCTCAGAGAAACATCTACAGGCGATTGTGAAGCACCCAAGTACACACTAGAACATATCCAGCAGAACTGCCCTACTGATGCAGACCAAAGAGAGGCAGTCTGGCCAAGAGAAGCGACCATGCTTGAAAAGCTGTGAATCTCACAGGGCTAAAAGCACAACATCAGTTGCTCGCAAGAAGACAACAGGTGAGTGGTTGTGTGAGTACGTGTGATTATCAGTACACTTTAGTTTTCGTGCGTGTGGGGTCTATGTATGTATAATGTGTATGTTGTTGTTGTTGTTGTTGTTGTTTTTCTTGATGTTACTGCTGTTGCTGTTTGTTTGTTGGTTTTTGTTTGTTGTTGTGGTGGTGGGTTGTGGATTATTGTGGGTGTTGTTGTTGTTGTTGAATGCTCACAAGAGGAGCCAAAAATGCAGCACAATGAGTGACTTAACAACAGCCAGCAACTCAAAGCTGATTGTTTGCATCGTGGTAAGTGAATCAGAGCTGGCTAAGACCATATTCCTTCTTTAAGTGGCGGTCCCAGAAACAGGCTGTAGTAATGTAGTCTATCTAAGAGAATAGTGTTCGCAGTGGGAAGGCAAACCAGATGGCATTAAAGACTACCTGATATCGTATTCGCTTTATCGAAAGACTGAGATATCGCAGTCCCGCTGTAAACTACGACACAATGTCACGTCTTTTTTCAAGACATATACTGAAGTAGGAAGAAGAAGAGGAAGCGAAAGGAAAAAAGGAAGGAAGAAAAAAAAAGGGTCGGGGGAAGAAGAAAAAATATCCCACAATGAGTAAGTTTACTCTTTTGTGCGCCCTGAAAAAGGGCGTTAAGTGGTAGGTTGCAGTAGCGTTCCTCACATTCCGAGCGTGCTGATGGAAGCAGACCGAGGTCCGTGTTTGTACGCGCGTGTCAGAATGTTTAGAATTCATCTCATTACCAAACCAACTCTAAAGTGAAAACAAACAGATACAAACAACAGACAACCATGCCCTATTCATGTCCCCCCTTTAACTTGTTGTGTTGACCATTACTCTTCTGCGTACTGTAGACTGGGTAAATTGTTCGATTTGCGTGATTGAATTTTGTCAGCGAATCAATAAAGTTGAAGAACCAAGGGAGGATCCAGCTTCATTTATTGGTCCATTAAAACACGCGCAGTTGGAATAATTGTGAAACTAACTGTAAAATCAAATATGGCCTAGAAACAGATATTGTGTATATATGGCAGACGTCTATTCAGAGTATATGAGAGACTTCAAGGGTGTATAGACAACTAGGTTTCGCAGAGAGTCATGGAATCACCACGAATGTATTATGATCACCAACATTACAGCCTTCTCTCGTGAGAGCAGACATTAGGAACAAGAGAAACAAATAAAACAAACAATCACACATCAGGTAAAGAAAATCCTTCTCACTGCAACAAGGAAAGTGGAACAAGCGAGAAGAATCTGTCACTACGTTGATCGAGGGAGCAGGTGACCGTGAAAACGAGACAGCAGATTACGTAGCCCCTTAACACAGATAAGAACTGGCCCCATCAATCACGTATACGTACAGACACGTAGCCAAACATACCCTGCAGGACTGCTTTTTGTTTAGGCAACATCATCATGTGACGGCGGAGACAAAACTTCACTATAGCTATTACATAAATCTTGGAGTACTTGACATGACAGAAACCTTCATCAAGAAAACTTGACTTTATAGAACAATGGCAAACGAAAAGGAGAACGAGATACGACGCATGCTCTAATTGCTGAGGTCATCTTGGTAATTTGTTGTTCATCATTTCCACTTCTTCAATCAACTGATGGTATGTTTTTATCCAGGTGATTTCCCAAAGAAAACTGAGCGTTTCAGGCCTTCGCCCACCCCACACAGCTTTAGGGCATGGTCGCACCCCCGTCGCAGACTGAAAAAAGTAAAACAGTCCTGCAGGATATGTAATGGTGTTTGTTTGGGTGCTCTGCAATCGCATGTGGTGGTGTCTCTGAGACCCATTCTGTGGGGGAGTGCCTTGAGTGTCCCATTCTGAGCCAGAAGATCTTTGTGTGACCATCTCTGCCAAGTGTAAATGCTGCAATTTTCTGGCTTACATTTTTTGTTCTGGTCTCTTCATTCCGTCCCCATGGATCGTTTGATGCGTGTCTTTTCTTCGTTACAGCTATGGAGATTGTGAGTCTGCTGCCATGACTTCCGGTCTTTGCGAGCACATCCGCCTTCTCGTTTCCAAGGATACCACATTGATAAACTTATTGTATAATGATTATACAGGATTGAGTAATCTTCTCAATATCGAACACTCAATAGACGCCTTTTACGACATGCCTGGCAAAGTTTCATGGCTACTATCCTAAACTCCCATTTCTGGTCTTGGTAGCACTCGTGCGTTCACTTGTAACGGATACCTATTATCATTCTGTTTTCAGAGCGTTTAAAACAATATGTGCCTCAGCCACAGCTGTTACTTCTTTGTTATTCAGTTATAACAAAGACATATGTCAAGATCACGGTTGTTAGGTGTTCGTCACGTAGATAAAACATGGCTGCTTTAGTCATGCTGACATCTCCCGGGACAGAATAACTGAGACATGAGTAACTAGCTATACATGTCTCCTGGTTATTGGTTATAGTTGTTTGTAAGTGTGTGTGTGTGTAAATGCGTATGTTTGAGTGAGAGTATGTGTGTATGTGTGAATGTTTATGAGTGAGAGTGTGTGTGTGTGTGTTTGTGAGTGAGAATATGTGTGTGTGAGTGTTTGTGAGTGAGAGTATGTGTGTGTGAGTGTTTGTGAGTGAGAGTATGTGTGTGTAAGTGTGTGTGAGTGAGAGTATGTGTGTGTGCGTGTGAGTGTGCGCATATCAGTGTGTGTGTGCTAGTGTTTGTGTGTATGATAGTGTATGTGTGTATGTGTTAATGTATGTGAGTGCGTGTGTGTGTGCTAGTGTATGCGAGTGCATGTGTGTGTGTGTGCTAGTATAGGGGTGTGAGTGAGTGTGTGTATGTGTATGTGAGTGAGTGATAGCGTATGTGTGTGTGAGTGATAGTGCATGTGTGTACGTGCTAGTGTATGTGCGTGTGTGTATGTGTAAGTGTGCTAGTGTCAGTGTGTTTACTAGTGGGTGTGTGTGCTTGTGTGTGAGTGTGTGTGGGTTTGAGTGTATATGTATAAGTTTTCGTGTGTGCGTGAATGTGTGTGTAAATGAGAGACAGTGTAAATAAGAGAGAGAGAGAGAGAGAGAGAGAGAGTGTGAGTGAGTGTGCGTGCATGAATTTGCTTGAATGTATAAGCGTATAGGTGGCAGTGTGTATGTGCACGGGGCTAAGTGTGTGTGGTGAGTGGTCCACGCGAAATAAAATGCAACATCGGGTTGCTGTGCACCCCCCCCCCCCCGGCCCCCAACTCCACCCAAAACACAGATTCGTTCTACAATGGATTCTCGCCCCGTGTGGGATCTATGGAAACGAGACTGTAAATGACCTCGCAAAAGCCGGAAGTTACGACGTCAGATTCCCAATTCACAGAGCTACAAGAAACCAAAGACACTCATCAAACGATCTATGAGGATGGTATGGAGCGACCAGCACAAAGAACACAAGCTACAAAATGACAGCATAGACACACTTGGCAGAGATTGGCAGGTACAAATCTTCAGACTCAGATCGTGGCACGTCTCTGGAAAAAAATGCAATGGAGTCAACCAAGTAGAAAGGTATCAAGAAGCTGAACAGCGTATGAGCTGCAGTGGTCAGCGACCCATAGCTGACTGCTAGCGTTATGGCCAGAGCTGCCAAGACCCTCCTACACCTCCACGCGGCGATCCTGGATAACAGGGCAGACTATCTAAGAAGGGATCGATGAGGGAATGCTAACTCGGTAATAAAAAAATGCTTGCTGAAGTCGGATGTGTTGGACCAAAAGGTGCAAATATCGCAGTCAAGCTGTAAACTACGATACAACGCATTCCGTTCTCTGGACTACATTCTGCTACTTAAACCCTTTTCAGGGTTTGGTAACGGGAGATTGAGAACGAACGAAGCCAAGCCATGATCGAGGCACTGCAGACGCAAGACCTACTTCCACAAAATAAGTCTCAGAGAAACATCTACAGGCGATTGTGAAGCACCCAAGTACACACCAGAACATATCCAGCAGAACTGCCCTACTGATGCAGACCAAAGAGAGGCAGTCTGGCCAAGAGAAGCGACCATGCTTGAAAAGCTGTGAATCTCACAGGGCTAAAAGCACAACATCAGTTGCTCGCAAGAAGACAACAGGTGAGTGGTTGTGTGAGTACGTGTGATTATCAGTACACTTTAGTTTTCGTGCGTGTGGGGTCTATGTATGTATAATGTGTATGTTGTTGTTGTTGTTGTTGTTGTTTTTCTTGATGTTACTGCTGTTGCTGTTTGTTTGTTGGTTTTTGTTTGTTGTTGTGGTGGTGGGTTGTGGATTATTGTGGGTGTTGTTGTTGTTGTTGAATGCTCACAAGAGGAGCCAAAAATGCAGCACAATGAGTGACTTAACAACAGCCAGCAACTCAAAGCTGATTGTTTGCATCGTGGTAAGTGAATCAGAGCTGGCTAAGACCTTATTCCTTCTTTAAGTGGCGGTCCCAGAAACAGGCTGTAGTAATGTAGTCTATCTAAGAGAATAGTGTTCGCAGTGGGAAGGCAAACCAGATGGCATTAAAGACTACCTGATATCGTATTCGCTTTATCGAAAGACTGAGATATCGCAGTCCCGCTGTAAACTACGACACAATGTCACGTCTTTTTTCAAGACATATACTGAAGTAGGAAGAAGAAGAGGAAGCGAAAGGAAAAAAGGAAGGAAGAAAAAAAAAGGGTCGGGGGAAGAAGAAAAAATATCCCACAATGAGTAAGTTTACTCTTTTGTGCACCCTGAAAAAGGGCGTTAAGTGGTAGGTTGCAGTAGCGTTCCTCACATTCCGAGCGTGCTGATGGAAGCAGACCGAGGTCCGTGTTTGTACGCGCGTGTCAGAATGTTTAGAATTCATCTCATTACCAAACCAACTCTAAAGTGAAAACAAACAGATACAAACAACAGACAACCATGCCCTATTCATGTCCCCCCTTTAACTTGTTGTGTTGACCATTACTCTTCTGCGTACTGTAGACTGGGTAAATTGTTCGATTTGCGTGATTGAATTTTGTCAGCGAATCAATAAAGTTGAAGAACCAAGGGAGGATCCAGCTTCATTTATTGGTCCATTAAAACACGCGCAGTTGGAATAATTGTGAAACTAACTGTAAAATCAAATATGGCCTAGAAACAGATATTGTGTATAGATGGCAGACGTCTATTCAGAGTATATGAGAGACTTCAAGGGTGTATAGACAACTAGGTTTCGCAGAGAGTCATGGAATCACCACGAATGTATTATGATCACCAACATTACAGCCTTCTCTCGTGAGAGCAGACATTAGGAACAAGAGAAACAAATAAAACAAACAATCACACATCAGGTAAAGAAAATCCTTCTCACTGCAACAAGGAAAGTGGAACAAGCGAGAAGAATCTGTCACTACGTTGATCGAGGGAGCAGGTGACCGTGAAAACGAGACAGCAGATTACGTAGCCCCTTAACACAGATAAGAACTGGCCCCATCAATCACGTATACGTACAGACACGTAGCCAAACATACCCTGCAGGACTGCTTTTTGTTTAGGCAACATCATCATGTGACGGCGGAGACAAAACTTCACTATAGCTATTACATAAATCTTGGAGTACTTGACATGACAGAAACCTTCATCAAGAAAACTTGACTTTATAGAACAATGGGAAACGAAAAGGAGAACGAGATACGACGCATGCTCTAATTGCTGAGGTCATCTTGGTAATTTGTTGTTCATCATTTCCTCTTCTTCAATCAACTGATGCTATGTTTTTATCCAGGTGATTTCCCAAAGAAAACTGAGCGTTTCAGGCCTTCGCCCATCCCACACAGCTTTAGAGCATGGTCGCACCCCCGGCGCAGACTGAAAAAAGTAAAACAGTCCTGCAGGATATGTAATGGTGTTTGTTTGGGTGCTCTGCAATCGCATGTGGTGGTGTCTCTGAGACCCATTCTGTGGGGGAGTGCCTTGAGTGTCCCATTCTGAGCCAGAAGATCTTTGTGTGACCATCTCTGCCAATTGTAAATGCTGCAATTTTCTGGCTTACATTTTTTGTGCTGGTCTCTTCATTCCGTCCCCATGGATCTTTGATGCGTGTCTTATCTTCGTTACAGCTATGGAGATTGTGAGTCTGCTGCCATGACTTCCGGTCTTTGCGAGCACATCCGCCTTCTCGTTTCCAAGGATACCACATTGATAAACTTATTGTATAATGATTATACAGGATTGAGTAATCTTCTCAATATCGAACACTCAATAGACGCCTTTTACGACATGCCTGGCAAAGTTTTATGGCTACTATCCTAAACTCCCATTTCTGGTCTTGGTAGCACTCGTGCGTTCACTTGTAACGGATACCTATTATCATTCTGTTTTCAGAGCGTTTATAACAATATGTGCATCAGCCACAGCTGTTACTTCTTTGTTATATAGTTATAACCAGACATATGTCAAGATCACGGTTATTAGGTGTTCGTCACGTAGATAAAACATGGCTGCTTTAGTCATGCTGACATCTCCCGGGACAGAATAACTGAGACATGAGTAACTAGCTATACATGTCTCCTGGTTATTGGTTATAGTTGTTTGCAAGTGTGTGTGTGTAAATGCGTATGTTTGAGTGAGAGTATGTGTGTATGTGTGAATGTTTATGAGTGAGAGTGTGTGTGTGTGTGTTTGTGAGTGAGAATATGTGTGTGTGAGTGTTTGTGAGTGAGAGTATGTGTGTGAGTGTTTGTGAGTGAGAGTATGTGTGTGTGAGTGTTTGTGAGTGAGAGTATGTGTGTGTAAGTGTTTGTGTGCGTGTGAGTGTGCGCATATCAGTGTGTGTTGTGCTAGTGTGTTTGTGTGTATGATAGTGTATGTGTGTATGTGTTAATGTATGTGAGTGCGTGTGTGCTAGTGTATGCGAGTGTATGTGCTAGTATAGGTGTGTGAGTGAGTGTGTGTATGTGTATGTGAGTGAGTGATAGCGTATGTGTGTGTGTGATAGTGTATGTGTGTACGTGCTAGTGTATGTGCGTGTGTGTATGTGTAAGTGTGCTAGTGTCAGTGTGTTTACTAGTGGGTGTGTGTGCTGGTGTGTGAGTGTGTGTGGGTTTGAGTGTATATGTATAAGTTTTCGTGTGTGCGTGAATGTGTGTGTAAAATGAGAGACAGTGTAAATAAGAGAGAGAGAGAGAGAGAGAGAGAGAGAGAGTGTGAGTGTGCGTGCATGAATTTGCTTGAATGTATAAGCGTATAGGTGGCAGTGTGTATGTGCACGGGGCTAAGTGTGTGTGGTGAGTGGTCCACACGAAATAAAATGCAACATCGGGTTGCTGTGCACACCCCCCCCCCCCTGGCCCCCAACTCCACCCAAAACACAGATTCGTTCTACAATGGATTCTCGCCCCGTGTGGGATCTATGGAAACGAGACTGTAAATGACCTCGCAAAAGCCGGAAGTTACGACGTCAGATTCCCAATTCACAGAGCTACAAGAAACCAAAGACACTCATCAAACGATCTATGAGGATGGTATGGAGCGACCAGCACAAAGAACACAAGCTACAAAATGACAGCATAGACACACTTGGCAGAGATTGGCAGGTACAAATCTTCAGACTCAGATCGTGGCACGTCTCTGGAAAAAAATGCAATGGAGTCAACCAAGTAGAAAGGTATCAAGATGCTGAACAGCGTATGAGCTGCAGTGGTCAGCGACCCATAGCTGACTGCTAGCGTTATGGCCAGAGCTGCCAAGACCCTCCTACACCTCCACGCGGCGATCCTGGATAACAGGGCAGACTATCTAAGAAGGGATCGATGAGGGAATGCTAACTCGGTAATAAAAAAATGCTTGCTGAAGTCGGATGTGTTGGACCAAAAGGTGCAAATATCGCAGTCAAGCTGTAAACTACGATACAACGCATTCCGTTCTCTGGACTACATTCTGCTACTTAAACCCTTTTCAGGGTTTGGTAACGGGAGATTGAGAACGAACGAAGCCAAGCCATGATCGAGGCACTGCAGACGCAAGGCCTACTTCCACAAAATAAGTCTCAGAGAAACATCTACAGGCGATTGTGAAGCACCCAAGTACACACTAGAACATATCCAGCAGAACTGCCCTACTGATGCAGACCAAAGAGAGGCAGTCTGGCCAAGAGAAGCGACCATGCTTGAAAAGCTGTGAATCTCACAGGGCTACAAGCACAACATCAGTTGCTCGCAAGAAGACAACAGGTGAGTGGTTGTGTGAGTACGTGTGATTATCAGTACACTTTAGTTTTCGTGCGTGTGGGGTCTATGTATGTATAATGTGTATGTTGTTGTTGTTGTTGTTGTTGTTTTTCTTGATGTTACTGCTGTTGCTGTTTGTTTGTTGGTTTTTGTTTGTTGTTGTGGTGGTGGGTTGTGGATTATTGTGGGTGTTGTTGTTGTTGTTGAATGCTCACAAGAGGAGCCAAAAATGCAGCACAATGAGTGACTTAACAACAGCCAGCAACTCAAAGCTGATTGTTTGCATCGTGGTAAGTGAATCAGAGCTGGCTAAGACCATATTCCTTCTTTAAGTGGCGGTCCCAGAAACAGGCTGTAGTAATGTAGTCTATCTAAGAGAATAGTGTTCGCAGTGGGAAGGCAAACCAGATGGCATTAAAGACTACCTGATATCGTATTCGCTTTATCGAAAGACTGAGATATCGCAGTCCCGCTGTAAACTACGACACAATGTCACGTCTTTTTTCAAGACATATACTGAAGTAGGAAGAAGAAGAGGAAGCGAAAGGAAAAAAGGAAGGAAGAAAAAAAAAGGGTCGGGGGAAGAAGAAAAAATATCCCACAATGAGTAAGTTTACTCTTTTGTGCACCCTGAAAAAGGGCGTTAAGTGGTAGGTTGCAGTAGCGTTCCTCACATTCCGAGCGTGCTGATGGAAGCAGACCGAGGTCCGTGTTTGTACGCGCGTGTCAGAATGTTTAGAATTCATCTCATTACCAAACCAACTCTAAAGTGAAAACAAACAGATACAAACAACAGACAACCATGCCCTATGCATGTCCCCCCTTTAACTTGTTGTGTTGACCATTACTCTTCTGCGTACTGTAGACTGGGTAAATTGTTCGATTTGCGTGATTGAATTTTGTCAGCGAATCAATAAAGTTGAAGAACCAAGGGAGGATCCAGCTTCATTTATTGGTCCATTAAAACACGCGCAGTTGGAATAATTGTGAAACTAACTGTAAAATCAAATATGGCCTAGAAACAGATATTGTGTATAGATGGCAGACGTCTATTCAGAGTATATGAGAGACTTCAAGGGTGTATAGACAACTAGGTTTCGCAGAGAGTCATGGAATCACCACGAATGTATTATGATCACCAACATTACAGCCTTCTCTCGTGAGAGCAGACATTAGGAACAAGAGAAACAAATAAAACAAACAATCACACATCAGGTAAAGAAAATCCTTCTCACTGCAACAAGGAAAGTGGAACAAGCGAGAAGAATCTGTCACTACGTTGATCGAGGGAGCAGGTGACCGTGAAAACGAGACAGCAGATTACGTAGCCCCTTAACACAGATAAGAACTGGCCCCATCAATCACGTATACGTACAGACACGTAGCCAAACATACCCTGCAGGACTGCTTTTTGTTTAGGCAACATCATCATGTGACGGCGGAGACAAAACTTCACTATAGCTATTACATAAATCTTGGAGTACTTGACATGACAGAAACCTTCATCAAGAAAACTTGACTTTATAGAACAATGGCAAACGAAAAGGAGAACGAGATACGACGCATGCTCTAATTGCTGAGGTCATCTTGGTAATTTGTTGTTCATCATTTCCACTTCTTCAATCAACTGATGGTATGTTTTGATCCAGGTGATTTCCCAAAGAAAACTGAGCGTTTCAGGCCTTCGCCCACCCCACACAGCTTTAGGGCATGGTCGCACCCCCGGCGCAGACTGAAAAAAGTAAAACAGTCCTGCAGGATATGTAATGGTGTTTGTTTGGGTGCTCTGCAATCGCATGTGGTGGTGTCTCTGAGACCCATTCTGTGGGGGAGTGCCTTGAGTGTCCCATTCTGAGCCAGAAGATCTTTGTGTGACCATCTCTGCCAAGTGTAAATGCTGCAATTTTCTGGCTTACATTTTTTGTTCTGGTCTCTTCATTCCGTCCCCATGGATCGTTTGATGCGTGTCTTTTCTTCGTTACAGCTATGGAGATTGTGAGTCTGCTGCCATGACTTCCGGTCTTTGCGAGCACATCCGCCTTCTCGTTTCCAAGGATACCACATTGATAAACTTATTGTATAATGATTATACAGGATTGAGTAATCTTCTCAATATCGAACACTCAATAGACGCCTTTTACGACATGCCTGGCAAAGTTTCATGGCAACTATCCTAAACTTCCATTTCTGGTCTTGGTAGCACTCGTGCGTTCACTTGTAACGGATACCTATTATCATTCTGTTTTCAGAGAGTTTAAATCAATATGTGCCTCAGCCACAGCTGTTACTTCTTTGTTATTCAGTTATAACAAAGACATATGTCAAGATCACGGTTGTTAGGTGTTCGTCACGTAGATAAAACATGGCTGCTTTAGTCATGCTGACATCTCCCGGGACAGAATAACTGAGACATGAGTAACTAGCTATACATGTCTCCTGGTTATTGGTTATAGTTGTTTGTAAGTGTGTGTGTGTGTAAATGCGTATGTTTGAGTGAGAGTATGTGTGTATGTGTGAATGTTTATGAGTGAGAGTGTGTGTGTGTGTTTGTGAGTGAGAATATGTGTGTGTGAGTGTTTGTGAGTGAGAGTATGTGTGTGTGAGTGTTTGTGAGTGAGAGTATGTGTGTGTAAGTGTGTGTGAGTGAGAGTATGTGTGTGTGCGTGTGAGTGTGCGCATATCAGTGTGTGTGTGCTAGTGTTTGTGTGTATGATAGTGTATGTGTGTATGTGTTAATGTATGTGAGTGCGTGTGTGTGTGCTAGTGTATGCGAGTGCATGTGTGTGTGTGTGCTAGTATAGGTGTGTGAGTGAGTGTGTGTATGTGTATGTGAGTGAGTGATAGCGTATGTGTGTGTGAGTGATAGTGCATGTGTGTACGTGCTAGTGTATGTGCGTGTGTGTATGTGTAAGTGTGCTAGTGTCAGTGTGTTTACTAGTGGGTGTGTGTGCTTGTGTGTGAGTGTGTGTGGGTCTGAGTGTATATGTATAAGTTTTCGTGTGTGCGTGAATGTGTGTGTAAATGAGAGACAGTGTAAATAAGAGAGAGAGAGAGAGAGAGAGAGAGAGAGAGAGAGAGTGTGAGTGAGTGTGCGTGCATGAATTTGCTTGAATGTATAAGCGTATAGGTGGCAGTGTGTATGTGCACGGGGGTAAGTGTGTGTGGTGAGTGGTCCACGCGAAATAAAATGCAACATCGGGTTGCTGTGCACCCCCCCCCCCCCCGGCCCCCAACTCCACCCAAAACACAGATTCGTTCTACAATGGATTCTCGCCCCGTGTGGGATCTATGGAAACGAGACTGTAAATGACCTCGCAAAAGCCGGAAGTTACGACGTCAGATTCCCAATTCACAGAGCTACAAGAAACCAAAGACACTCATCAAACGATCTATGAGGATGGTATGGAGAGACCAGCACAAAGAATACAAGCTACAAAATGACAGCATAGACACACTTGGCAGAGATTGGCAGGCACAAATCTTCAGACTCAGATCGTGGCACGTCTCTGGAAAAAAATGCAATGGAGTCAACCAAGTAGAAAGGTATCAAGAAGCTGAACAGCGTATGAGCTGCAGTGGTCAGCGACCCATAGCTGACTGCTAGCGTTATGGCCAGAGCTGCCAAGACCCTCCTACACCTCCACGCGGCGATCCTGGATAACAGGGCAGACTATCTAAGAAGGGATCGATGAGGGAATGCTAACTCGGTAATAAAAAAATGCTTGCTGAAGTAGGATGTGTTGGACCGAAATGTGCAAATATCGCAGTCAAGCTTTAAACTACTGTAAACTACATTCCGTTCTCTGGACTACATTCTGCTACTTAAACCCTTTTCAGGGTTTGGTAACGGGAGATTGAGAACGAACGAAGCCAAGCCATGATCGAGGCACTGCAGACGCAAGGCCTACTTCCACAAAATAAGTCTCAGAGAAACATCTACAGGCGATTGTGAAGCACCCAAGTACACACTAGAACATATCCAGCAGAACTGCCCTACTGATGCAGACCAAAGAGAGGCAGTCTGGCCAAGAGAAGCGACCATGCTTGAAAAGCTGTGAATCTCACAGGGCTACAAGTACAACATCAGTTGCTCGCAAGAAGACAACAGGTGAGTGGTTGTGTGAGTACGTGTGATTATCAGTACACTTTAGTTTTCGTGCGTGTGGGGTCTATGTATGTATAATGTGTATGTTGTTGTTGTTGTTGTTGTTGTTTTTCTTGATGTTACTGCTGTTGCTGTTTGTTTGTTGGTTTTTGTTTGTTGTTGTGGTGGTGGGTTGTGGATTATTGTGGGTGTTGTTGTTGTTGTTGAATGCCCACAAAAGGAGCTAAAAATGCAGCACAATGAGTGAGCTAACAACAGCCAGCAACTCAAAGCTGATTGTTTGCATCGTGGTAAGCGAATCAGAGCTGGCTAAGACCCTATTCCTTCTTTAAGTGGCCGTCCCAGAAACAGGCTGTAGTAATGTAGTCTATCTAAGAGAATAGTGTTCGCAGTGGGAAGGCAAACCAGATGGCCTAAAAGACTACCTGATATCGTATTCGCTTTATCGAAAGACTGAGATATCGCAGTCCCGCTGTAAACTAGGACACAATGTCAAGTCTTTTTTCAAGACATATACCGAAGTAGGAAGAAGAAGAGAAAGCGAAAGAAAAAAAGGAAGGAAGAAAAAAAAGGGTCGGGGGAAGAAGAAAAAATATCCCACAATGAGTAAGTTTACTCTTTTGTGCACCCTGAAAAAGGGCGTTAAGTGGTAGGTTGCAGTAGCGTCCCTCACATTCCGAGCGTGCTGATGGAAGCAGACCGAGGTCCGTGTTTGTACGCGCGTGTCAGAATGTTTAGAATTCATCTCATTACCAAACCAACTCTAAAGTGAAAACAAACAGATACAAACAACAGACAACCATGCCCTATTCATGTCCCCCCTTTAACTTGTTGTGTTGACCATTACTCTTCTGCGTACTGTAGACTGGGTAAATTGTTCGATTTGCGTGATTGAATTTTGTCACCGAATCAATAAAGTTGAAGAACCAAGGGAGGATCCAGCTTCATTTATTGGTCCATTAAAACACGCGCAGTTGGAATAATTGTGAAACTAACTGTAAAATCAAATATGGCCTAGAAACAGATATTGTGTATAGATGGCAGACGTCTATTCAGAGTATATGAGAGACTTCAAGGGTGTATAGACAACTAGGTTTGGCAGAGAGTCATGGAATCACCACGAATGTATTATGATCACCAACATTACAGCCTTCTCTCGTGAGAGCAGACATTAGGAACAAGAGAAACAAATAAAACAAACAATCACACATCAGGTAAAGAAAATCCTTCTCACTGCAACAAGGAAAGTGGAACAAGCGAGAAGAATCTGTCACTACGTTGATCGAGGGAGCAGGTGACCGTGAAAACGAGACAGCAGATTACGTAGCCCCTTAACACAGATAAGAACTGGCCCCATCAATCACGTATACGTACAGACACGTAGCCAAACATACCCTGCAGGACTGCTTTTTGTTTAGGCAACATCATCATGTGACGGCGGAGACAAAACTTCACTATAGCTATTACATAAATCTTGGAGTACTTGACATGACAGAAACCTTCATCAAGAAAACTTGACTTTATAGAACAATGGGAAACGAAAAGGAGAACGAGATACGACGCATGCTCTAATTGCTGAGGTCATCTTGGTAATTTGTTGTTCATCATTTCCTCTTCTTCAATCAACTGATGCTATGTTTTTATCCAGGTGATTTCCCAAAGAAAACTGAGCGTTTCAGGCCTTCGCCCATCCCACACAGCTTTAGAGCATGGTCGCACCCCCGGCGCAGACTGAAAAAAGTAAAACAGTCCTGCAGGATATGTAATGGTGTTTGTTTGGGTGCTCTGCAATCGCATGTGGTGGTGTCTCTGAGACCCATTCTGTGGGGGAGTGCCTTGAGTGTCCCATTCTGAGCCAGAAGATCTTTGTGTGACCATCTCTGCCAATTGTAAATGCTGCAATTTTCTGGCTTACATTTTTTGTGCTGGTCTCTTCATTCCGTCCCCATGGATCTTTGATGCGTGTCTTATCTTCGTTACAGCTATGGAGATTGTGAGTCTGCTGCCATGACTTCCGGTCTTTGCGAGCACATCCGCCTTCTCGTTTCCAAGGATACCACATTGATAAACTTATTGTATAATGATTATACAGGATTGAGTAATCTTCTCAATATCGAACACTCAATAGACGCCTTTTACGACATGCCTGGCAAAGTTTCATGGCAACTATCCTAAACTTCCATTTCTGGTCTTGGTAGCACTCGTGCGTTCACTTGTAACGGATACCTATTATCATTCTGTTTTCAGAGAGTTTAAATCAATATGTGCCTCAGCCACAGCTGTTACTTCTTTGTTATTCAGTTATAACAAAGACATATGTCAAGATCACGGTTGTTAGGTGTTCGTCACGTAGATAAAACATGGCTGCTTTAGTCATGCTGACATCTCCCGGGACAGAATAACTGAGACATGAGTAACTAGCTATACATGTCTCCTGGTTATTGGTTATAGTTGTTTGTAAGTGTGTGTGTGTGTAAATGCGTATGTTTGAGTGAGAGTATGTGTGTATGTGTGAATGTTTATGAGTGAGAGTGTGTGTGTGTGTTTGTGAGTGAGAATATGTGTGTGTGAGTGTTTGTGAGTGAGAGTATGTGTGTGTGAGTGTTTGTGAGTGAGAGTATGTGTGTGTAAGTGTGTGTGAGTGAGAGTATGTGTGTGTGCGTGTGAGTGTGCGCATATCAGTGTGTGTGTGCTAGTGTTTGTGTGTATGATAGTGTATGTGTGTATGTGTTAATGTATGTGAGTGCGTGTGTGTGTGCTAGTGTATGCGAGTGCATGTGTGTGTGTGTGCTAGTATAGGTGTGTGAGTGAGTGTGTGTATGTGTATGTGAGTGAGTGATAGCGTATGTGTGTGTGTGATAGTGTATGTGTGTACGTGCTAGTGTATGTGCGTGTGTGTATGTGTAAGTGTGCTAGTGTCAGTGTGTTTACTAGTGGGTGTGTGTGCTGGTGTGTGAGTGTGTGTGGGTTTGAGTGTATATGTATAAGTTTTCGTGTGTGCGTGAATGTGTGTGTAAAATGAGAGACAGTGTAAATAAGAGAGAGAGAGAGAGAGAGAGAGAGAGAGAGTGTGAGTGTGCGTGCATGAATTTGCTTGAATGTATAAGCGTATAGGTGGCAGTGTGTATGTGCACGGGGCTAAGTGTGTGTGGTGAGTGGTCCACACGAAATAAAATGCAACATCGGGTTGCTGTGCACACCCCCCCCCCCCTGGCCCCCAACTCCACCCAAAACACAGATTCGTTCTACAATGGATTCTCGCCCCGTGTGGGATCTATGGAAACGAGACTGTAAATGACCTCGCAAAAGCCGGAAGTTACGACGTCAGATTCCCAATTCACAGAGCTACAAGAAACCAAAGACACTCATCAAACGATCTATGAGGATGGTATGGAGCGACCAGCACAAAGAACACAAGCTACAAAATGACAGCATAGACACACTTGGCAGAGATTGGCAGGTACAAATCTTCAGACTCAGATCGTGGCACGTCTCTGGAAAAAAATGCAATGGAGTCAACCAAGTAGAAAGGTATCAAGATGCTGAACAGCGTATGAGCTGCAGTGGTCAGCGACCCATAGCTGACTGCTAGCGTTATGGCCAGAGCTGCCAAGACCCTCCTACTTCTCCACGCGGCGATCCTGGATAACAGGGCAGACTATCTAAGAAGGGATCGATGAGGGAATGCTAACTCGGTAATAAAAAAATGCTTGCTGAAGTCGGATGTGTTGGACCAAAAGGTGCAAATATCGCAGTCAAGCTGTAAACTACGATACAACGCATTCCGTTCTCTGGACTACATTCTGCTACTTAAACCCTTTTCAGGGTTTGGTAACGGGAGATTGAGAACGAACGAAGCCAAGCCATGATCGAGGCACTGCAGACGCAAGGCCTACTTCCACAAAATAAGTCTCAGAGAAACATCTACAGGCGATTGTGAAGCACCCAAGTACACACTAGAACATATCCAGCAGAACTGCCCTACTGATGCAGACCAAAGAGAGGCAGTCTGGCCAAGAGAAGCGACCATGCTTGAAAAGCTGTGAATCTCACAGGGCTACAAGTACAACATCAGTTGCTCGCAAGAAGACAACAGGTGAGTGGTTGTGTGAGTACGTGTGATTATCAGTACACTTTAGTTTTCGTGCGTGTGGGGTCTATGTATGTATAATGTGTATGTTGTTGTTGTTGTTGTTGTTGTTTTTCTTGATGTTACTGCTGTTGCTGTTTGTTTGTTGGTTTTTGTTTGTTGTTGTGGTGGTGGGTTGTGGATTATTGTGGGTGTTGTTGTTGTTGTTGAATGCTCACAAGAGGAGCCAAAAATGCAGCACAATGAGTGACTTAACAACAGCCAGCAACTCAAAGCTGATTGTTTGCATCGTGGTAAGTGAATCAGAGCTGGCTAAGACCATATTCCTTCTTTAAGTGGCGGTCCCAGAAACAGGCTGTAGTAATGTAGTCTATCTAAGAGAATAGTGTTCGCAGTGGGAAGGCAAACCAGATGGCATTAAAGACTACCTGATATCGTATTCGCTTTATCGAAAGACTGAGATATCGCAGTCCCGCTGTAAACTACGACACAATGTCACGTCTTTTTTCAAGACATATACTGAAGTAGGAAGAAGAAGAGGAAGCGAAAGGAAAAAAGGAAGGAAGAAAAAAAAAGGGTCGGGGGAAGAAGAAAAAATATCCCACAATGAGTAAGTTTACTCTTTTGTGCACCCTGAAAAAGGGCGTTAAGTGGTAGGTTGCAGTAGCGTTCCTCACATTCCGAGCGTGCTGATGGAAGCAGACCGAGGTCCGTGTTTGTACGCGCGTGTCAGAATGTTTAGAATTCATCTCATTACCAAACCAACTCTAAAGTGAAAACAAACAGATACAAACAACAGACAACCATGCCCTATGCATGTCCCCCCTTTAACTTGTTGTGTTGACCATTACTCTTCTGCGTACTGTAGACTGGGTAAATTGTTCGATTTGCGTGATTGAATTTTGTCAGCGAATCAATAAAGTTGAAGAACCAAGGGAGGATCCAGCTTCATTTATTGGTCCATTAAAACACGCGCAGTTGGAATAATTGTGAAACTAACTGTAAAATCAAATATGGCCTAGAAACAGATATTGTGTATAGATGGCAGACGTCTATTCAGAGTATATGAGAGACTTCAAGGGTGTATAGACAACTAGGTTTCGCAGAGAGTCATGGAATCACCACGAATGTATTATGATCACCAACATTACAGCCTTCTCTCGTGAGAGCAGACATTAGGAACAAGAGAAACAAATAAAACAAACAATCACACATCAGGTAAAGAAAATCCTTCTCACTGCAACAAGGAAAGTGGAACAAGCGAGAAGAATCTGTCACTACGTTGATCGAGGGAGCAGGTGACCGTGAAAACGAGACAGCAGATTACGTAGCCCCTTAACACAGATAAGAACTGGCCCCATCAATCACGTATACGTACAGACACGTAGCCAAACATACCCTGCAGGACTGCTTTTTGTTTAGGCAACATCATCATGTGACGGCGGAGACAAAACTTCACTATAGCTATTACATAAATCTTGGAGTACTTGACATGACAGAAACCTTCATCAAGAAAACTTGACTTTATAGAACAATGGCAAACGAAAAGGAGAACGAGATACGACGCATGCTCTAATTGCTGAGGTCATCTTGGTAATTTGTTGTTCATCATTTCCACTTCTTCAATCAACTGATGGTATGTTTTGATCCAGGTGATTTCCCAAAGAAAACTGAGCGTTTCAGGCCTTCGCCCACCCCACACAGCTTTAGGGCATGGTCGCACCCCCGGCGCAGACTGAAAAAAGTAAAACAGTCCTGCAGGATATGTAATGGTGTTTGTTTGGGTGCTCTGCAATCGCATGTGGTGGTGTCTCTGAGACCCATTCTGTGGGGGAGTGCCTTGAGTGTCCCATTCTGAGCCAGAAGATCTTTGTGTGACCATCTCTGCCAAGTGTAAATGCTGCAATTTTCTGGCTTACATTTTTTGTTCTGGTCTCTTCATTCCGTCCCCATGGATCGTTTGATGCGTGTCTTTTCTTCGTTACAGCTATGGAGATTGTGAGTCTGCTGCCATGACTTCCGGTCTTTGCGAGCACATCCGCCTTCTCGTTTCCAAGGATACCACATTGATAAACTTATTGTATAATGATTATACAGGATTGAGTAATCTTCTCAATATCGAACACTCAATAGACGCCTTTTACGACATGCCTGGCAAAGTTTCATGGCAACTATCCTAAACTTCCATTTCTGGTCTTGGTAGCACTCGTGCGTTCACTTGTAACGGATACCTATTATCATTCTGTTTTCAGAGAGTTTAAATCAATATGTGCCTCAGCCACAGCTGTTACTTCTTTGTTATTCAGTTATAACAAAGACATATGTCAAGATCACGGTTGTTAGGTGTTCGTCACGTAGATAAAACATGGCTGCTTTAGTCATGCTGACATCTCCCGGGACAGAATAACTGAGACATGAGTAACTAGCTATACATGTCTCCTGGTTATTGGTTATAGTTGTTTGTAAGTGTGTGTGTGTGTAAATGCGTATGTTTGAGTGAGAGTATGTGTGTATGTGTGAATGTTTATGAGTGAGAGTGTGTGTGTGTGTTTGTGAGTGAGAATATGTGTGTGTGAGTGTTTGTGAGTGAGAGTATGTGTGTGTGAGTGTTTGTGAGTGAGAGTATGTGTGTGTAAGTGTGTGTGAGTGAGAGTATGTGTGTGTGCGTGTGAGTGTGCGCATATCAGTGTGTGTGTGCTAGTGTTTGTGTGTATGATAGTGTATGTGTGTATGTGTTAATGTATGTGAGTGCGTGTGTGTGTGCTAGTGTATGCGAGTGCATGTGTGTGTGTGTGCTAGTATAGGTGTGTGAGTGAGTGTGTGTATGTGTATGTGAGTGAGTGATAGCGTATGTGTGTGTGAGTGATAGTGCATGTGTGTACGTGCTAGTGTATGTGCGTGTGTGTATGTGTAAGTGTGCTAGTGTCAGTGTGTTTACTAGTGGGTGTGTGTGCTTGTGTGTGAGTGTGTGTGGGTTTGAGTGTATATGTATAAGTTTTCGTGTGTGCGTGAATGTGTGTGTAAATGAGAGACAGTGTAAATAAGAGAGAGAGAGAGAGAGAGAGAGAGAGAGAGAGAGAGTGTGAGTGAGTGTGCGTGCATGAATTTGCTTGAATGTATAAGCGTATAGGTGGCAGTGTGTATGTGCACGGGGGTAAGTGTGTGTGGTGAGTGGTCCACGCGAAATAAAATGCAACATCGGGTTGCTGTGCACCCCCCCCCCCCCCGGCCCCCAACTCCACCCAAAACACAGATTCGTTCTACAATGGATTCTCGCCCCGTGTGGGATCTATGGAAACGAGACTGTAAATGACCTCGCAAAAGCCGGAAGTTACGACGTCAGATTCCCAATTCACAGAGCTACAAGAAACCAAAGACACTCATCAAACGATCTATGAGGATGGTATGGAGAGACCAGCACAAAGAATACAAGCTACAAAATGACAGCATAGACACACTTGGCAGAGATTGGCAGGCACAAATCTTCAGACTCAGATCGTGGCACGTCTCTGGAAAAAAATGCAATGGAGTCAACCAAGTAGAAAGGTATCAAGAAGCTGAACAGCGTATGAGCTGCAGTGGTCAGCGACCCATAGCTGACTGCTAGCGTTATGGCCAGAGCTGCCAAGATCCTCCTACACCTCCACGCGGCGATCCTGGATAACAGGGCAGACTATCTAAGAAGGGATCGATGAGGGAATGCTAACTCGGTAATAAAAAAATGCTTGCTGAAGTAGGATGTGTTGGACCGAAATGTGCAAATATCGCAGTCAAGCTTTAAACTACTGTAAACTACATTCCGTTCTCTGGACTACATTCTGCTACTTAAACCCTTTTCAGGGTTTGGTAACGGGAGATTGAGAACGAACGAAGCCAAGCCATGATCGAGGCACTGCAGACGCAAGGCCTACTTCCACAAAATAAGTCTCAGAGAAACATCTACAGGCGATTGTGAAGCACCCAAGTACACACTAGAACATATCCAGCAGAACTGCCCTACTGATGCAGACCAAAGAGAGGCAGTCTGGCCAAGAGAAGCGACCATGCTTGAAAAGCTGTGAATCTCACAGGGCTACAAGTACAACATCAGTTGCTCGCAAGAAGACAACAGGTGAGTGGTTGTGTGAGTACGTGTGATTATCAGTACACTTTAGTTTTCGTGCGTGTGGGGTCTATGTATGTATAATGTGTATGTTGTTGTTGTTGTTGTTGTTGTTTTTCTTGATGTTACTGCTGTTGCTGTTTGTTTGTTGGTTTTTGTTTGTTGTTGTGGTGGTGGGTTGTGGATTATTGTGGGTGTTGTTGTTGTTGTTGAATGCCCACAAAAGGAGCTAAAAATGCAGCACAATGAGTGAGCTAACAACAGCCAGCAACTCAAAGCTGATTGTTTGCATCGTGGTAAGCGAATCAGAGCTGGCTAAGACCCTATTCCTTCTTTAAGTGGCCGTCCCAGAAACAGGCTGTAGTAATGTAGTCTATCTAAGAGAATAGTGTTCGCAGTGGGAAGGCAAACCAGATGGCCTAAAAGACTACCTGATATCGTATTCGCTTTATCGAAAGACTGAGATATCGCAGTCCCGCTGTAAACTAGGACACAATGTCAAGTCTTTTTTCAAGACATATACCGAAGTAGGAAGAAGAAGAGAAAGCGAAAGAAAAAAAGGAAGGAAGAAAAAAAAGGGTCGGGGGAAGAAGAAAAAATATCCCACAATGAGTAAGTTTACTCTTTTGTGCACCCTGAAAAAGGGCGTTAAGTGGTAGGTTGCAGTAGCGTCCCTCACATTCCGAGCGTGCTGATGGAAGCAGACCGAGGTCCGTGTTTGTACGCGCGTGTCAGAATGTTTAGAATTCATCTCATTACCAAACCAACTCTAAAGTGAAAACAAACAGATACAAACAACAGACAACCATGCCCTATTCATGTCCCCCCTTTAACTTGTTGTGTTGACCATTACTCTTCTGCGTACTGTAGACTGGGTAAATTGTTCGATTTGCGTGATTGAATTTTGTCACCGAATCAATAAAGTTGAAGAACCAAGGGAGGATCCAGCTTCATTTATTGGTCCATTAAAACACGCGCAGTTGGAATAATTGTGAAACTAACTGTAAAATCAAATATGGCCTAGAAACAGATATTGTGTATAGATGGCAGACGTCTATTCAGAGTATATGAGAGACTTCAAGGGTGTATAGACAACTAGGTTTGGCAGAGAGTCATGGAATCACCACGAATGTATTATGATCACCAACATTACAGCCTTCTCTCGTGAGAGCAGACATTAGGAACAAGAGAAACAAATAAAACAAACAATCACACATCAGGTAAAGAAAATCCTTCTCACTGCAACAAGGAAAGTGGAACAAGCGAGAAGAATCTGTCACTACGTTGATCGAGGGAGCAGGTGACCGTGAAAACGAGACAGCAGATTACGTAGCCCCTTAACACAGATAAGAACTGGCCCCATCAATCACGTATACGTACAGACACGTAGCCAAACATACCCTGCAGGACTGCTTTTTGTTTAGGCAACATCATCATGTGACGGCGGAGACAAAACTTCACTATAGCTATTACATAAATCTTGGAGTACTTGACATGACAGAAACCTTCATCAAGAAAACTTGACTTTATAGAACAATGGGAAACGAAAAGGAGAACGAGATACGACGCATGCTCTAATTGCTGAGGTCATCTTGGTAATTTGTTGTTCATCATTTCCTCTTCTTCAATCAACTGATGCTATGTTTTTATCCAGGTGATTTCCCAAAGAAAACTGAGCGTTTCAGGCCTTCGCCCATCCCACACAGCTTTAGAGCATGGTCGCACCCCCGGCGCAGACTGAAAAAAGTAAAACAGTCCTGCAGGATATGTAATGGTGTTTGTTTGGGTGCTCTGCAATCGCATGTGGTGGTGTCTCTGAGACCCATTCTGTGGGGGAGTGCCTTGAGTGTCCCATTCTGAGCCAGAAGATCTTTGTGTGACCATCTCTGCCAATTGTAAATGCTGCAATTTTCTGGCTTACATTTTTTGTGCTGGTCTCTTCATTCCGTCCCCATGGATCTTTGATGCGTGTCTTATCTTCGTTACAGCTATGGAGATTGTGAGTCTGCTGCCATGACTTCCGGTCTTTGCGAGCACATCCGCCTTCTCGTTTCCAAGGATACCACATTGATAAACTTATTGTATAATGATTATACAGGATTGAGTAATCTTCTCAATATCGAACACTCAATAGACGCCTTTTACGACATGCCTGGCAAAGTTTCATGGCAACTATCCTAAACTTCCATTTCTGGTCTTGGTAGCACTCGTGCGTTCACTTGTAACGGATACCTATTATCATTCTGTTTTCAGAGAGTTTAAATCAATATGTGCCTCAGCCACAGCTGTTACTTCTTTGTTATTCAGTTATAACAAAGACATATGTCAAGATCACGGTTGTTAGGTGTTCGTCACGTAGATAAAACATGGCTGCTTTAGTCATGCTGACATCTCCCGGGACAGAATAACTGAGACATGAGTAACTAGCTATACATGTCTCCTGGTTATTGGTTATAGTTGTTTGTAAGTGTGTGTGTGTGTAAATGCGTATGTTTGAGTGAGAGTATGTGTGTATGTGTGAATGTTTATGAGTGAGAGTGTGTGTGTGTGTTTGTGAGTGAGAATATGTGTGTGTGAGTGTTTGTGAGTGAGAGTATGTGTGTGTGAGTGTTTGTGAGTGAGAGTATGTGTGTGTAAGTGTGTGTGAGTGAGAGTATGTGTGTGTGCGTGTGAGTGTGCGCATATCAGTGTGTGTGTGCTAGTGTTTGTGTGTATGATAGTGTATGTGTGTATGTGTTAATGTATGTGAGTGCGTGTGTGTGTGCTAGTGTATGCGAGTGCATGTGTGTGTGTGTGCTAGTATAGGTGTGTGAGTGAGTGTGTGTATGTGTATGTGAGTGAGTGATAGCGTATGTGTGTGTGTGATAGTGTATGTGTGTACGTGCTAGTGTATGTGCGTGTGTGTATGTGTAAGTGTGCTAGTGTCAGTGTGTTTACTAGTGGGTGTGTGTGCTGGTGTGTGAGTGTGTGTGGGTTTGAGTGTATATGTATAAGTTTTCGTGTGTGCGTGAATGTGTGTGTAAAATGAGAGACAGTGTAAATAAGAGAGAGAGAGAGAGAGAGAGAGAGAGAGAGTGTGAGTGTGCGTGCATGAATTTGCTTGAATGTATAAGCGTATAGGTGGCAGTGTGTATGTGCACGGGGCTAAGTGTGTGTGGTGAGTGGTCCACACGAAATAAAATGCAACATCGGGTTGCTGTGCACACCCCCCCCCCCCCCCTGGCCCCCAACTCCACCCAAAACACAGATTCGTTCTACAATGGATTCTCGCCCCGTGTGGGATCTATGGAAACGAGACTGTAAATGACCTCGCAAAAGCCGGAAGTTACGACGTCAGATTCCCAATTCACAGAGCTACAAGAAACCAAAGACACTCATCAAACGATCTATGAGGATGGTATGGAGCGACCAGCACAAAGAACACAAGCTACAAAATGACAGCATAGACACACTTGGCAGAGATTGGCAGGTACAAATCTTCAGACTCAGATCGTGGCACGTCTCTGGAAAAAAATGCAATGGAGTCAACCAAGTAGAAAGGTATCAAGATGCTGAACAGCGTATGAGCTGCAGTGGTCAGCGACCCATAGCTGACTGCTAGCGTTATGGCCAGAGCTGCCAAGACCCTCCTACTTCTCCACGCGGCGATCCTGGATAACAGGGCAGACTATCTAAGAAGGGATCGATGAGGGAATGCTAACTCGGTAATAAAAAAATGCTTGCTGAAGTCGGATGTGTTGGACCAAAAGGTGCAAATATCGCAGTCAAGCTGTAAACTACGATACAACGCATTCCGTTCTCTGGACTACATTCTGCTACTTAAACCCTTTTCAGGGTTTGGTAACGGGAGATTGAGAACGAACGAAGCCAAGCCATGATCGAGGCACTGCAGACGCAAGGCCTACTTCCACAAAATAAGTCTCAGAGAAACATCTACAGGCGATTGTGAAGCACCCAAGTACACACTAGAACATATCCAGCAGAACTGCCCTACTGATGCAGACCAAAGAGAGGCAGTCTGGCCAAGAGAAGCGACCATGCTTGAAAAGCTGTGAATCTCACAGGGCTACAAGTACAACATCAGTTGCTCGCAAGAAGACAACAGGTGAGTGGTTGTGTGAGTACGTGTGATTATCAGTACACTTTTGTGTGCGCACTTTTGTTTTCGTGCGTGTGGGGTCTATGTATGTATAATGTGTATGTTGTTGTTGTTGTTGTTGTTGTTTTTCTTGATGTTACTGCTGTTGCTGTTTGTTTGTTGGTTTTTGTTTGTTGTTGTGGTGGTGGGTTGTGGATTATTGTGGGTGTTGTTGTTGTTGTTGAATGCTCACAAGAGGAGCCAAAAATGCAGCACAATGAGTGACTTAACAACAGCCAGCAACTCAAAGCTGATTGTTTGCATCGTGGTAAGTGAATCAGAGCTGGCTAAGACCATATTCCTTCTTTAAGTGGCGGTCCCAGAAACAGGCTGTAGTAATGTAGTCTATCTAAGAGAATAGTGTTCGCAGTGGGAAGGCAAACCAGATGGCATTAAAGACTACCTGATATCGTATTCGCTTTATCGAAAGACTGAGATATCGCAGTCCCGCTGTAAACTACGACACAATGTCACGTCTTTTTTCAAGACATATACTGAAGTAGGAAGAAGAAGAGGAAGCGAAAGGAAAAAAGGAAGGAAGAAAAAAAAAGGGTCGGGGGAAGAAGAAAAAATATCCCACAATGAGTAAGTTTACTCTTTTGTGCACCCTGAAAAAGGGCGTTAAGTGGTAGGTTGCAGTAGCGTTCCTCACATTCCGAGCGTGCTGATGGAAGCAGACCGAGGTCCGTGTTTGTACGCGCGTGTCAGAATGTTTAGAATTCATCTCATTACCAAACCAACTCTAAAGTGAAAACAAACAGATACAAACAACAGACAACCATGCCCTATGCATGTCCCCCCTTTAACTTGTTGTGTTGACCATTACTCTTCTGCGTACTGTAGACTGGGTAAATTGTTCGATTTGCGTGATTGAATTTTGTCAGCGAATCAATAAAGTTGAAGAACCAAGGGAGGATCCAGCTTCATTTATTGGTCCATTAAAACACGCGCAGTTGGAATAATTGTGAAACTAACTGTAAAATCAAATATGGCCTAGAAACAGATATTGTGTATAGATGGCAGACGTCTATTCAGAGTATATGAGAGACTTCAAGGGTGTATAGACAACTAGGTTTCGCAGAGAGTCATGGAATCACCACGAATGTATTATGATCACCAACATTACAGCCTTCTCTCGTGAGAGCAGACATTAGGAACAAGAGAAACAAATAAAACAAACAATCACACATCAGGTAAAGAAAATCCTTCTCACTGCAACAAGGAAAGTGGAACAAGCGAGAAGAATCTGTCACTACGTTGATCGAGGGAGCAGGTGACCGTGAAAACGAGACAGCAGATTACGTAGCCCCTTAACACAGATAAGAACTGGCCCCATCAATCACGTATACGTACAGACACGTAGCCAAACATACCCTGCAGGACTGCTTTTTGTTTAGGCAACATCATCATGTGACGGCGGAGACAAAACTTCACTATAGCTATTACATAAATCTTGGAGTACTTGACATGACAGAAACCTTCATCAAGAAAACTTGACTTTATAGAACAATGGCAAACGAAAAGGAGAACGAGATACGACGCATGCTCTAATTGCTGAGGTCATCTTGGTAATTTGTTGTTCATCATTTCCACTTCTTCAATCAACTGATGGTATGTTTTGATCCAGGTGATTTCCCAAAGAAAACTGAGCGTTTCAGGCCTTCGCCCACCCCACACAGCTTTAGGGCATGGTCGCACCCCCGGCGCAGACTGAAAAAAGTAAAACAGTCCTGCAGGATATGTAATGGTGTTTGTTTGGGTGCTCTGCAATCGCATGTGGTGGTGTCTCTGAGACCCATTCTGTGGGGGAGTGCCTTGAGTGTCCCATTCTGAGCCAGAAGATCTTTGTGTGACCATCTCTGCCAAGTGTAAATGCTGCAATTTTCTGGCTTACATTTTTTGTTCTGGTCTCTTCATTCCGTCCCCATGGATCGTTTGATGCGTGTCTTTTCTTCGTTACAGCTATGGAGATTGTGAGTCTGCTGCCATGACTTCCGGTCTTTGCGAGCACATCCGCCTTCTCGTTTCCAAGGATACCACATTGATAAACTTATTGTATAATGATTATACAGGATTGAGTAATCTTCTCAATATCGAACACTCAATAGACGCCTTTTACGACATGCCTGGCAAAGTTTCATGGCAACTATCCTAAACTTCCATTTCTGGTCTTGGTAGCACTCGTGCGTTCACTTGTAACGGATACCTATTATCATTCTGTTTTCAGAGAGTTTAAATCAATATGTGCCTCAGCCACAGCTGTTACTTCTTTGTTATTCAGTTATAACAAAGACATATGTCAAGATCACGGTTGTTAGGTGTTCGTCACGTAGATAAAACATGGCTGCTTTAGTCATGCTGACATCTCCCGGGACAGAATAACTGAGACATGAGTAACTAGCTATACATGTCTCCTGGTTATTGGTTATAGTTGTTTGTAAGTGTGTGTGTGTGTAAATGCGTATGTTTGAGTGAGAGTATGTGTGTATGTGTGAATGTTTATGAGTGAGAGTGTGTGTGTGTGTTTGTGAGTGAGAATATGTGTGTGTGAGTGTTTGTGAGTGAGAGTATGTGTGTGTGAGTGTTTGTGAGTGAGAGTATGTGTGTGTAAGTGTGTGTGAGTGAGAGTATGTGTGTGTGCGTGTGAGTGTGCGCATATCAGTGTGTGTGTGCTAGTGTTTGTGTGTATGATAGTGTATGTGTGTATGTGTTAATGTATGTGAGTGCGTGTGTGTGTGCTAGTGTATGCGAGTGCATGTGTGTGTGTGTGCTAGTATAGGTGTGTGAGTGAGTGTGTGTATGTGTATGTGAGTGAGTGATAGCGTATGTGTGTGTGAGTGATAGTGCATGTGTGTACGTGCTAGTGTATGTGCGTGTGTGTATGTGTAAGTGTGCTAGTGTCAGTGTGTTTACTAGTGGGTGTGTGTGTGCTTGTGTGTGAGTGTGTGTGGGTTTTAGTGTATATGTATAAGTTTTCGTGTGTGCGTGAATGTGTGTGTAAATGAGAGACAGTGTAAATAAGAGAGAGAGAGAGAGAGAGAGAGAGAGAGAGAGTGTGAGTGAGTGTGCGTGCATGAATTTGCTTGAATGTATAAGCGTATAGGTGGCAGTGTGTATGTGCACGGGGGTAAGTGTGTGTGGTGAGTGGTCCACGCGAAATAAAATGCAACATCGGGTTGCTGTGCACCCCCCCCCCCCCCCCCCCGGCCCCCAACTCCACCCAAAACACAGATTCGTTCTACAATGGATTCTCGCCCCGTGTGGGATCTATGGAAACGAGACTGTAAATGACCTCGCAAAAGCCGGAAGTTACGACGTCAGATTCCCAATTCACAGAGCTACAAGAAACCAAAGACACTCATCAAACGATCTATGAGGATGGTATGGAGAGACCAGCACAAAGAATACAAGCTACAAAATGACAGCATAGACACACTTGGCAGAGATTGGCAGGCACAAATCTTCAGACTCAGATCGTGGCACGTCTCTGGAAAAAAATGCAATGGAGTCAACCAAGTAGAAAGGTATCAAGAAGCTGAACAGCGTATGAGCTGCAGTGGTCAGCGACCCATAGCTGACTGCTAGCGTTATGGCCAGAGCTGCCAAGACCCTCCTACACCTCCACGCGGCGATCCTGGATAACAGGGCAGACTATCTAAGAAGGGATCGATGAGGGAATGCTAACTCGGTAATAAAAAAATGCTTGCTGAAGTAGGATGTGTTGGACCGAAATGTGCAAATATCGCAGTCAAGCTTTAAACTACTGTAAACTACATTCCGTTCTCTGGACTACATTCTGCTACTTAAACCCTTTTCAGGGTTTGGTAACGGGAGATTGAGAACGAACGAAGCCAAGCCATGATCGAGGCACTGCAGACGCAAGGCCTACTTCCACAAAATAAGTCTCAGAGAAACATCTACAGGCGATTGTGAAGCACCCAAGTACACACTAGAACATATCCAGCAGAACTGCCCTACTGATGCAGACCAAAGAGAGGCAGTCTGGCCAAGAGAAGCGACCATGCTTGAAAAGCTGTGAATCTCACAGGGCTACAAGTACAACATCAGTTGCTCGCAAGAAGACAACAGGTGAGTGGTTGTGTGAGTACGTGTGATTATCAGTACACTTTAGTTTTCGTGCGTGTGGGGTCTATGTATGTATAATGTGTATGTTGTTGTTGTTGTTGTTGTTGTTTTTCTTGATGTTACTGCTGTTGCTGTTTGTTTGTTGGTTTTTGTTTGTTGTTGTGGTGGTGGGTTGTGGATTATTGTGGGTGTTGTTGTTGTTGTTGAATGCCCACAAAAGGAGCTAAAAATGCAGCACAATGAGTGAGCTAACAACAGCCAGCAACTCAAAGCTGATTGTTTGCATCGTGGTAAGCGAATCAGAGCTGGCTAAGACCCTATTCCTTCTTTAAGTGGCCGTCCCAGAAACAGGCTGTAGTAATGTACTCTATCTAAGAGAATAGTGTTCGCAGTGGGAAGGCAAACCAGATGGCCTAAAAGACTACCTGATATCGTATTCGCTTTATCGAAAGACTGAGATATCGCAGTCCCGCTGTAAACTAGGACACAATGTCAAGTCTTTTTTCAAGACATATACCGAAGTAGGAAGAAGAAGAGAAAGCGAAAGAAAAAAAGGAAGGAAGAAAAAAAAGGGTCGGGGGAAGAAGAAAAAATATCCCACAATGAGTAAGTTTACTCTTTTGTGCACCCTGAAAAAGGGCGTTAAGTGGTAGGTTGCAGTAGCGTCCCTCACATTCCGAGCGTGCTGATGGAAGCAGACCGAGGTCCGTGTTTGTACGCGCGTGTCAGAATGTTTAGAATTCATCTCATTACCAAACCAACTCTAAAGTGAAAACAAACAGATACAAACAACAGACAACCATGCCCTATTCATGTCCCCCCTTTAACTTGTTGTGTTGACCATTACTCTTCTGCGTACTGTAGACTGGGTAAATTGTTCGATTTGCGTGATTGAATTTTGTCACCGAATCAATAAAGTTGAAGAACCAAGGGAGGATCCAGCTTCATTTATTGGTCCATTAAAACACGCGCAGTTGGAATAATTGTGAAACTAACTGTAAAATCAAATATGGCCTAGAAACAGATATTGTGTATAGATGGCAGACGTCTATTCAGAGTATATGAGAGACTTCAAGGGTGTATAGACAACTAGGTTTGGCAGAGAGTCATGGAATCACCACGAATGTATTATGATCACCAACATTACAGCCTTCTCTCGTGAGAGCAGACATTAGGAACAAGAGAAACAAATAAAACAAACAATCACACATCAGGTAAAGAAAATCCTTCTCACTGCAACAAGGAAAGTGGAACAAGCGAGAAGAATCTGTCACTACGTTGATCGAGGGAGCAGGTGACCGTGAAAACGAGACAGCAGATTACGTAGCCCCTTAACACAGATAAGAACTGGCCCCATCAATCACGTATACGTACAGACACGTAGCCAAACATACCCTGCAGGACTGCTTTTTGTTTAGGCAACATCATCATGTGACGGCGGAGACAAAACTTCACTATAGCTATTACATAAATCTTGGAGTACTTGACATGACAGAAACCTTCATCAAGAAAACTTGACTTTATAGAACAATGGCAAACGAAAAGGAGAACGAGATACGACGCATGCTCTAATTGCTGAGGTCATCTTGGTAATTTGTTGTTCATCATTTCCTCTTCTTCAATCAACTGATGCTATGTTTTTATCCAGGTGATTTCCCAAAGAAAACTGAGCGTTTCAGGCCTTCGCCCATCCCACACAGCTTTAGAGCATGGTCGCACCCCCGGCGCAGACTGAAAAAAGTAAAACAGTCCTGCAGGATATGTAATGGTGTTTGTTTGGGTGCTCTGCAATCGCATGTGGTGGTGTCTCTGAGACCCATTCTGTGGGGGAGTGCCTTGAGTGTCCCATTCTGAGCCAGAAGATCTTTGTGTGACCATCTCTGCCAATTGTAAATGCTGCAATTTTCTGGCTTACATTTTTTGTGCTGGTCTCTTCATTCCGTCCCCATGGATCTTTGATGCGTGTCTTATCTTCGTTACAGCTATGGAGATTGTGAGTCTGCTGCCATGACTTCCGGTCTTTGCGAGCACATCCGCCTTCTCGTTTCCAAGGATACCACATTGATAAACTTATTGTATAATGATTATACAGGATTGAGTAATCTTCTCAATATCGAACACTCAATAGACGCCTTTTACGACATGCCTGGCAAAGTTTCATGGCAACTATCCTAAACTTCCATTTCTGGTCTTGGTAGCACTCGTGCGTTCACTTGTAACGGATACCTATTATCATTCTGTTTTCAGAGAGTTTAAATCAATATGTGCCTCAGCCACAGCTGTTACTTCTTTGTTATTCAGTTATAACAAAGACATATGTCAAGATCACGGTTGTTAGGTGTTCGTCACGTAGATAAAACATGGCTGCTTTAGTCATGCTGACATCTCCCGGGACAGAATAACTGAGACATGAGTAACTAGCTATACATGTCTCCTGGTTATTGGTTATAGTTGTTTGTAAGTGTGTGTGTGTGTAAATGCGTATGTTTGAGTGAGAGTATGTGTGTATGTGTGAATGTTTATGAGTGAGAGTGTGTGTGTGTGTTTGTGAGTGAGAATATGTGTGTGTGAGTGTTTGTGAGTGAGAGTATGTGTGTGTGAGTGTTTGTGAGTGAGAGTATGTGTGTGTAAGTGTGTGTGAGTGAGAGTATGTGTGTGTGCGTGTGAGTGTGCGCATATCAGTGTGTGTGTGCTAGTGTTTGTGTGTATGATAGTGTATGTGTGTATGTGTTAATGTATGTGAGTGCGTGTGTGTGTGCTAGTGTATGCGAGTGCATGTGTGTGTGTGTGCTAGTATAGGTGTGTGAGTGAGTGTGTGTATGTGTATGTGAGTGAGTGATAGCGTATGTGTGTGTGTGATAGTGTATGTGTGTACGTGCTAGTGTATGTGCGTGTGTGTATGTGTAAGTGTGCTAGTGTCAGTGTGTTTACTAGTGGGTGTGTGTGCTGGTGTGTGAGTGTGTGTGGGTTTGAGTGTATATGTATAAGTTTTCGTGTGTGCGTGAATGTGTGTGTAAAATGAGAGACAGTGTAAATAAGAGAGAGAGAGAGAGAGAGAGAGAGAGAGAGTGTGAGTGTGCGTGCATGAATTTGCTTGAATGTATAAGCGTATAGGTGGCAGTGTGTATGTGCACGGGGCTAAGTGTGTGTGGTGAGTGGTCCACACGAAATAAAATGCAACATCGGGTTGCTGTGCACACCCCCCCCCCCCCTGGCCCCCAACTCCACCCAAAACACAGATTCGTTCTACAATGGATTCTCGCCCCGTGTGGGATCTATGGAAACGAGACTGTAAATGACCTCGCAAAAGCCGGAAGTTACGACGTCAGATTCCCAATTCACAGAGCTACAAGAAACCAAAGACACTCATCAAACGATCTATGAGGATGGTATGGAGCGACCAGCACAAAGAACACAAGCTACAAAATGACAGCATAGACACACTTGGCAGAGATTGGCAGGTACAAATCTTCAGACTCAGATCGTGGCACGTCTCTGGAAAAAAATGCAATGGAGTCAACCAAGTAGAAAGGTATCAAGATGCTGAACAGCGTATGAGCTGCAGTGGTCAGCGACCCATAGCTGACTGCTAGCGTTATGGCCAGAGCTGCCAAGACCCTCCTACTTCTCCACGCGGCGATCCTGGATAACAGGGCAGACTATCTAAGAAGGGATCGATGAGGGAATGCTAACTCGGTAATAAAAAAATGCTTGCTGAAGTCGGATGTGTTGGACCAAAAGGTGCAAATATCGCAGTCAAGCTGTAAACTACGATACAACGCATTCCGTTCTCTGGACTACATTCTGCTACTTAAACCCTTTTCAGGGTTTGGTAACGGGAGATTGAGAACGAACGAAGCCAAGCCATGATCGAGGCACTGCAGACGCAAGGCCTACTTCCACAAAATAAGTCTCAGAGAAACATCTACAGGCGATTGTGAAGCACCCAAGTACACACTAGAACATATCCAGCAGAACTGCCCTACTGATGCAGACCAAAGAGAGGCAGTCTGGCCAAGAGAAGCGACCATGCTTGAAAAGCTGTGAATCTCACAGGGCTACAAGTACAACATCAGTTGCTCGCAAGAAGACAACAGGTGAGTGGTTGTGTGAGTACGTGTGATTATCAGTACACTTTAGTTTTCGTGCGTGTGGGGTCTATGTATGTATAATGTGTATGTTGTTGTTGTTGTTGTTGTTGTTTTTCTTGATGTTACTGCTGTTGCTGTTTGTTTGTTGGTTTTTGTTTGTTGTTGTGGTGGTGGGTTGTGGATTATTGTGGGTGTTGTTGTTGTTGTTGAATGCTCACAAGAGGAGCCAAAAATGCAGCACAATGAGTGACTTAACAACAGCCAGCAACTCAAAGCTGATTGTTTGCATCGTGGTAAGTGAATCAGAGCTGGCTAAGACCATATTCCTTCTTTAAGTGGCGGTCCCAGAAACAGGCTGTAGTAATGTAGTCTATCTAAGAGAATAGTGTTCGCAGTGGGAAGGCAAACCAGATGGCATTAAAGACTACCTGATATCGTATTCGCTTTATCGAAAGACTGAGATATCGCAGTCCCGCTGTAAACTACGACACAATGTCACGTCTTTTTTCAAGACATATACTGAAGTAGGAAGAAGAAGAGGAAGCGAAAGGAAAAAAGGAAGGAAGAAAAAAAAAGGGTCGGGGGAAGAAGAAAAAATATCCCACAATGAGTAAGTTTACTCTTTTGTGCACCCTGAAAAAGGGCGTTAAGTGGTAGGTTGCAGTAGCGTTCCTCACATTCCGAGCGTGCTGATGGAAGCAGACCGAGGTCCGTGTTTGTACGCGCGTGTCAGAATGTTTAGAATTCATCTCATTACCAAACCAACTCTAAAGTGAAAACAAACAGATACAAACAACAGACAACCATGCCCTATGCATGTCCCCCCTTTAACTTGTTGTGTTGACCATTACTCTTCTGCGTACTGTAGACTGGGTAAATTGTTCGATTTGCGTGATTGAATTTTGTCAGCGAATCAATAAAGTTGAAGAACCAAGGGAGGATCCAGCTTCATTTATTGGTCCATTAAAACACGCGCAGTTGGAATAATTGTGAAACTAACTGTAAAATCAAATATGGCCTAGAAACAGATATTGTGTATAGATGGCAGACGTCTATTCAGAGTATATGAGAGACTTCAAGGGTGTATAGACAACTAGGTTTCGCAGAGAGTCATGGAATCACCACGAATGTATTATGATCACCAACATTACAGCCTTCTCTCGTGAGAGCAGACATTAGGAACAAGAGAAACAAATAAAACAAACAATCACACATCAGGTAAAGAAAATCCTTCTCACTGCAACAAGGAAAGTGGAACAAGCGAGAAGAATCTGTCACTACGTTGATCGAGGGAGCAGGTGACCGTGAAAACGAGACAGCAGATTACGTAGCCCCTTAACACAGATAAGAACTGGCCCCATCAATCACGTATACGTACAGACACGTAGCCAAACATACCCTGCAGGACTGCTTTTTGTTTAGGCAACATCATCATGTGACGGCGGAGACAAAACTTCACTATAGCTATTACATAAATCTTGGAGTACTTGACATGACAGAAACCTTCATCAAGAAAACTTGACTTTATAGAACAATGGCAAACGAAAAGGAGAACGAGATACGACGCATGCTCTAATTGCTGAGGTCATCTTGGTAATTTGTTGTTTTCATTTCCACTTCTTCAATCAACTGATGGTATGTTTTGATCCAGGTGATTTCCCAAAGAAAACTGAGCGTTTCAGGCCTTCGCCCACCCCACACAGCTTTAGGGCATGGTCGCACCCCCGGCGCAGACTGAAAAAAGTAAAACAGTCCTGCAGGATATGTAATGGTGTTTGTTTGGGTGCTCTGCAATCGCATGTGGTGGTGTCTCTGAGACCCATTCTGTGGGGGAGTGCCTTGAGTGTCCCATTCTGAGCCAGAAGATCTTTGTGTGACCATCTCTGCCAAGTGTAAATGCTGCAATTTTCTGGCTTACATTTTTTGTTCTGGTCTCTTCATTCCGTCCCCATGGATCGTTTGATGCGTGTCTTTTCTTCGTTACAGCTATGGAGATTGTGAGTCTGCTGCCATGACTTCCGGTCTTTGCGAGCACATCCGCCTTCTCGTTTCCAAGGATACCACATTGATAAACTTATTGTATAATGATTATACAGGATTGAGTAATCTTCTCAATATCGAACACTCAATAGACGCCTTTTACGACATGCCTGGCAAAGTTTCATGGCAACTATCCTAAACTTCCATTTCTGGTCTTGGTAGCACTCGTGCGTTCACTTGTAACGGATACCTATTATCATTCTGTTTTCAGAGAGTTTAAATCAATATGTGCCTCAGCCACAGCTGTTACTTCTTTGTTATTCAGTTATAACAAAGACATATGTCAAGATCACGGTTGTTAGGTGTTCGTCACGTAGATAAAACATGGCTGCTTTAGTCATGCTGACATCTCCCGGGACAGAATAACTGAGACATGAGTAACTAGCTATACATGTCTCCTGGTTATTGGTTATAGTTGTTTGTAAGTGTGTGTGTGTGTAAATGCGTATGTTTGAGTGAGAGTATGTGTGTATGTGTGAATGTTTATGAGTGAGAGTGTGTGTGTGTGTTTGTGAGTGAGAATATGTGTGTGTGAGTGTTTGTGAGTGAGAGTATGTGTGTGTGAGTGTTTGTGAGTGAGAGTATGTGTGTGTAAGTGTGTGTGAGTGAGAGTATGTGTGTGTGCGTGTGAGTGTGCGCATATCAGTGTGTGTGTGCTAGTGTTTGTGTGTATGATAGTGTATGTGTGTATGTGTTAATGTATGTGAGTGCGTGTGTGTGTGCTAGTGTATGCGAGTGCATGTGTGTGTGTGTGCTAGTATAGGTGTGTGAGTGAGTGTGTGTATGTGTATGTGAGTGAGTGATAGCGTATGTGTGTGTGAGTGATAGTGCATGTGTGTACGTGCTAGTGTATGTGCGTGTGTGTATGTGTAAGTGTGCTAGTGTCAGTGTGTTTACTAGTGGGTGTGTGTGTGCTTGTGTGTGAGTGTGTGTGGGTTTGAGTGTATATGTATAAGTTTTCGTGTGTGCGTGAATGTGTGTGTAAATGAGAGACAGTGTAAATAAGAGAGAGAGAGAGAGAGAGAGAGAGAGAGAGAGTGTGAGTGAGTGTGCGTGCATGAATTTGCTTGAATGTATAAGCGTATAGGTGGCAGTGTGTATGTGCACGGGGGTAAGTGTGTGTGGTGAGTGGTCCACGCGAAATAAAATGCAACATCGGGTTGCTGTGCACCCCCCCCCCCCCCCCGGCCCCCAACTCCACCCAAAACACAGATTCGTTCTACAATGGATTCTCGCCCCGTGTGGGATCTATGGAAACGAGACTGTAAATGACCTCGCAAAAGCCGGAAGTTACGACGTCAGATTCCCAATTCACAGAGCTACAAGAAACCAAAGACACTCATCAAACGATCTATGAGGATGGTATGGAGAGACCAGCACAAAGAATACAAGCTACAAAATGACAGCATAGACACACTTGGCAGAGATTGGCAGGCACAAATCTTCAGACTCAGATCGTGGCACGTCTCTGGAAAAAAATGCAATGGAGTCAACCAAGTAGAAAGGTATCAAGAAGCTGAACAGCGTATGAGCTGCAGTGGTCAGCGACCCATAGCTGACTGCTAGCGTTATGGCCAGAGCTGCCAAGACCCTCCTACACCTCCACGCGGCGATCCTGGATAACAGGGCAGACTATCTAAGAAGGGATCGATGAGGGAATGCTAACTCGGTAATAAAAAAATGCTTGCTGAAGTAGGATGTGTTGGACCGAAATGTGCAAATATCGCAGTCAAGCTTTAAACTACTGTAAACTACATTCCGTTCTCTGGACTACATTCTGCTACTTAAACCCTTTTCAGGGTTTGGTAACGGGAGATTGAGAACGAACGAAGCCAAGCCATGATCGAGGCACTGCAGACGCAAGGCCTACTTCCACAAAATAAGTCTCAGAGAAACATCTACAGGCGATTGTGAAGCACCCAAGTACACACTAGAACATATCCAGCAGAACTGCCCTACTGATGCAGACCAAAGAGAGGCAGTCTGGCCAAGAGAAGCGACCATGCTTGAAAAGCTGTGAATCTCACAGGGCTACAAGTACAACATCAGTTGCTCGCAAGAAGACAACAGGTGAGTGGTTGTGTGAGTACGTGTGATTATCAGTACACTTTAGTTTTCGTGCGTGTGGGGTCTATGTATGTATAATGTGTATGTTGTTGTTGTTGTTGTTGTTGTTTTTCTTGATGTTACTGCTGTTGCTGTTTGTTTGTTGGTTTTTGTTTGTTGTTGTGGTGGTGGGTTGTGGATTATTGTGGGTGTTGTTGTTGTTGTTGAATGCCCACAAAAGGAGCTAAAAATGCAGCACAATGAGTGAGCTAACAACAGCCAGCAACTCAAAGCTGATTGTTTGCATCGTGGTAAGCGAATCAGAGCTGGCTAAGACCCTATTCCTTCTTTAAGTGGCCGTCCCAGAAACAGGCTGTAGTAATGTAGTCTATCTAAGAGAATAGTGTTCGCAGTGGGAAGGCAAACCAGATGGCCTAAAAGACTACCTGATATCGTATTCGCTTTATCGAAAGACTGAGATATCGCAGTCCCGCTGTAAACTAGGACACAATGTCAAGTCTTTTTTCAAGACATATACCGAAGTAGGAAGAAGAAGAGAAAGCGAAAGAAAAAAAGGAAGGAAGAAAAAAAAGGGTCGGGGGAAGAAGAAAAAATATCCCACAATGAGTAAGTTTACTCTTTTGTGCACCCTGAAAAAGGGCGTTAAGTGGTAGGTTGCAGTAGCGTCCCTCACATTCCGAGCGTGCTGATGGAAGCAGACCGAGGTCCGTGTTTGTACGCGCGTGTCAGAATGTTTAGAATTCATCTCATTACCAAACCAACTCTAAAGTGAAAACAAACAGATACAAACAACAGACAACCATGCCCTATTCATGTCCCCCCTTTAACTTGTTGTGTTGACCATTACTCTTCTGCGTACTGTAGACTGGGTAAATTGTTCGATTTGCGTGATTGAATTTTGTCAGCGAATCAATAAAGTTGAAGAACCAAGGGAGGATCCAGCTTCATTTATTGGTCCATTAAAACACGCGCAGTTGGAATAATTGTGAAACTAACTGTAAAATCAAATATGGCCTAGAAACAGATATTGTGTATAGATGGCAGACGTCTATTCAGAGTATATGAGAGACTTCAAGGGTGTATAGACAACTAGGTTTGGCAGAGAGTCATGGAATCACCACGAATGTATTATGATCACCAACATTACAGCCTTCTCTCGTGAGAGCAGACATTAGGAACAAGAGAAACAAATAAAACAAACAATCACACATCAGGTAAAGAAAATCCTTCTCACTGCAACAAGGAAAGTGGAACAAGCGAGAAGAATCTGTCACTACGTTGATCGAGGGAGCAGGTGACCGTGAAAACGAGACAGCAGATTACGTAGCCCCTTAACACAGATAAGAACTGGCCCCATCAATCACGTATACGTACAGACACGTAGCCAAACATACCCTGCAGGACTGCTTTTTGTTTAGGCAACATCATCATGTGACGGCGGAGACAAAACTTCACTATAGCTATTACATAAATCTTGGAGTACTTGACATGACAGAAACCTTCATCAAGAAAACTTGACTTTATAGAACAATGGCAAACGAAAAGGAGAACGAGATACGACGCATGCTCTAATTGCTGAGGTCATCTTGGTAATTTGTTGTTCATCATTTCCTCTTCTTCAATCAACTGATGCTATGTTTTTATCCAGGTGATTTCCCAAAGAAAACTGAGCGTTTCAGGCCTTCGCCCATCCCACACAGCTTTAGAGCATGGTCGCACCCCCGGCGCAGACTGAAAAAAGTAAAACAGTCCTGCAGGATATGTAATGGTGTTTGTTTGGGTGCTCTGCAATCGCATGTGGTGGTGTCTCTGAGACCCATTCTGTGGGGGAGTGCCTTGAGTGTCCCATTCTGAGCCAGAAGATCTTTGTGTGACCATCTCTGCCAATTGTAAATGCTGCAATTTTCTGGCTTACATTTTGTGTGCTGGTCTCTTCATTCCGTCCCCATGGATCTTTGATGCGTGTCTTATCTTCGTTACAGCTATGGAGATTGTGAGTCTGCTGCCATGACTTCCGGTCTTTGCGAGCACATCCGCCTTCTCGTTTCCAAGGATACCACATTGATAAACTTATTGTATAATGATTATACAGGATTGAGTAATCTTCTCAATATCGAACACTCAATAGACGCCTTTTACGACATGCCTGGCAAAGTTTTATGGCTACTATCCTAAACTCCCATTTCTGGTCTTGGTAGCACTCGTGCGTTCACTTGTAACGGATACCTATTATCATTCTGTTTTCAGAGCGTTTATAACAATATGTGCATCAGCCACAGCTGTTACTTCTTTGTTATATAGTTATAACCAGACATATGTCAAGATCACGGTTATTAGGTGTTCGTCACGTAGATAAAACATGGCTGCTTTAGTCATGCTGACATCTCCCGGGACAGAATAACTGAGACATGAGTAACTAGCTATACATGTCTCCTGGTTATTGGTTATAGTTGTTTGCAAGTGTGTGTGTGTAAATGCGTATGTTTGAGTGAGAGTATGTGTGTATGTGTGAATGTTTATGAGTGAGAGTGTGTGTGTGTGTGTTTGTGAGTGAGAATATGTGTGTGTGAGTGTTTGTGAGTGAGAGTATGTGTGTGAGTGTTTGTGAGTGAGAGTATGTGTGTGTGAGTGTTTGTGAGTGAGAGTATGTGTGTGTAAGTGTTTGTGTGCGTGTGAGTGTGCGCATATCAGTGTGTGTTGTGCTAGTGTGTTTGTGTGTATGATAGTGTATGTGTGTATGTGTTAATGTATGTGAGTGCGTGTGTGCTAGTGTATGCGAGTGTATGTGCTAGTATAGGTGTGTGAGTGAGTGTGTGTATGTGTATGTGAGTGAGTGATAGCGTATGTGTGTGTGTGATAGTGTATGTGTGTACGTGCTAGTGTATGTGCGTGTGTGTATGTGTAAGTGTGCTAGTGTCAGTGTGTTTACTAGTGGGTGTGTGTGCTGGTGTGTGAGTGTGTGTGGGTTTGAGTGTATATGTATAAGTTTTCGTGTGTGCGTGAATGTGTGTGTAAAATGAGAGACAGTGTAAATAAGAGAGAGAGAGAGAGAGAGAGAGAGAGAGTGTGAGTGTGCGTGCATGAATTTGCTTGAATGTATAAGCGTATAGGTGGCAGTGTGTATGTGCACGGGGCTAAGTGTGTGTGGTGAGTGGTCCACACGAAATAAAATGCAACATCGGGTTGCTGTGCACACCCCCCCCCCCCCCCTGGCCCCCAACTCCACCCAAAACACAGATTCGTTCTACAATGGATTCTCGCCCCGTGTGGGATCTATGGAAACGAGACTGTAAATGACCTCGCAAAAGCCGGAAGTTACGACGTCAGATTCCCAATTCACAGAGCTACAAGAAACCAAAGACACTCATCAAACGATCTATGAGGATGGTATGGAGCGACCAGCACAAAGAACACAAGCTACAAAATGACAGCATAGACACACTTGGCAGAGATTGGCAGGTACAAATCTTCAGACTCAGATCGTGGCACGTCTCTGGAAAAAAATGCAATGGAGTCAACCAAGTAGAAAGGTATCAAGAAGCTGAACAGCGTATGAGCTGCAGTGGTCAGCGACCCATAGCTGACTGCTAGCGTTATGGCCAGAGCTGCCAAGACCCTCCTACACCTCCACGCGGCGATCCTGGATAACAGGGCAGACTATCTAAGAAGGGATCGATGAGGGAATGCTAACTCGGTAATAAAAAAATGCTTGCTGAAGTCGGATGTGTTGGACCAAAAGGTGCAAATATCGCAGTCAAGCTGTAAACTACGATACAACGCATTCCGTTCTCTGGACTACATTCTGCTACTTAAACCCTTTTCAGGGTTTGGTAACGGGAGATTGAGAACGAACGAAGCCAAGCCATGATCGAGGCACTGCAGACGCAAGGCCTACTTCCACAAAATAAGTCTCAGAGAAACATCTACAGGCGATTGTGAAGCACCCAAGTACACACTAGAACATATCCAGCAGAACTGCCCTACTGATGCAGACCAAAGAGAGGCAGTCTGGCCAAGAGAAGCGACCATGCTTGAAAAGCTGTGAATCTCACAGGGCTACAAGCACAACATCAGTTGCTCGCAAGAAGACAACAGGTGAGTGGTTGTGTGAGTACGTGTGATTATCAGTACACTTTAGTTTTCGTGCGTGTGGGGTCTATGTATGTATAATGTGTATGTTGTTGTTGTTGTTGTTTTTGTTTTTCTTGATGTTACTGCTGTTGCTGTTTGTTTGTTGGTTTTTGTTTGTTGTTGTGGAGGGGGGTTGTGGATTATTGTGGGTGTTGTTGTTGTTGTTGAATGCCCACAAAAGGAGCTAAAAATGCAGCACAATGAGTGAGCTAACAACAGCCAGCAACTCAAAGCTGATTGTTTGCATCGTGGTAAGCGAATCAGAGCTGGCTAAGACCATATTCCTTCTTTAAGTGGCGGTCCCAGAAACAGGCTGTAGTAATGTAGTCTATCTAAGAGAATAGTGTTCGCAGTGGGAAGGCAAACCAGATGGCATTAAAGACTACCTGATATCGTATTCGCTTTATCGAAAGACTGAGATATCGCAGTCCCGCTGTAAACTACGACACAATGTCACGTCTTTTTTCAAGACATATACTGAAGTAGGAAGAAGAAGAGGAAGCGAAAGGAAAAAAGGAAGGAAGAAAAAAAAAGGGTCGGGGGAAGAAGAAAAAATATCCCACAATGAGTAAGTTTACTCTTTTGTGCACCCTGAAAAAGGGCGTTAAGTGGTAGGTTGCAGTAGCGTTCCTCACATTCCGAGCGTGCTGATGGAAGCAGACCGAGGTCCGTATTTGTACGCGCGTGTCAGAATGTTTAGAATTCATCTCATTACCAAACCAACTCTAAAGTGAAAACAAACAGATACAAACAACAGACAACCATGCCCTATGCATGTCCCCCCTTTAACTTGTTGTGTTGACCATTACTCTTCTGCGTACTGTAGACTGGGTAAATTGTTCGATTTGCGTGATTGAATTTTGTCAGCGAATCAATAAAGTTGAAGAACCAAGGGAGGACCCAGCTTCATTTATTGGTCCATTAAAACACGCGCAGTTGGAATAATTGTGAAACTAACTGTAAAATCAAATATGGCCTAGAAACAGATATTGTGTATAGATGGCAGACGTCTATTCAGAGTATATGAGAGACTTCAAGGGTGTATAGACAACTAGGTTTCGCAGAGAGTCATGGAATCACCACGAATGTATTATGATCACCAACATTACAGCCTTCTCTCGTGAGAGCAGACATTAGGAACAAGAGAAACAAATAAAACAAACAATCACACATCAGGTAAAGAAAATCCTTCTCACTGCAACAAGGAAAGTGGAACAAGCGAGAAGAATCTGTCACTACGTTGATCGAGGGAGCAGGTGACCGTGAAAACGAGACAGCAGATTACGTAGCCCCTTAACACAGATAAGAACTGGCCCCATCAATCACGTATACGTACAGACACGTAGCCAAACATACCCTGCAGGACTGCTTTTTGTTTAGGCAACATCATCATGTGACGGCGGAGACAAAACTTCACTATAGCTATTACATAAATCTTGGAGTACTTGACATGACAGAAACCTTCATCAAGAAAACTTGACTTTATAGAACAATGGCAAACGAAAAGGAGAACGAGATACGACGCCTGCTCTAATTGCTGAGGTCATCTTGGTAATTTGTTGTTCATCATTTCCACTTCTTCAATCAACTGATGGTATGTTTTGATCCAGGTGATTTCCCAAAGAAAACTGAGCGTTTCAGGCCTTCGCCCACCCCACACAGCTTTAGGGCATGGTCGCACCCCCGGCGCAGACTGAAAAAAGTAAAACAGTCCTGCAGGATATGTAATGGTGTTTGTTTGGGTGCTCTGCAATCGCATGTGGTGGTGTCTCTGAGACCCATTCTGTGGGGGAGTGCCTTGAGTGTCCCATTCTGAGCCAGAAGATCTTTGTGTGACCATCTCTGCCAAGTGTAAATGCTGCAATTTTCTGGCTTACATTTTTTGTTCTGGTCTCTTCATTCCGTCCCCATGGATCGTTTGATGCGTGTCTTTTCTTCGTTACAGCTATGGAGATTGTGAGTCTGCTGCCATGACTTCCGGTCTTTGCGAGCACATCCGCCTTCTCGTTTCCAAGGATACCACATTGATAAACTTATTGTATAATGATTATACAGGATTGAGTAATCTTCTCAATATCGAACACTCAATAGACGCCTTTTACGACATGCCTGGCAAAGTTTCATGGCAACTATCCTAAACTTCCATTTCTGGTCTTGGTAGCACTCGTGCGTTCACTTGTAACGGATACCTATTATCATTCTGTTTTCAGAGAGTTTAAATCAATATGTGCCTCAGCCACAGCTGTTACTTCTTTGTTATTCAGTTATAACAAAGACATATGTCAAGATCACGGTTGTTAGGTGTTCGTCACGTAGATAAAACATGGCTGCTTTAGTCATGCTGACATCTCCCGGGACAGAATAACTGAGACATGAGTAACTAGCTATACATGTCTCCTGGTTATTGGTTATAGTTGTTTGTAAGTGTGTGTGTGTGTAAATGCGTATGTTTGAGTGAGAGTATGTGTGTATGTGTGAATGTTTATGAGTGAGAGTGTGTGTGTGTGTTTGTGAGTGAGAATATGTGTGTGTGAGTGTTTGTGAGTGAGAGTATGTGTGTGTGAGTGTTTGTGAGTGAGAGTATGTGTGTGTAAGTGTGTGTGAGTGAGAGTATGTGTGTGTGCGTGTGAGTGTGCGCATATCAGTGTGTGTGTGCTAGTGTTTGTGTGTATGATAGTGTATGTGTGTATGTGTTAATGTATGTGAGTGCGTGTGTGTGTGCTAGTGTATGCGAGTGCATGTGTGTGTGTGTGCTAGTATAGGTGTGTGAGTGAGTGTGTGTATGTGTATGTGAGTGAGTGATAGCGTATGTGTGTGTGAGTGATAGTGCATGTGTGTACGTGCTAGTGTATGTGCGTGTGTGTATGTGTAAGTGTGCTAGTGTCAGTGTGTTTACTAGTGGGTGTGTGTGTGCTTGTGTGTGAGTGTGTGTGGGTTTGAGTGTATATGTATAAGTTTTCGTGTGTGCGTGAATGTGTGTGTAAATGAGAGACAGTGTAAATAAGAGAGAGAGAGAGAGAGAGAGAGAGAGAGAGAGTGTGAGTGAGTGTGCGTGCATGAATTTGCTTGAATGTATAAGCGTATAGGTGGCAGTGTGTATGTGCACGGGGGTAAGTGTGTGTGGTGAGTGGTCCACGCGAAATAAAATGCAACATCGGGTTGCTGTGCACCCCCCCCCCCCCCGGCCCCCAACTCCACCCAAAACACAGATTCGTTCTACAATGGATTCTCGCCCCGTGTGGGATCTATGGAAACGAGACTGTAAATGACCTCGCAAAAGCCGGAAGTTACGACGTCAGATTCCCAATTCACAGAGCTACAAGAAACCAAAGACACTCATCAAACGATCTATGAGGATGGTATGGAGAGACCAGCACAAAGAATACAAGCTACAAAATGACAGCATAGACACACTTGGCAGAGATTGGCAGGCACAAATCTTCAGACTCAGATCGTGGCACGTCTCTGGAAAAAAATGCAATGGAGTCAACCAAGTAGAAAGGTATCAAGAAGCTGAACAGCGTATGAGCTGCAGTGGTCAGCGACCCATAGCTGACTGCTAGCGTTATGGCCAGAGCTGCCAAGACCCTCCTACACCTCCACGCGGCGATCCTGGATAACAGGGCAGACTATCTAAGAAGGGATCGATGAGGGAATGCTAACTCGGTAATAAAAAAATGCTTGCTGAAGTAGGATGTGTTGGACCGAAATGTGCAAATATCGCAGTCAAGCTTTAAACTACTGTAAACTACATTCCGTTCTCTGGACTACATTCTGCTACTTAAACCCTTTTCAGGGTTTGGTAACGGGAGATTGAGAACGAACGAAGCCAAGCCATGATCGAGGCACTGCAGACGCAAGGCCTACTTCCACAAAATAAGTCTCAGAGAAACATCTACAGGCGATTGTGAAGCACCCAAGTACACACTAGAACATATCCAGCAGAACTGCCCTACTGATGCAGACCAAAGAGAGGCAGTCTGGCCAAGAGAAGCGACCATGCTTGAAAAGCTGTGAATCTCACAGGGCTACAAGTACAACATCAGTTGCTCGCAAGAAGACAACAGGTGAGTGGTTGTGTGAGTACGTGTGATTATCAGTACACTTTAGTTTTCGTGCGTGTGGGGTCTATGTATGTATAATGTGTATGTTGTTGTTGTTGTTGTTGTTGTTTTTCTTGATGTTACTGCTGTTGCTGTTTGTTTGTTGGTTTTTGTTTGTTGTTGTGGTGGTGGGTTGTGGATTATTGTGGGTGTTGTTGTTGTTGTTGAATGCCCACAAAAGGAGCTAAAAATGCAGCACAATGAGTGAGCTAACAACAGCCAGCAACTCAAAGCTGATTGTTTGCATCGTGGTAAGCGAATCAGAGCTGGCTAAGACCCTATTCCTTCTTTAAGTGGCCGTCCCAGAAACAGGCTGTAGTAATGTAGTCTATCTAAGAGAATAGTGTTCGCAGTGGGAAGGCAAACCAGATGGCCTAAAAGACTACCTGATATCGTATTCGCTTTATCGAAAGACTGAGATATCGCAGTCCCGCTGTAAACTAGGACACAATGTCAAGTCTTTTTTCAAGACATATACCGAAGTAGGAAGAAGAAGAGAAAGCGAAAGAAAAAAAGGAAGGAAGAAAAAAAAGGGTCGGGGGAAGAAGAAAAAATATCCCACAATGAGTAAGTTTACTCTTTTGTGCACCCTGAAAAAGGGCGTTAAGTGGTAGGTTGCAGTAGCGTCCCTCACATTCCGAGCGTGCTGATGGAAGCAGACCGAGGTCCGTGTTTGTACGCGCGTGTCAGAATGTTTAGAATTCATCTCATTACCAAACCAACTCTAAAGTGAAAACAAACAGATACAAACAACAGACAACCATGCCCTATTCATGTCCCCCCTTTAACTTGTTGTGTTGACCATTACTCTTCTGCGTACTGTAGACTGGGTAAATTGTTCGATTTGCGTGATTGAATTTTGTCACCGAATCAATAAAGTTGAAGAACCAAGGGAGGATCCAGCTTCATTTATTGGTCCATTAAAACACGCGCAGTTGGAATAATTGTGAAACTAACTGTAAAATCAAATATGGCCTAGAAACAGATATTGTGTATAGATGGCAGACGTCTATTCAGAGTATATGAGAGACTTCAAGGGTGTATAGACAACTAGGTTTGGCAGAGAGTCATGGAATCACCACGAATGTATTATGATCACCAACATTACAGCCTTCTCTCGTGAGAGCAGACATTAGGAACAAGAGAAACAAATAAAACAAACAATCACACATCAGGTAAAGAAAATCCTTCTCACTGCAACAAGGAAAGTGGAACAAGCGAGAAGAATCTGTCACTACGTTGATCGAGGGAGCAGGTGACCGTGAAAACGAGACAGCAGATTACGTAGCCCCTTAACACAGATAAGAACTGGCCCCATCAATCACGTATACGTACAGACACGTAGCCAAACATACCCTGCAGGACTGCTTTTTGTTTAGGCAACATCATCATGTGACGGCGGAGACAAAACTTCACTATAGCTATTACATAAATCTTGGAGTACTTGACATGACAGAAACCTTCATCAAGAAAACTTGACTTTATAGAACAATGGGAAACGAAAAGGAGAACGAGATACGACGCATGCTCTAATTGCTGAGGTCATCTTGGTAATTTGTTGTTCATCATTTCCTCTTCTTCAATCAACTGATGCTATGTTTTTATCCAGGTGATTTCCCAAAGAAAACTGAGCGTTTCAGGCCTTCGCCCATCCCACACAGCTTTAGAGCATGGTCGCACCCCCGGCGCAGACTGAAAAAAGTAAAACAGTCCTGCAGGATATGTAATGGTGTTTGTTTGGGTGCTCTGCAATCGCATGTGGTGGTGTCTCTGAGACCCATTCTGTGGGGGAGTGCCTTGAGTGTCCCATTCTGAGCCAGAAGATCTTTGTGTGACCATCTCTGCCAATTGTAAATGCTGCAATTTTCTGGCTTACATTTTTTGTGCTGGTCTCTTCATTCCGTCCCCATGGATCTTTGATGCGTGTCTTATCTTCGTTACAGCTATGGAGATTGTGAGTCTGCTGCCATGACTTCCGGTCTTTGCGAGCACATCCGCCTTCTCGTTTCCAAGGATACCACATTGATAAACTTATTGTATAATGATTATACAGGATTGAGTAATCTTCTCAATATCGAACACTCAATAGACGCCTTTTACGACATGCCTGGCAAAGTTTCATGGCAACTATCCTAAACTTCCATTTCTGGTCTTGGTAGCACTCGTGCGTTCACTTGTAACGGATACCTATTATCATTCTGTTTTCAGAGAGTTTAAATCAATATGTGCCTCAGCCACAGCTGTTACTTCTTTGTTATTCAGTTATAACAAAGACATATGTCAAGATCACGGTTGTTAGGTGTTCGTCACGTAGATAAAACATGGCTGCTTTAGTCATGCTGACATCTCCCGGGACAGAATAACTGAGACATGAGTAACTAGCTATACATGTCTCCTGGTTATTGGTTATAGTTGTTTGTAAGTGTGTGTGTGTGTAAATGCGTATGTTTGAGTGAGAGTATGTGTGTATGTGTGAATGTTTATGAGTGAGAGTGTGTGTGTGTGTTTGTGAGTGAGAATATGTGTGTGTGAGTGTTTGTGAGTGAGAGTATGTGTGTGTGAGTGTTTGTGAGTGAGAGTATGTGTGTGTAAGTGTGTGTGAGTGAGAGTATGTGTGTGTGCGTGTGAGTGTGCGCATATCAGTGTGTGTGTGCTAGTGTTTGTGTGTATGATAGTGTATGTGTGTATGTGTTAATGTATGTGAGTGCGTGTGTGTGTGCTAGTGTATGCGAGTGCATGTGTGTGTGTGTGCTAGTATAGGTGTGTGAGTGAGTGTGTGTATGTGTATGTGAGTGAGTGATAGCGTATGTGTGTGTGTGATAGTGTATGTGTGTACGTGCTAGTGTATGTGCGTGTGTGTATGTGTAAGTGTGCTAGTGTCAGTGTGTTTACTAGTGGGTGTGTGTGCTGGTGTGTGAGTGTGTGTGGGTTTGAGTGTATATGTATAAGTTTTCGTGTGTGCGTGAATGTGTGTGTAAAATGAGAGACAGTGTAAATAAGAGAGAGAGAGAGAGAGAGAGAGAGAGAGAGTGTGAGTGTGCGTGCATGAATTTGCTTGAATGTATAAGCGTATAGGTGGCAGTGTGTATGTGCACGGGGCTAAGTGTGTGTGGTGAGTGGTCCACACGAAATAAAATGCAACATCGGGTTGCTGTGCACACCCCCCCCCCCCTGGCCCCCAACTCCACCCAAAACACAGATTCGTTCTACAATGGATTCTCGCCCCGTGTGGGATCTATGGAAACGAGACTGTAAATGACCTCGCAAAAGCCGGAAGTTACGACGTCAGATTCCCAATTCACAGAGCTACAAGAAACCAAAGACACTCATCAAACGATCTATGAGGATGGTATGGAGCGACCAGCACAAAGAACACAAGCTACAAAATGACAGCATAGACACACTTGGCAGAGATTGGCAGGTACAAATCTTCAGACTCAGATCGTGGCACGTCTCTGGAAAAAAATGCAATGGAGTCAACCAAGTAGAAAGGTATCAAGATGCTGAACAGCGTATGAGCTGCAGTGGTCAGCGACCCATAGCTGACTGCTAGCGTTATGGCCAGAGCTGCCAAGACCCTCCTACTTCTCCACGCGGCGATCCTGGATAACAGGGCAGACTATCTAAGAAGGGATCGATGAGGGAATGCTAACTCGGTAATAAAAAAATGCTTGCTGAAGTCGGATGTGTTGGACCAAAAGGTGCAAATATCGCAGTCAAGCTGTAAACTACGATACAACGCATTCCGTTCTCTGGACTACATTCTGCTACTTAAACCCTTTTCAGGGTTTGGTAACGGGAGATTGAGAACGAACGAAGCCAAGCCATGATCGAGGCACTGCAGACGCAAGGCCTACTTCCACAAAATAAGTCTCAGAGAAACATCTACAGGCGATTGTGAAGCACCCAAGTACACACTAGAACATATCCAGCAGAACTGCCCTACTGATGCAGACCAAAGAGAGGCAGTCTGGCCAAGAGAAGCGACCATGCTTGAAAAGCTGTGAATCTCACAGGGCTACAAGTACAACATCAGTTGCTCGCAAGAAGACAACAGGTGAGTGGTTGTGTGAGTACGTGTGATTATCAGTACACTTTAGTTTTCGTGCGTGTGGGGTCTATGTATGTATAATGTGTATGTTGTTGTTGTTGTTGTTGTTGTTTTTCTTGATGTTACTGCTGTTGCTGTTTGTTTGTTGGTTTTTGTTTGTTGTTGTGGTGGTGGGTTGTGGATTATTGTGGGTGTTGTTGTTGTTGTTGAATGCTCACAAGAGGAGCCAAAAATGCAGCACAATGAGTGACTTAACAACAGCCAGCAACTCAAAGCTGATTGTTTGCATCGTGGTAAGTGAATCAGAGCTGGCTAAGACCATATTCCTTCTTTAAGTGGCGGTCCCAGAAACAGGCTGTAGTAATGTAGTCTATCTAAGAGAATAGTGTTCGCAGTGGGAAGGCAAACCAGATGGCATTAAAGACTACCTGATATCGTATTCGCTTTATCGAAAGACTGAGATATCGCAGTCCCGCTGTAAACTACGACACAATGTCACGTCTTTTTTCAAGACATATACTGAAGTAGGAAGAAGAAGAGGAAGCGAAAGGAAAAAAGGAAGGAAGAAAAAAAAAGGGTCGGGGGAAGAAGAAAAAATATCCCACAATGAGTAAGTTTACTCTTTTGTGCACCCTGAAAAAGGGCGTTAAGTGGTAGGTTGCAGTAGCGTTCCTCACATTCCGAGCGTGCTGATGGAAGCAGACCGAGGTCCGTGTTTGTACGCGCGTGTCAGAATGTTTAGAATTCATCTCATTACCAAACCAACTCTAAAGTGAAAACAAACAGATACAAACAACAGACAACCATGCCCTATGCATGTCCCCCCTTTAACTTGTTGTGTTGACCATTACTCTTCTGCGTACTGTAGACTGGGTAAATTGTTCGATTTGCGTGATTGAATTTTGTCAGCGAATCAATAAAGTTGAAGAACCAAGGGAGGATCCAGCTTCATTTATTGGTCCATTAAAACACGCGCAGTTGGAATAATTGTGAAACTAACTGTAAAATCAAATATGGCCTAGAAACAGATATTGTGTATAGATGGCAGACGTCTATTCAGAGTATATGAGAGACTTCAAGGGTGTATAGACAACTAGGTTTCGCAGAGAGTCATGGAATCACCACGAATGTATTATGATCACCAACATTACAGCCTTCTCTCGTGAGAGCAGACATTAGGAACAAGAGAAACAAATAAAACAAACAATCACACATCAGGTAAAGAAAATCCTTCTCACTGCAACAAGGAAAGTGGAACAAGCGAGAAGAATCTGTCACTACGTTGATCGAGGGAGCAGGTGACCGTGAAAACGAGACAGCAGATTACGTAGCCCCTTAACACAGATAAGAACTGGCCCCATCAATCACGTATACGTACAGACACGTAGCCAAACATACCCTGCAGGACTGCTTTTTGTTTAGGCAACATCATCATGTGACGGCGGAGACAAAACTTCACTATAGCTATTACATAAATCTTGGAGTACTTGACATGACAGAAACCTTCATCAAGAAAACTTGACTTTATAGAACAATGGCAAACGAAAAGGAGAACGAGATACGACGCATGCTCTAATTGCTGAGGTCATCTTGGTAATTTGTTGTTCATCATTTCCACTTCTTCAATCAACTGATGGTATGTTTTGATCCAGGTGATTTCCCAAAGAAAACTGAGCGTTTCAGGCCTTCGCCCACCCCACACAGCTTTAGGGCATGGTCGCACCCCCGGCGCAGACTGAAAAAAGTAAAACAGTCCTGCAGGATATGTAATGGTGTTTGTTTGGGTGCTCTGCAATCGCATGTGGTGGTGTCTCTGAGACCCATTCTGTGGGGGAGTGCCTTGAGTGTCCCATTCTGAGCCAGAAGATCTTTGTGTGACCATCTCTGCCAAGTGTAAATGCTGCAATTTTCTGGCTTACATTTTTTGTTCTGGTCTCTTCATTCCGTCCCCATGGATCGTTTGATGCGTGTCTTTTCTTCGTTACAGCTATGGAGATTGTGAGTCTGCTGCCATGACTTCCGGTCTTTGCGAGCACATCCGCCTTCTCGTTTCCAAGGATACCACATTGATAAACTTATTGTATAATGATTATACAGGATTGAGTAATCTTCTCAATATCGAACACTCAATAGACGCCTTTTACGACATGCCTGGCAAAGTTTCATGGCAACTATCCTAAACTTCCATTTCTGGTCTTGGTAGCACTCGTGCGTTCACTTGTAACGGATACCTATTATCATTCTGTTTTCAGAGAGTTTAAATCAATATGTGCCTCAGCCACAGCTGTTACTTCTTTGTTATTCAGTTATAACAAAGACATATGTCAAGATCACGGTTGTTAGGTGTTCGTCACGTAGATAAAACATGGCTGCTTTAGTCATGCTGACATCTCCCGGGACAGAATAACTGAGACATGAGTAACTAGCTATACATGTCTCCTGGTTATTGGTTATAGTTGTTTGTAAGTGTGTGTGTGTGTAAATGCGTATGTTTGAGTGAGAGTATGTGTGTATGTGTGAATGTTTATGAGTGAGAGTGTGTGTGTGTGTTTGTGAGTGAGAATATGTGTGTGTGAGTGTTTGTGAGTGAGAGTATGTGTGTGTGAGTGTTTGTGAGTGAGAGTATGTGTGTGTAAGTGTGTGTGAGTGAGAGTATGTGTGTGTGCGTGTGAGTGTGCGCATATCAGTGTGTGTGTGCTAGTGTTTGTGTGTATGATAGTGTATGTGTGTATGTGTTAATGTATGTGAGTGCGTGTGTGTGTGCTAGTGTATGCGAGTGCATGTGTGTGTGTGTGCTAGTATAGGTGTGTGAGTGAGTGTGTGTATGTGTATGTGAGTGAGTGATAGCGTATGTGTGTGTGAGTGATAGTGCATGTGTGTACGTGCTAGTGTATGTGCGTGTGTGTATGTGTAAGTGTGCTAGTGTCAGTGTGTTTACTAGTGGGTGTGTGTGCTTGTGTGTGAGTGTGTGTGGGTTTGAGTGTATATGTATAAGTTTTCGTGTGTGCGTGAATGTGTGTGTAAATGAGAGACAGTGTAAATAAGAGAGAGAGAGAGAGAGAGAGAGAGAGAGAGAGAGAGTGTGAGTGAGTGTGCGTGCATGAATTTGCTTGAATGTATAAGCGTATAGGTGGCAGTGTGTATGTGCACGGGGGTAAGTGTGTGTGGTGAGTGGTCCACGCGAAATAAAATGCAACATCGGGTTGCTGTGCACCCCCCCCCCCCCCGGCCCCCAACTCCACCCAAAACACAGATTCGTTCTACAATGGATTCTCGCCCCGTGTGGGATCTATGGAAACGAGACTGTAAATGACCTCGCAAAAGCCGGAAGTTACGACGTCAGATTCCCAATTCACAGAGCTACAAGAAACCAAAGACACTCATCAAACGATCTATGAGGATGGTATGGAGAGACCAGCACAAAGAATACAAGCTACAAAATGACAGCATAGACACACTTGGCAGAGATTGGCAGGCACAAATCTTCAGACTCAGATCGTGGCACGTCTCTGGAAAAAAATGCAATGGAGTCAACCAAGTAGAAAGGTATCAAGAAGCTGAACAGCGTATGAGCTGCAGTGGTCAGCGACCCATAGCTGACTGCTAGCGTTATGGCCAGAGCTGCCAAGATCCTCCTACACCTCCACGCGGCGATCCTGGATAACAGGGCAGACTATCTAAGAAGGGATCGATGAGGGAATGCTAACTCGGTAATAAAAAAATGCTTGCTGAAGTAGGATGTGTTGGACCGAAATGTGCAAATATCGCAGTCAAGCTTTAAACTACTGTAAACTACATTCCGTTCTCTGGACTACATTCTGCTACTTAAACCCTTTTCAGGGTTTGGTAACGGGAGATTGAGAACGAACGAAGCCAAGCCATGATCGAGGCACTGCAGACGCAAGGCCTACTTCCACAAAATAAGTCTCAGAGAAACATCTACAGGCGATTGTGAAGCACCCAAGTACACACTAGAACATATCCAGCAGAACTGCCCTACTGATGCAGACCAAAGAGAGGCAGTCTGGCCAAGAGAAGCGACCATGCTTGAAAAGCTGTGAATCTCACAGGGCTACAAGTACAACATCAGTTGCTCGCAAGAAGACAACAGGTGAGTGGTTGTGTGAGTACGTGTGATTATCAGTACACTTTAGTTTTCGTGCGTGTGGGGTCTATGTATGTATAATGTGTATGTTGTTGTTGTTGTTGTTGTTGTTTTTCTTGATGTTACTGCTGTTGCTGTTTGTTTGTTGGTTTTTGTTTGTTGTTGTGGTGGTGGGTTGTGGATTATTGTGGGTGTTGTTGTTGTTGTTGAATGCCCACAAAAGGAGCTAAAAATGCAGCACAATGAGTGAGCTAACAACAGCCAGCAACTCAAAGCTGATTGTTTGCATCGTGGTAAGCGAATCAGAGCTGGCTAAGACCCTATTCCTTCTTTAAGTGGCCGTCCCAGAAACAGGCTGTAGTAATGTAGTCTATCTAAGAGAATAGTGTTCGCAGTGGGAAGGCAAACCAGATGGCCTAAAAGACTACCTGATATCGTATTCGCTTTATCGAAAGACTGAGATATCGCAGTCCCGCTGTAAACTAGGACACAATGTCAAGTCTTTTTTCAAGACATATACCGAAGTAGGAAGAAGAAGAGAAAGCGAAAGAAAAAAAGGAAGGAAGAAAAAAAAGGGTCGGGGGAAGAAGAAAAAATATCCCACAATGAGTAAGTTTACTCTTTTGTGCACCCTGAAAAAGGGCGTTAAGTGGTAGGTTGCAGTAGCGTCCCTCACATTCCGAGCGTGCTGATGGAAGCAGACCGAGGTCCGTGTTTGTACGCGCGTGTCAGAATGTTTAGAATTCATCTCATTACCAAACCAACTCTAAAGTGAAAACAAACAGATACAAACAACAGACAACCATGCCCTATTCATGTCCCCCCTTTAACTTGTTGTGTTGACCATTACTCTTCTGCGTACTGTAGACTGGGTAAATTGTTCGATTTGCGTGATTGAATTTTGTCACCGAATCAATAAAGTTGAAGAACCAAGGGAGGATCCAGCTTCATTTATTGGTCCATTAAAACACGCGCAGTTGGAATAATTGTGAAACTAACTGTAAAATCAAATATGGCCTAGAAACAGATATTGTGTATAGATGGCAGACGTCTATTCAGAGTATATGAGAGACTTCAAGGGTGTATAGACAACTAGGTTTGGCAGAGAGTCATGGAATCACCACGAATGTATTATGATCACCAACATTACAGCCTTCTCTCGTGAGAGCAGACATTAGGAACAAGAGAAACAAATAAAACAAACAATCACACATCAGGTAAAGAAAATCCTTCTCACTGCAACAAGGAAAGTGGAACAAGCGAGAAGAATCTGTCACTACGTTGATCGAGGGAGCAGGTGACCGTGAAAACGAGACAGCAGATTACGTAGCCCCTTAACACAGATAAGAACTGGCCCCATCAATCACGTATACGTACAGACACGTAGCCAAACATACCCTGCAGGACTGCTTTTTGTTTAGGCAACATCATCATGTGACGGCGGAGACAAAACTTCACTATAGCTATTACATAAATCTTGGAGTACTTGACATGACAGAAACCTTCATCAAGAAAACTTGACTTTATAGAACAATGGGAAACGAAAAGGAGAACGAGATACGACGCATGCTCTAATTGCTGAGGTCATCTTGGTAATTTGTTGTTCATCATTTCCTCTTCTTCAATCAACTGATGCTATGTTTTTATCCAGGTGATTTCCCAAAGAAAACTGAGCGTTTCAGGCCTTCGCCCATCCCACACAGCTTTAGAGCATGGTCGCACCCCCGGCGCAGACTGAAAAAAGTAAAACAGTCCTGCAGGATATGTAATGGTGTTTGTTTGGGTGCTCTGCAATCGCATGTGGTGGTGTCTCTGAGACCCATTCTGTGGGGGAGTGCCTTGAGTGTCCCATTCTGAGCCAGAAGATCTTTGTGTGACCATCTCTGCCAATTGTAAATGCTGCAATTTTCTGGCTTACATTTTTTGTGCTGGTCTCTTCATTCCGTCCCCATGGATCTTTGATGCGTGTCTTATCTTCGTTACAGCTATGGAGATTGTGAGTCTGCTGCCATGACTTCCGGTCTTTGCGAGCACATCCGCCTTCTCGTTTCCAAGGATACCACATTGATAAACTTATTGTATAATGATTATACAGGATTGAGTAATCTTCTCAATATCGAACACTCAATAGACGCCTTTTACGACATGCCTGGCAAAGTTTCATGGCAACTATCCTAAACTTCCATTTCTGGTCTTGGTAGCACTCGTGCGTTCACTTGTAACGGATACCTATTATCATTCTGTTTTCAGAGAGTTTAAATCAATATGTGCCTCAGCCACAGCTGTTACTTCTTTGTTATTCAGTTATAACAAAGACATATGTCAAGATCACGGTTGTTAGGTGTTCGTCACGTAGATAAAACATGGCTGCTTTAGTCATGCTGACATCTCCCGGGACAGAATAACTGAGACATGAGTAACTAGCTATACATGTCTCCTGGTTATTGGTTATAGTTGTTTGTAAGTGTGTGTGTGTGTAAATGCGTATGTTTGAGTGAGAGTATGTGTGTATGTGTGAATGTTTATGAGTGAGAGTGTGTGTGTGTGTTTGTGAGTGAGAATATGTGTGTGTGAGTGTTTGTGAGTGAGAGTATGTGTGTGTGAGTGTTTGTGAGTGAGAGTATGTGTGTGTAAGTGTGTGTGAGTGAGAGTATGTGTGTGTGCGTGTGAGTGTGCGCATATCAGTGTGTGTGTGCTAGTGTTTGTGTGTATGATAGTGTATGTGTGTATGTGTTAATGTATGTGAGTGCGTGTGTGTGTGCTAGTGTATGCGAGTGCATGTGTGTGTGTGTGCTAGTATAGGTGTGTGAGTGAGTGTGTGTATGTGTATGTGAGTGAGTGATAGCGTATGTGTGTGTGTGATAGTGTATGTGTGTACGTGCTAGTGTATGTGCGTGTGTGTATGTGTAAGTGTGCTAGTGTCAGTGTGTTTACTAGTGGGTGTGTGTGCTGGTGTGTGAGTGTGTGTGGGTTTGAGTGTATATGTATAAGTTTTCGTGTGTGCGTGAATGTGTGTGTAAAATGAGAGACAGTGTAAATAAGAGAGAGAGAGAGAAGAGAGAGAGAGAGAGAGTGTGAGTGTGCGTGCATGAATTTGCTTGAATGTATAAGCGTATAGGTGGCAGTGTGTATGTGCACGGGGCTAAGTGTGTGTGGTGAGTGGTCCACACGAAATAAAATGCAACATCGGGTTGCTGTGCACACCCCCCCCCCCCCCTGGCCCCCAACTCCACCCAAAACACAGATTCGTTCTACAATGGATTCTCGCCCCGTGTGGGATCTATGGAAACGAGACTGTAAATGACCTCGCAAAAGCCGGAAGTTACGACGTCAGATTCCCAATTCACAGAGCTACAAGAAACCAAAGACACTCATCAAACGATCTATGAGGATGGTATGGAGCGACCAGCACAAAGAACACAAGCTACAAAATGACAGCATAGACACACTTGGCAGAGATTGGCAGGTACAAATCTTCAGACTCAGATCGTGGCACGTCTCTGGAAAAAAATGCAATGGAGTCAACCAAGTAGAAAGGTATCAAGATGCTGAACAGCGTATGAGCTGCAGTGGTCAGCGACCCATAGCTGACTGCTAGCGTTATGGCCAGAGCTGCCAAGACCCTCCTACTTCTCCACGCGGCGATCCTGGATAACAGGGCAGACTATCTAAGAAGGGATCGATGAGGGAATGCTAACTCGGTAATAAAAAAATGCTTGCTGAAGTCGGATGTGTTGGACCAAAAGGTGCAAATATCGCAGTCAAGCTGTAAACTACGATACAACGCATTCCGTTCTCTGGACTACATTCTGCTACTTAAACCCTTTTCAGGGTTTGGTAACGGGAGATTGAGAACGAACGAAGCCAAGCCATGATCGAGGCACTGCAGACGCAAGGCCTACTTCCACAAAATAAGTCTCAGAGAAACATCTACAGGCGATTGTGAAGCACCCAAGTACACACTAGAACATATCCAGCAGAACTGCCCTACTGATGCAGACCAAAGAGAGGCAGTCTGGCCAAGAGAAGCGACCATGCTTGAAAAGCTGTGAATCTCACAGGGCTACAAGTACAACATCAGTTGCTCGCAAGAAGACAACAGGTGAGTGGTTGTGTGAGTACGTGTGATTATCAGTACACTTTTGTGTGCGCACTTTTGTTTTCGTGCGTGTGGGGTCTATGTATGTATAATGTGTATGTTGTTGTTGTTGTTGTTGTTGTTTTTCTTGATGTTACTGCTGTTGCTGTTTGTTTGTTGGTTTTTGTTTGTTGTTGTGGTGGTGGGTTGTGGATTATTGTGGGTGTTGTTGTTGTTGTTGAATGCTCACAAGAGGAGCCAAAAATGCAGCACAATGAGTGACTTAACAACAGCCAGCAACTCAAAGCTGATTGTTTGCATCGTGGTAAGTGAATCAGAGCTGGCTAAGACCATATTCCTTCTTTAAGTGGCGGTCCCAGAAACAGGCTGTAGTAATGTAGTCTATCTAAGAGAATAGTGTTCGCAGTGGGAAGGCAAACCAGATGGCATTAAAGACTACCTGATATCGTATTCGCTTTATCGAAAGACTGAGATATCGCAGTCCCGCTGTAAACTACGACACAATGTCACGTCTTTTTTCAAGACATATACTGAAGTAGGAAGAAGAAGAGGAAGCGAAAGGAAAAAAGGAAGGAAGAAAAAAAAAGGGTCGGGGGAAGAAGAAAAAATATCCCACAATGAGTAAGTTTACTCTTTTGTGCACCCTGAAAAAGGGCGTTAAGTGGTAGGTTGCAGTAGCGTTCCTCACATTCCGAGCGTGCTGATGGAAGCAGACCGAGGTCCGTGTTTGTACGCGCGTGTCAGAATGTTTAGAATTCATCTCATTACCAAACCAACTCTAAAGTGAAAACAAACAGATACAAACAACAGACAACCATGCCCTATGCATGTCCCCCCTTTAACTTGTTGTGTTGACCATTACTCTTCTGCGTACTGTAGACTGGGTAAATTGTTCGATTTGCGTGATTGAATTTTGTCAGCGAATCAATAAAGTTGAAGAACCAAGGGAGGATCCAGCTTCATTTATTGGTCCATTAAAACACGCGCAGTTGGAATAATTGTGAAACTAACTGTAAAATCAAATATGGCCTAGAAACAGATATTGTGTATAGATGGCAGACGTCTATTCAGAGTATATGAGAGACTTCAAGGGTGTATAGACAACTAGGTTTCGCAGAGAGTCATGGAATCACCACGAATGTATTATGATCACCAACATTACAGCCTTCTCTCGTGAGAGCAGACATTAGGAACAAGAGAAACAAATAAAACAAACAATCACACATCAGGTAAAGAAAATCCTTCTCACTGCAACAAGGAAAGTGGAACAAGCGAGAAGAATCTGTCACTACGTTGATCGAGGGAGCAGGTGACCGTGAAAACGAGACAGCAGATTACGTAGCCCCTTAACACAGATAAGAACTGGCCCCATCAATCACGTATACGTACAGACACGTAGCCAAACATACCCTGCAGGACTGCTTTTTGTTTAGGCAACATCATCATGTGACGGCGGAGACAAAACTTCACTATAGCTATTACATAAATCTTGGAGTACTTGACATGACAGAAACCTTCATCAAGAAAACTTGACTTTATAGAACAATGGCAAACGAAAAGGAGAACGAGATACGACGCATGCTCTAATTGCTGAGGTCATCTTGGTAATTTGTTGTTCATCATTTCCACTTCTTCAATCAACTGATGGTATGTTTTGATCCAGGTGATTTCCCAAAGAAAACTGAGCGTTTCAGGCCTTCGCCCACCCCACACAGCTTTAGGGCATGGTCGCACCCCCGGCGCAGACTGAAAAAAGTAAAACAGTCCTGCAGGATATGTAATGGTGTTTGTTTGGGTGCTCTGCAATCGCATGTGGTGGTGTCTCTGAGACCCATTCTGTGGGGGAGTGCCTTGAGTGTCCCATTCTGAGCCAGAAGATCTTTGTGTGACCATCTCTGCCAAGTGTAAATGCTGCAATTTTCTGGCTTACATTTTTTGTTCTGGTCTCTTCATTCCGTCCCCATGGATCGTTTGATGCGTGTCTTTTCTTCGTTACAGCTATGGAGATTGTGAGTCTGCTGCCATGACTTCCGGTCTTTGCGAGCACATCCGCCTTCTCGTTTCCAAGGATACCACATTGATAAACTTATTGTATAATGATTATACAGGATTGAGTAATCTTCTCAATATCGAACACTCAATAGACGCCTTTTACGACATGCCTGGCAAAGTTTCATGGCAACTATCCTAAACTTCCATTTCTGGTCTTGGTAGCACTCGTGCGTTCACTTGTAACGGATACCTATTATCATTCTGTTTTCAGAGAGTTTAAATCAATATGTGCCTCAGCCACAGCTGTTACTTCTTTGTTATTCAGTTATAACAAAGACATATGTCAAGATCACGGTTGTTAGGTGTTCGTCACGTAGATAAAACATGGCTGCTTTAGTCATGCTGACATCTCCCGGGACAGAATAACTGAGACATGAGTAACTAGCTATACATGTCTCCTGGTTATTGGTTATAGTTGTTTGTAAGTGTGTGTGTGTGTAAATGCGTATGTTTGAGTGAGAGTATGTGTGTATGTGTGAATGTTTATGAGTGAGAGTGTGTGTGTGTGTTTGTGAGTGAGAATATGTGTGTGTGAGTGTTTGTGAGTGAGAGTATGTGTGTGTGAGTGTTTGTGAGTGAGAGTATGTGTGTGTAAGTGTGTGTGAGTGAGAGTATGTGTGTGTGCGTGTGAGTGTGCGCATATCAGTGTGTGTGTGCTAGTGTTTGTGTGTATGATAGTGTATGTGTGTATGTGTTAATGTATGTGAGTGCGTGTGTGTGTGCTAGTGTATGCGAGTGCATGTGTGTGTGTGTGCTAGTATAGGTGTGTGAGTGAGTGTGTGTATGTGTATGTGAGTGAGTGATAGCGTATGTGTGTGTGAGTGATAGTGCATGTGTGTACGTGCTAGTGTATGTGCGTGTGTGTATGTGTAAGTGTGCTAGTGTCAGTGTGTTTACTAGTGGGTGTGTGTGTGCTTGTGTGTGAGTGTGTGTGGGTTTTAGTGTATATGTATAAGTTTTCGTGTGTGCGTGAATGTGTGTGTAAATGAGAGACAGTGTAAATAAGAGAGAGAGAGAGAGAGAGAGAGAGAGAGAGAGTGTGAGTGAGTGTGCGTGCATGAATTTGCTTGAATGTATAAGCGTATAGGTGGCAGTGTGTATGTGCACGGGGGTAAGTGTGTGTGGTGAGTGGTCCACGCGAAATAAAATGCAACATCGGGTTGCTGTGCACCCCCCCCCCCCCCCCCCCGGCCCCCAACTCCACCCAAAACACAGATTCGTTCTACAATGGATTCTCGCCCCGTGTGGGATCTATGGAAACGAGACTGTAAATGACCTCGCAAAAGCCGGAAGTTACGACGTCAGATTCCCAATTCACAGAGCTACAAGAAACCAAAGACACTCATCAAACGATCTATGAGGATGGTATGGAGAGACCAGCACAAAGAATACAAGCTACAAAATGACAGCATAGACACACTTGGCAGAGATTGGCAGGCACAAATCTTCAGACTCAGATCGTGGCACGTCTCTGGAAAAAAATGCAATGGAGTCAACCAAGTAGAAAGGTATCAAGAAGCTGAACAGCGTATGAGCTGCAGTGGTCAGCGACCCATAGCTGACTGCTAGCGTTATGGCCAGAGCTGCCAAGACCCTCCTACACCTCCACGCGGCGATCCTGGATAACAGGGCAGACTATCTAAGAAGGGATCGATGAGGGAATGCTAACTCGGTAATAAAAAAATGCTTGCTGAAGTAGGATGTGTTGGACCGAAATGTGCAAATATCGCAGTCAAGCTTTAAACTACTGTAAACTACATTCCGTTCTCTGGACTACATTCTGCTACTTAAACCCTTTTCAGGGTTTGGTAACGGGAGATTGAGAACGAACGAAGCCAAGCCATGATCGAGGCACTGCAGACGCAAGGCCTACTTCCACAAAATAAGTCTCAGAGAAACATCTACAGGCGATTGTGAAGCACCCAAGTACACACTAGAACATATCCAGCAGAACTGCCCTACTGATGCAGACCAAAGAGAGGCAGTCTGGCCAAGAGAAGCGACCATGCTTGAAAAGCTGTGAATCTCACAGGGCTACAAGTACAACATCAGTTGCTCGCAAGAAGACAACAGGTGAGTGGTTGTGTGAGTACGTGTGATTATCAGTACACTTTAGTTTTCGTGCGTGTGGGGTCTATGTATGTATAATGTGTATGTTGTTGTTGTTGTTGTTGTTGTTTTTCTTGATGTTACTGCTGTTGCTGTTTGTTTGTTGGTTTTTGTTTGTTGTTGTGGTGGTGGGTTGTGGATTATTGTGGGTGTTGTTGTTGTTGTTGAATGCCCACAAAAGGAGCTAAAAATGCAGCACAATGAGTGAGCTAACAACAGCCAGCAACTCAAAGCTGATTGTTTGCATCGTGGTAAGCGAATCAGAGCTGGCTAAGACCCTATTCCTTCTTTAAGTGGCCGTCCCAGAAACAGGCTGTAGTAATGTACTCTATCTAAGAGAATAGTGTTCGCAGTGGGAAGGCAAACCAGATGGCCTAAAAGACTACCTGATATCGTATTCGCTTTATCGAAAGACTGAGATATCGCAGTCCCGCTGTAAACTAGGACACAATGTCAAGTCTTTTTTCAAGACATATACCGAAGTAGGAAGAAGAAGAGAAAGCGAAAGAAAAAAAGGAAGGAAGAAAAAAAAGGGTCGGGGGAAGAAGAAAAAATATCCCACAATGAGTAAGTTTACTCTTTTGTGCACCCTGAAAAAGGGCGTTAAGTGGTAGGTTGCAGTAGCGTCCCTCACATTCCGAGCGTGCTGATGGAAGCAGACCGAGGTCCGTGTTTGTACGCGCGTGTCAGAATGTTTAGAATTCATCTCATTACCAAACCAACTCTAAAGTGAAAACAAACAGATACAAACAACAGACAACCATGCCCTATTCATGTCCCCCCTTTAACTTGTTGTGTTGACCATTACTCTTCTGCGTACTGTAGACTGGGTAAATTGTTCGATTTGCGTGATTGAATTTTGTCACCGAATCAATAAAGTTGAAGAACCAAGGGAGGATCCAGCTTCATTTATTGGTCCATTAAAACACGCGCAGTTGGAATAATTGTGAAACTAACTGTAAAATCAAATATGGCCTAGAAACAGATATTGTGTATAGATGGCAGACGTCTATTCAGAGTATATGAGAGACTTCAAGGGTGTATAGACAACTAGGTTTGGCAGAGAGTCATGGAATCACCACGAATGTATTATGATCACCAACATTACAGCCTTCTCTCGTGAGAGCAGACATTAGGAACAAGAGAAACAAATAAAACAAACAATCACACATCAGGTAAAGAAAATCCTTCTCACTGCAACAAGGAAAGTGGAACAAGCGAGAAGAATCTGTCACTACGTTGATCGAGGGAGCAGGTGACCGTGAAAACGAGACAGCAGATTACGTAGCCCCTTAACACAGATAAGAACTGGCCCCATCAATCACGTATACGTACAGACACGTAGCCAAACATACCCTGCAGGACTGCTTTTTGTTTAGGCAACATCATCATGTGACGGCGGAGACAAAACTTCACTATAGCTATTACATAAATCTTGGAGTACTTGACATGACAGAAACCTTCATCAAGAAAACTTGACTTTATAGAACAATGGCAAACGAAAAGGAGAACGAGATACGACGCATGCTCTAATTGCTGAGGTCATCTTGGTAATTTGTTGTTCATCATTTCCTCTTCTTCAATCAACTGATGCTATGTTTTTATCCAGGTGATTTCCCAAAGAAAACTGAGCGTTTCAGGCCTTCGCCCATCCCACACAGCTTTAGAGCATGGTCGCACCCCCGGCGCAGACTGAAAAAAGTAAAACAGTCCTGCAGGATATGTAATGGTGTTTGTTTGGGTGCTCTGCAATCGCATGTGGTGGTGTCTCTGAGACCCATTCTGTGGGGGAGTGCCTTGAGTGTCCCATTCTGAGCCAGAAGATCTTTGTGTGACCATCTCTGCCAATTGTAAATGCTGCAATTTTCTGGCTTACATTTTTTGTGCTGGTCTCTTCATTCCGTCCCCATGGATCTTTGATGCGTGTCTTATCTTCGTTACAGCTATGGAGATTGTGAGTCTGCTGCCATGACTTCCGGTCTTTGCGAGCACATCCGCCTTCTCGTTTCCAAGGATACCACATTGATAAACTTATTGTATAATGATTATACAGGATTGAGTAATCTTCTCAATATCGAACACTCAATAGACGCCTTTTACGACATGCCTGGCAAAGTTTCATGGCAACTATCCTAAACTTCCATTTCTGGTCTTGGTAGCACTCGTGCGTTCACTTGTAACGGATACCTATTATCATTCTGTTTTCAGAGAGTTTAAATCAATATGTGCCTCAGCCACAGCTGTTACTTCTTTGTTATTCAGTTATAACAAAGACATATGTCAAGATCACGGTTGTTAGGTGTTCGTCACGTAGATAAAACATGGCTGCTTTAGTCATGCTGACATCTCCCGGGACAGAATAACTGAGACATGAGTAACTAGCTATACATGTCTCCTGGTTATTGGTTATAGTTGTTTGTAAGTGTGTGTGTGTGTAAATGCGTATGTTTGAGTGAGAGTATGTGTGTATGTGTGAATGTTTATGAGTGAGAGTGTGTGTGTGTGTTTGTGAGTGAGAATATGTGTGTGTGAGTGTTTGTGAGTGAGAGTATGTGTGTGTGAGTGTTTGTGAGTGAGAGTATGTGTGTGTAAGTGTGTGTGAGTGAGAGTATGTGTGTGTGCGTGTGAGTGTGCGCATATCAGTGTGTGTGTGCTAGTGTTTGTGTGTATGATAGTGTATGTGTGTATGTGTTAATGTATGTGAGTGCGTGTGTGTGTGCTAGTGTATGCGAGTGCATGTGTGTGTGTGTGCTAGTATAGGTGTGTGAGTGAGTGTGTGTATGTGTATGTGAGTGAGTGATAGCGTATGTGTGTGTGTGATAGTGTATGTGTGTACGTGCTAGTGTATGTGCGTGTGTGTATGTGTAAGTGTGCTAGTGTCAGTGTGTTTACTAGTGGGTGTGTGTGCTGGTGTGTGAGTGTGTGTGGGTTTGAGTGTATATGTATAAGTTTTCGTGTGTGCGTGAATGTGTGTGTAAAATGAGAGACAGTGTAAATAAGAGAGAGAGAGAGAGAGAGAGAGAGAGAGAGTGTGAGTGTGCGTGCATGAATTTGCTTGAATGTATAAGCGTATAGGTGGCAGTGTGTATGTGCACGGGGCTAAGTGTGTGTGGTGAGTGGTCCACACGAAATAAAATGCAACATCGGGTTGCTGTGCACACCCCCCCCCCCCCTGGCCCCCAACTCCACCCAAAACACAGATTCGTTCTACAATGGATTCTCGCCCCGTGTGGGATCTATGGAAACGAGACTGTAAATGACCTCGCAAAAGCCGGAAGTTACGACGTCAGATTCCCAATTCACAGAGCTACAAGAAACCAAAGACACTCATCAAACGATCTATGAGGATGGTATGGAGCGACCAGCACAAAGAACACAAGCTACAAAATGACAGCATAGACACACTTGGCAGAGATTGGCAGGTACAAATCTTCAGACTCAGATCGTGGCACGTCTCTGGAAAAAAATGCAATGGAGTCAACCAAGTAGAAAGGTATCAAGATGCTGAACAGCGTATGAGCTGCAGTGGTCAGCGACCCATAGCTGACTGCTAGCGTTATGGCCAGAGCTGCCAAGACCCTCCTACTTCTCCACGCGGCGATCCTGGATAACAGGGCAGACTATCTAAGAAGGGATCGATGAGGGAATGCTAACTCGGTAATAAAAAAATGCTTGCTGAAGTCGGATGTGTTGGACCAAAAGGTGCAAATATCGCAGTCAAGCTGTAAACTACGATACAACGCATTCCGTTCTCTGGACTACATTCTGCTACTTAAACCCTTTTCAGGGTTTGGTAACGGGAGATTGAGAACGAACGAAGCCAAGCCATGATCGAGGCACTGCAGACGCAAGGCCTACTTCCACAAAATAAGTCTCAGAGAAACATCTACAGGCGATTGTGAAGCACCCAAGTACACACTAGAACATATCCAGCAGAACTGCCCTACTGATGCAGACCAAAGAGAGGCAGTCTGGCCAAGAGAAGCGACCATGCTTGAAAAGCTGTGAATCTCACAGGGCTACAAGTACAACATCAGTTGCTCGCAAGAAGACAACAGGTGAGTGGTTGTGTGAGTACGTGTGATTATCAGTACACTTTAGTTTTCGTGCGTGTGGGGTCTATGTATGTATAATGTGTATGTTGTTGTTGTTGTTGTTGTTGTTTTTCTTGATGTTACTGCTGTTGCTGTTTGTTTGTTGGTTTTTGTTTGTTGTTGTGGTGGTGGGTTGTGGATTATTGTGGGTGTTGTTGTTGTTGTTGAATGCTCACAAGAGGAGCCAAAAATGCAGCACAATGAGTGACTTAACAACAGCCAGCAACTCAAAGCTGATTGTTTGCATCGTGGTAAGTGAATCAGAGCTGGCTAAGACCATATTCCTTCTTTAAGTGGCGGTCCCAGAAACAGGCTGTAGTAATGTAGTCTATCTAAGAGAATAGTGTTCGCAGTGGGAAGGCAAACCAGATGGCATTAAAGACTACCTGATATCGTATTCGCTTTATCGAAAGACTGAGATATCGCAGTCCCGCTGTAAACTACGACACAATGTCACGTCTTTTTTCAAGACATATACTGAAGTAGGAAGAAGAAGAGGAAGCGAAAGGAAAAAAGGAAGGAAGAAAAAAAAAGGGTCGGGGGAAGAAGAAAAAATATCCCACAATGAGTAAGTTTACTCTTTTGTGCACCCTGAAAAAGGGCGTTAAGTGGTAGGTTGCAGTAGCGTTCCTCACATTCCGAGCGTGCTGATGGAAGCAGACCGAGGTCCGTGTTTGTACGCGCGTGTCAGAATGTTTAGAATTCATCTCATTACCAAACCAACTCTAAAGTGAAAACAAACAGATACAAACAACAGACAACCATGCCCTATGCATGTCCCCCCTTTAACTTGTTGTGTTGACCATTACTCTTCTGCGTACTGTAGACTGGGTAAATTGTTCGATTTGCGTGATTGAATTTTGTCAGCGAATCAATAAAGTTGAAGAACCAAGGGAGGATCCAGCTTCATTTATTGGTCCATTAAAACACGCGCAGTTGGAATAATTGTGAAACTAACTGTAAAATCAAATATGGCCTAGAAACAGATATTGTGTATAGATGGCAGACGTCTATTCAGAGTATATGAGAGACTTCAAGGGTGTATAGACAACTAGGTTTCGCAGAGAGTCATGGAATCACCACGAATGTATTATGATCACCAACATTACAGCCTTCTCTCGTGAGAGCAGACATTAGGAACAAGAGAAACAAATAAAACAAACAATCACACATCAGGTAAAGAAAATCCTTCTCACTGCAACAAGGAAAGTGGAACAAGCGAGAAGAATCTGTCACTACGTTGATCGAGGGAGCAGGTGACCGTGAAAACGAGACAGCAGATTACGTAGCCCCTTAACACAGATAAGAACTGGCCCCATCAATCACGTATACGTACAGACACGTAGCCAAACATACCCTGCAGGACTGCTTTTTGTTTAGGCAACATCATCATGTGACGGCGGAGACAAAACTTCACTATAGCTATTACATAAATCTTGGAGTACTTGACATGACAGAAACCTTCATCAAGAAAACTTGACTTTATAGAACAATGGCAAACGAAAAGGAGAACGAGATACGACGCATGCTCTAATTGCTGAGGTCATCTTGGTAATTTGTTGTTTTCATTTCCACTTCTTCAATCAACTGATGGTATGTTTTGATCCAGGTGATTTCCCAAAGAAAACTGAGCGTTTCAGGCCTTCGCCCACCCCACACAGCTTTAGGGCATGGTCGCACCCCCGGCGCAGACTGAAAAAAGTAAAACAGTCCTGCAGGATATGTAATGGTGTTTGTTTGGGTGCTCTGCAATCGCATGTGGTGGTGTCTCTGAGACCCATTCTGTGGGGGAGTGCCTTGAGTGTCCCATTCTGAGCCAGAAGATCTTTGTGTGACCATCTCTGCCAAGTGTAAATGCTGCAATTTTCTGGCTTACATTTTTTGTTCTGGTCTCTTCATTCCGTCCCCATGGATCGTTTGATGCGTGTCTTTTCTTCGTTACAGCTATGGAGATTGTGAGTCTGCTGCCATGACTTCCGGTCTTTGCGAGCACATCCGCCTTCTCGTTTCCAAGGATACCACATTGATAAACTTATTGTATAATGATTATACAGGATTGAGTAATCTTCTCAATATCGAACACTCAATAGACGCCTTTTACGACATGCCTGGCAAAGTTTCATGGCAACTATCCTAAACTTCCATTTCTGGTCTTGGTAGCACTCGTGCGTTCACTTGTAACGGATACCTATTATCATTCTGTTTTCAGAGAGTTTAAATCAATATGTGCCTCAGCCACAGCTGTTACTTCTTTGTTATTCAGTTATAACAAAGACATATGTCAAGATCACGGTTGTTAGGTGTTCGTCACGTAGATAAAACATGGCTGCTTTAGTCATGCTGACATCTCCCGGGACAGAATAACTGAGACATGAGTAACTAGCTATACATGTCTCCTGGTTATTGGTTATAGTTGTTTGTAAGTGTGTGTGTGTGTAAATGCGTATGTTTGAGTGAGAGTATGTGTGTATGTGTGAATGTTTATGAGTGAGAGTGTGTGTGTGTGTTTGTGAGTGAGAATATGTGTGTGTGAGTGTTTGTGAGTGAGAGTATGTGTGTGTGAGTGTTTGTGAGTGAGAGTATGTGTGTGTAAGTGTGTGTGAGTGAGAGTATGTGTGTGTGCGTGTGAGTGTGCGCATATCAGTGTGTGTGTGCTAGTGTTTGTGTGTATGATAGTGTATGTGTGTATGTGTTAATGTATGTGAGTGCGTGTGTGTGTGCTAGTGTATGCGAGTGCATGTGTGTGTGTGTGCTAGTATAGGTGTGTGAGTGAGTGTGTGTATGTGTATGTGAGTGAGTGATAGCGTATGTGTGTGTGAGTGATAGTGCATGTGTGTACGTGCTAGTGTATGTGCGTGTGTGTATGTGTAAGTGTGCTAGTGTCAGTGTGTTTACTAGTGGGTGTGTGTGTGCTTGTGTGTGAGTGTGTGTGGGTTTGAGTGTATATGTATAAGTTTTCGTGTGTGCGTGAATGTGTGTGTAAATGAGAGACAGTGTAAATAAGAGAGAGAGAGAGAGAGAGAGAGAGAGAGAGAGTGTGAGTGAGTGTGCGTGCATGAATTTGCTTGAATGTATAAGCGTATAGGTGGCAGTGTGTATGTGCACGGGGGTAAGTGTGTGTGGTGAGTGGTCCACGCGAAATAAAATGCAACATCGGGTTGCTGTGCACCCCCCCCCCCCCCCCGGCCCCCAACTCCACCCAAAACACAGATTCGTTCTACAATGGATTCTCGCCCCGTGTGGGATCTATGGAAACGAGACTGTAAATGACCTCGCAAAAGCCGGAAGTTACGACGTCAGATTCCCAATTCACAGAGCTACAAGAAACCAAAGACACTCATCAAACGATCTATGAGGATGGTATGGAGAGACCAGCACAAAGAATACAAGCTACAAAATGACAGCATAGACACACTTGGCAGAGATTGGCAGGCACAAATCTTCAGACTCAGATCGTGGCACGTCTCTGGAAAAAAATGCAATGGAGTCAACCAAGTAGAAAGGTATCAAGAAGCTGAACAGCGTATGAGCTGCAGTGGTCAGCGACCCATAGCTGACTGCTAGCGTTATGGCCAGAGCTGCCAAGACCCTCCTACACCTCCACGCGGCGATCCTGGATAACAGGGCAGACTATCTAAGAAGGGATCGATGAGGGAATGCTAACTCGGTAATAAAAAAATGCTTGCTGAAGTAGGATGTGTTGGACCGAAATGTGCAAATATCGCAGTCAAGCTTTAAACTACTGTAAACTACATTCCGTTCTCTGGACTACATTCTGCTACTTAAACCCTTTTCAGGGTTTGGTAACGGGAGATTGAGAACGAACGAAGCCAAGCCATGATCGAGGCACTGCAGACGCAAGGCCTACTTCCACAAAATAAGTCTCAGAGAAACATCTACAGGCGATTGTGAAGCACCCAAGTACACACTAGAACATATCCAGCAGAACTGCCCTACTGATGCAGACCAAAGAGAGGCAGTCTGGCCAAGAGAAGCGACCATGCTTGAAAAGCTGTGAATCTCACAGGGCTACAAGTACAACATCAGTTGCTCGCAAGAAGACAACAGGTGAGTGGTTGTGTGAGTACGTGTGATTATCAGTACACTTTAGTTTTCGTGCGTGTGGGGTCTATGTATGTATAATGTGTATGTTGTTGTTGTTGTTGTTGTTGTTTTTCTTGATGTTACTGCTGTTGCTGTTTGTTTGTTGGTTTTTGTTTGTTGTTGTGGTGGTGGGTTGTGGATTATTGTGGGTGTTGTTGTTGTTGTTGAATGCCCACAAAAGGAGCTAAAAATGCAGCACAATGAGTGAGCTAACAACAGCCAGCAACTCAAAGCTGATTGTTTGCATCGTGGTAAGCGAATCAGAGCTGGCTAAGACCCTATTCCTTCTTTAAGTGGCCGTCCCAGAAACAGGCTGTAGTAATGTAGTCTATCTAAGAGAATAGTGTTCGCAGTGGGAAGGCAAACCAGATGGCCTAAAAGACTACCTGATATCGTATTCGCTTTATCGAAAGACTGAGATATCGCAGTCCCGCTGTAAACTAGGACACAATGTCAAGTCTTTTTTCAAGACATATACCGAAGTAGGAAGAAGAAGAGAAAGCGAAAGAAAAAAAGGAAGGAAGAAAAAAAAGGGTCGGGGGAAGAAGAAAAAATATCCCACAATGAGTAAGTTTACTCTTTTGTGCACCCTGAAAAAGGGCGTTAAGTGGTAGGTTGCAGTAGCGTCCCTCACATTCCGAGCGTGCTGATGGAAGCAGACCGAGGTCCGTGTTTGTACGCGCGTGTCAGAATGTTTAGAATTCATCTCATTACCAAACCAACTCTAAAGTGAAAACAAACAGATACAAACAACAGACAACCATGCCCTATTCATGTCCCCCCTTTAACTTGTTGTGTTGACCATTACTCTTCTGCGTACTGTAGACTGGGTAAATTGTTCGATTTGCGTGATTGAATTTTGTCAGCGAATCAATAAAGTTGAAGAACCAAGGGAGGATCCAGCTTCATTTATTGGTCCATTAAAACACGCGCAGTTGGAATAATTGTGAAACTAACTGTAAAATCAAATATGGCCTAGAAACAGATATTGTGTATAGATGGCAGACGTCTATTCAGAGTATATGAGAGACTTCAAGGGTGTATAGACAACTAGGTTTGGCAGAGAGTCATGGAATCACCACGAATGTATTATGATCACCAACATTACAGCCTTCTCTCGTGAGAGCAGACATTAGGAACAAGAGAAACAAATAAAACAAACAATCACACATCAGGTAAAGAAAATCCTTCTCACTGCAACAAGGAAAGTGGAACAAGCGAGAAGAATCTGTCACTACGTTGATCGAGGGAGCAGGTGACCGTGAAAACGAGACAGCAGATTACGTAGCCCCTTAACACAGATAAGAACTGGCCCCATCAATCACGTATACGTACAGACACGTAGCCAAACATACCCTGCAGGACTGCTTTTTGTTTAGGCAACATCATCATGTGACGGCGGAGACAAAACTTCACTATAGCTATTACATAAATCTTGGAGTACTTGACATGACAGAAACCTTCATCAAGAAAACTTGACTTTATAGAACAATGGCAAACGAAAAGGAGAACGAGATACGACGCATGCTCTAATTGCTGAGGTCATCTTGGTAATTTGTTGTTCATCATTTCCTCTTCTTCAATCAACTGATGCTATGTTTTTATCCAGGTGATTTCCCAAAGAAAACTGAGCGTTTCAGGCCTTCGCCCATCCCACACAGCTTTAGAGCATGGTCGCACCCCCGGCGCAGACTGAAAAAAGTAAAACAGTCCTGCAGGATATGTAATGGTGTTTGTTTGGGTGCTCTGCAATCGCATGTGGTGGTGTCTCTGAGACCCATTCTGTGGGGGAGTGCCTTGAGTGTCCCATTCTGAGCCAGAAGATCTTTGTGTGACCATCTCTGCCAATTGTAAATGCTGCAATTTTCTGGCTTACATTTTGTGTGCTGGTCTCTTCATTCCGTCCCCATGGATCTTTGATGCGTGTCTTATCTTCGTTACAGCTATGGAGATTGTGAGTCTGCTGCCATGACTTCCGGTCTTTGCGAGCACATCCGCCTTCTCGTTTCCAAGGATACCACATTGATAAACTTATTGTATAATGATTATACAGGATTGAGTAATCTTCTCAATATCGAACACTCAATAGACGCCTTTTACGACATGCCTGGCAAAGTTTTATGGCTACTATCCTAAACTCCCATTTCTGGTCTTGGTAGCACTCGTGCGTTCACTTGTAACGGATACCTATTATCATTCTGTTTTCAGAGCGTTTATAACAATATGTGCATCAGCCACAGCTGTTACTTCTTTGTTATATAGTTATAACCAGACATATGTCAAGATCACGGTTATTAGGTGTTCGTCACGTAGATAAAACATGGCTGCTTTAGTCATGCTGACATCTCCCGGGACAGAATAACTGAGACATGAGTAACTAGCTATACATGTCTCCTGGTTATTGGTTATAGTTGTTTGCAAGTGTGTGTGTGTAAATGCGTATGTTTGAGTGAGAGTATGTGTGTATGTGTGAATGTTTATGAGTGAGAGTGTGTGTGTGTGTGTTTGTGAGTGAGAATATGTGTGTGTGAGTGTTTGTGAGTGAGAGTATGTGTGTGAGTGTTTGTGAGTGAGAGTATGTGTGTGTGAGTGTTTGTGAGTGAGAGTATGTGTGTGTAAGTGTTTGTGTGCGTGTGAGTGTGCGCATATCAGTGTGTGTTGTGCTAGTGTGTTTGTGTGTATGATAGTGTATGTGTGTATGTGTTAATGTATGTGAGTGCGTGTGTGCTAGTGTATGCGAGTGTATGTGCTAGTATAGGTGTGTGAGTGAGTGTGTGTATGTGTATGTGAGTGAGTGATAGCGTATGTGTGTGTGTGATAGTGTATGTGTGTACGTGCTAGTGTATGTGCGTGTGTGTATGTGTAAGTGTGCTAGTGTCAGTGTGTTTACTAGTGGGTGTGTGTGCTGGTGTGTGAGTGTGTGTGGGTTTGAGTGTATATGTATAAGTTTTCGTGTGTGCGTGAATGTGTGTGTAAAATGAGAGACAGTGTAAATAAGAGAGAGAGAGAGAGAGAGAGAGAGAGAGTGTGAGTGTGCGTGCATGAATTTGCTTGAATGTATAAGCGTATAGGTGGCAGTGTGTATGTGCACGGGGCTAAGTGTGTGTGGTGAGTGGTCCACACGAAATAAAATGCAACATCGGGTTGCTGTGCACACCCCCCCCCCCCCCCTGGCCCCCAACTCCACCCAAAACACAGATTCGTTCTACAATGGATTCTCGCCCCGTGTGGGATCTATGGAAACGAGACTGTAAATGACCTCGCAAAAGCCGGAAGTTACGACGTCAGATTCCCAATTCACAGAGCTACAAGAAACCAAAGACACTCATCAAACGATCTATGAGGATGGTATGGAGCGACCAGCACAAAGAACACAAGCTACAAAATGACAGCATAGACACACTTGGCAGAGATTGGCAGGTACAAATCTTCAGACTCAGATCGTGGCACGTCTCTGGAAAAAAATGCAATGGAGTCAACCAAGTAGAAAGGTATCAAGAAGCTGAACAGCGTATGAGCTGCAGTGGTCAGCGACCCATAGCTGACTGCTAGCGTTATGGCCAGAGCTGCCAAGACCCTCCTACACCTCCACGCGGCGATCCTGGATAACAGGGCAGACTATCTAAGAAGGGATCGATGAGGGAATGCTAACTCGGTAATAAAAAAATGCTTGCTGAAGTCGGATGTGTTGGACCAAAAGGTGCAAATATCGCAGTCAAGCTGTAAACTACGATACAACGCATTCCGTTCTCTGGACTACATTCTGCTACTTAAACCCTTTTCAGGGTTTGGTAACGGGAGATTGAGAACGAACGAAGCCAAGCCATGATCGAGGCACTGCAGACGCAAGGCCTACTTCCACAAAATAAGTCTCAGAGAAACATCTACAGGCGATTGTGAAGCACCCAAGTACACACTAGAACATATCCAGCAGAACTGCCCTACTGATGCAGACCAAAGAGAGGCAGTCTGGCCAAGAGAAGCGACCATGCTTGAAAAGCTGTGAATCTCACAGGGCTACAAGCACAACATCAGTTGCTCGCAAGAAGACAACAGGTGAGTGGTTGTGTGAGTACGTGTGATTATCAGTACACTTTAGTTTTCGTGCGTGTGGGGTCTATGTATGTATAATGTGTATGTTGTTGTTGTTGTTGTTTTTGTTTTTCTTGATGTTACTGCTGTTGCTGTTTGTTTGTTGGTTTTTGTTTGTTGTTGTGGAGGGGGGTTGTGGATTATTGTGGGTGTTGTTGTTGTTGTTGAATGCCCACAAAAGGAGCTAAAAATGCAGCACAATGAGTGAGCTAACAACAGCCAGCAACTCAAAGCTGATTGTTTGCATCGTGGTAAGCGAATCAGAGCTGGCTAAGACCATATTCCTTCTTTAAGTGGCGGTCCCAGAAACAGGCTGTAGTAATGTAGTCTATCTAAGAGAATAGTGTTCGCAGTGGGAAGGCAAACCAGATGGCATTAAAGACTACCTGATATCGTATTCGCTTTATCGAAAGACTGAGATATCGCAGTCCCGCTGTAAACTACGACACAATGTCACGTCTTTTTTCAAGACATATACTGAAGTAGGAAGAAGAAGAGGAAGCGAAAGGAAAAAAGGAAGGAAGAAAAAAAAAGGGTCGGGGGAAGAAGAAAAAATATCCCACAATGAGTAAGTTTACTCTTTTGTGCACCCTGAAAAAGGGCGTTAAGTGGTAGGTTGCAGTAGCGTTCCTCACATTCCGAGCGTGCTGATGGAAGCAGACCGAGGTCCGTATTTGTACGCGCGTGTCAGAATGTTTAGAATTCATCTCATTACCAAACCAACTCTAAAGTGAAAACAAACAGATACAAACAACAGACAACCATGCCCTATGCATGTCCCCCCTTTAACTTGTTGTGTTGACCATTACTCTTCTGCGTACTGTAGACTGGGTAAATTGTTCGATTTGCGTGATTGAATTTTGTCAGCGAATCAATAAAGTTGAAGAACCAAGGGAGGACCCAGCTTCATTTATTGGTCCATTAAAACACGCGCAGTTGGAATAATTGTGAAACTAACTGTAAAATCAAATATGGCCTAGAAACAGATATTGTGTATAGATGGCAGACGTCTATTCAGAGTATATGAGAGACTTCAAGGGTGTATAGACAACTAGGTTTCGCAGAGAGTCATGGAATCACCACGAATGTATTATGATCACCAACATTACAGCCTTCTCTCGTGAGAGCAGACATTAGGAACAAGAGAAACAAATAAAACAAACAATCACACATCAGGTAAAGAAAATCCTTCTCACTGCAACAAGGAAAGTGGAACAAGCGAGAAGAATCTGTCACTACGTTGATCGAGGGAGCAGGTGACCGTGAAAACGAGACAGCAGATTACGTAGCCCCTTAACACAGATAAGAACTGGCCCCATCAATCACGTATACGTACAGACACGTAGCCAAACATACCCTGCAGGACTGCTTTTTGTTTAGGCAACATCATCATGTGACGGCGGAGACAAAACTTCACTATAGCTATTACATAAATCTTGGAGTACTTGACATGACAGAAACCTTCATCAAGAAAACTTGACTTTATAGAACAATGGCAAACGAAAAGGAGAACGAGATACGACGCCTGCTCTAATTGCTGAGGTCATCTTGGTAATTTGTTGTTCATCATTTCCACTTCTTCAATCAACTGATGGTATGTTTTGATCCAGGTGATTTCCCAAAGAAAACTGAGCGTTTCAGGCCTTCGCCCACCCCACACAGCTTTAGGGCATGGTCGCACCCCCGGCGCAGACTGAAAAAAGTAAAACAGTCCTGCAGGATATGTAATGGTGTTTGTTTGGGTGCTCTGCAATCGCATGTGGTGGTGTCTCTGAGACCCATTCTGTGGGGGAGTGCCTTGAGTGTCCCATTCTGAGCCAGAAGATCTTTGTGTGACCATCTCTGCCAAGTGTAAATGCTGCAATTTTCTGGCTTACATTTTTTGTTCTGGTCTCTTCATTCCGTCCCCATGGATCGTTTGATGCGTGTCTTTTCTTCGTTACAGCTATGGAGATTGTGAGTCTGCTGCCATGACTTCCGGTCTTTGCGAGCACATCCGCCTTCTCGTTTCCAAGGATACCACATTGATAAACTTATTGTATAATGATTATACAGGATTGAGTAATCTTCTCAATATCGAACACTCAATAGACGCCTTTTACGACATGCCTGGCAAAGTTTCATGGCAACTATCCTAAACTTCCATTTCTGGTCTTGGTAGCACTCGTGCGTTCACTTGTAACGGATACCTATTATCATTCTGTTTTCAGAGAGTTTAAATCAATATGTGCCTCAGCCACAGCTGTTACTTCTTTGTTATTCAGTTATAACAAAGACATATGTCAAGATCACGGTTGTTAGGTGTTCGTCACGTAGATAAAACATGGCTGCTTTAGTCATGCTGACATCTCCCGGGACAGAATAACTGAGACATGAGTAACTAGCTATACATGTCTCCTGGTTATTGGTTATAGTTGTTTGTAAGTGTGTGTGTGTGTAAATGCGTATGTTTGAGTGAGAGTATGTGTGTATGTGTGAATGTTTATGAGTGAGAGTGTGTGTGTGTGTTTGTGAGTGAGAATATGTGTGTGTGAGTGTTTGTGAGTGAGAGTATGTGTGTGTGAGTGTTTGTGAGTGAGAGTATGTGTGTGTAAGTGTGTGTGAGTGAGAGTATGTGTGTGTGCGTGTGAGTGTGCGCATATCAGTGTGTGTGTGCTAGTGTTTGTGTGTATGATAGTGTATGTGTGTATGTGTTAATGTATGTGAGTGCGTGTGTGTGTGCTAGTGTATGCGAGTGCATGTGTGTGTGTGTGCTAGTATAGGTGTGTGAGTGAGTGTGTGTATGTGTATGTGAGTGAGTGATAGCGTATGTGTGTGTGAGTGATAGTGCATGTGTGTACGTGCTAGTGTATGTGCGTGTGTGTATGTGTAAGTGTGCTAGTGTCAGTGTGTTTACTAGTGGGTGTGTGTGTGCTTGTGTGTGAGTGTGTGTGGGTTTGAGTGTATATGTATAAGTTTTCGTGTGTGCGTGAATGTGTGTGTAAATGAGAGACAGTGTAAATAAGAGAGAGAGAGAGAGAGAGAGAGAGAGAGAGAGTGTGAGTGAGTGTGCGTGCATGAATTTGCTTGAATGTATAAGCGTATAGGTGGCAGTGTGTATGTGCACGGGGGTAAGTGTGTGTGGTGAGTGGTCCACGCGAAATAAAATGCAACATCGGGTTGCTGTGCACCCCCCCCCCCCCCGGCCCCCAACTCCACCCAAAACACAGATTCGTTCTACAATGGATTCTCGCCCCGTGTGGGATCTATGGAAACGAGACTGTAAATGACCTCGCAAAAGCCGGAAGTTACGACGTCAGATTCCCAATTCACAGAGCTACAAGAAACCAAAGACACTCATCAAACGATCTATGAGGATGGTATGGAGAGACCAGCACAAAGAATACAAGCTACAAAATGACAGCATAGACACACTTGGCAGAGATTGGCAGGCACAAATCTTCAGACTCAGATCGTGGCACGTCTCTGGAAAAAAATGCAATGGAGTCAACCAAGTAGAAAGGTATCAAGAAGCTGAACAGCGTATGAGCTGCAGTGGTCAGCGACCCATAGCTGACTGCTAGCGTTATGGCCAGAGCTGCCAAGACCCTCCTACACCTCCACGCGGCGATCCTGGATAACAGGGCAGACTATCTAAGAAGGGATCGATGAGGGAATGCTAACTCGGTAATAAAAAAATGCTTGCTGAAGTAGGATGTGTTGGACCGAAATGTGCAAATATCGCAGTCAAGCTTTAAACTACTGTAAACTACATTCCGTTCTCTGGACTACATTCTGCTACTTAAACCCTTTTCAGGGTTTGGTAACGGGAGATTGAGAACGAACGAAGCCAAGCCATGATCGAGGCACTGCAGACGCAAGGCCTACTTCCACAAAATAAGTCTCAGAGAAACATCTACAGGCGATTGTGAAGCACCCAAGTACACACTAGAACATATCCAGCAGAACTGCCCTACTGATGCAGACCAAAGAGAGGCAGTCTGGCCAAGAGAAGCGACCATGCTTGAAAAGCTGTGAATCTCACAGGGCTACAAGTACAACATCAGTTGCTCGCAAGAAGACAACAGGTGAGTGGTTGTGTGAGTACGTGTGATTATCAGTACACTTTAGTTTTCGTGCGTGTGGGGTCTATGTATGTATAATGTGTATGTTGTTGTTGTTGTTGTTGTTGTTTTTCTTGATGTTACTGCTGTTGCTGTTTGTTTGTTGGTTTTTGTTTGTTGTTGTGGTGGTGGGTTGTGGATTATTGTGGGTGTTGTTGTTGTTGTTGAATGCCCACAAAAGGAGCTAAAAATGCAGCACAATGAGTGAGCTAACAACAGCCAGCAACTCAAAGCTGATTGTTTGCATCGTGGTAAGCGAATCAGAGCTGGCTAAGACCCTATTCCTTCTTTAAGTGGCCGTCCCAGAAACAGGCTGTAGTAATGTAGTCTATCTAAGAGAATAGTGTTCGCAGTGGGAAGGCAAACCAGATGGCCTAAAAGACTACCTGATATCGTATTCGCTTTATCGAAAGACTGAGATATCGCAGTCCCGCTGTAAACTAGGACACAATGTCAAGTCTTTTTTCAAGACATATACCGAAGTAGGAAGAAGAAGAGAAAGCGAAAGAAAAAAAGGAAGGAAGAAAAAAAAGGGTCGGGGGAAGAAGAAAAAATATCCCACAATGAGTAAGTTTACTCTTTTGTGCACCCTGAAAAAGGGCGTTAAGTGGTAGGTTGCAGTAGCGTCCCTCACATTCCGAGCGTGCTGATGGAAGCAGACCGAGGTCCGTGTTTGTACGCGCGTGTCAGAATGTTTAGAATTCATCTCATTACCAAACCAACTCTAAAGTGAAAACAAACAGATACAAACAACAGACAACCATGCCCTATTCATGTCCCCCCTTTAACTTGTTGTGTTGACCATTACTCTTCTGCGTACTGTAGACTGGGTAAATTGTTCGATTTGCGTGATTGAATTTTGTCACCGAATCAATAAAGTTGAAGAACCAAGGGAGGATCCAGCTTCATTTATTGGTCCATTAAAACACGCGCAGTTGGAATAATTGTGAAACTAACTGTAAAATCAAATATGGCCTAGAAACAGATATTGTGTATAGATGGCAGACGTCTATTCAGAGTATATGAGAGACTTCAAGGGTGTATAGACAACTAGGTTTGGCAGAGAGTCATGGAATCACCACGAATGTATTATGATCACCAACATTACAGCCTTCTCTCGTGAGAGCAGACATTAGGAACAAGAGAAACAAATAAAACAAACAATCACACATCAGGTAAAGAAAATCCTTCTCACTGCAACAAGGAAAGTGGAACAAGCGAGAAGAATCTGTCACTACGTTGATCGAGGGAGCAGGTGACCGTGAAAACGAGACAGCAGATTACGTAGCCCCTTAACACAGATAAGAACTGGCCCCATCAATCACGTATACGTACAGACACGTAGCCAAACATACCCTGCAGGACTGCTTTTTGTTTAGGCAACATCATCATGTGACGGCGGAGACAAAACTTCACTATAGCTATTACATAAATCTTGGAGTACTTGACATGACAGAAACCTTCATCAAGAAAACTTGACTTTATAGAACAATGGGAAACGAAAAGGAGAACGAGATACGACGCATGCTCTAATTGCTGAGGTCATCTTGGTAATTTGTTGTTCATCATTTCCTCTTCTTCAATCAACTGATGCTATGTTTTTATCCAGGTGATTTCCCAAAGAAAACTGAGCGTTTCAGGCCTTCGCCCATCCCACACAGCTTTAGAGCATGGTCGCACCCCCGGCGCAGACTGAAAAAAGTAAAACAGTCCTGCAGGATATGTAATGGTGTTTGTTTGGGTGCTCTGCAATCGCATGTGGTGGTGTCTCTGAGACCCATTCTGTGGGGGAGTGCCTTGAGTGTCCCATTCTGAGCCAGAAGATCTTTGTGTGACCATCTCTGCCAATTGTAAATGCTGCAATTTTCTGGCTTACATTTTTTGTGCTGGTCTCTTCATTCCGTCCCCATGGATCTTTGATGCGTGTCTTATCTTCGTTACAGCTATGGAGATTGTGAGTCTGCTGCCATGACTTCCGGTCTTTGCGAGCACATCCGCCTTCTCGTTTCCAAGGATACCACATTGATAAACTTATTGTATAATGATTATACAGGATTGAGTAATCTTCTCAATATCGAACACTCAATAGACGCCTTTTACGACATGCCTGGCAAAGTTTCATGGCAACTATCCTAAACTTCCATTTCTGGTCTTGGTAGCACTCGTGCGTTCACTTGTAACGGATACCTATTATCATTCTGTTTTCAGAGAGTTTAAATCAATATGTGCCTCAGCCACAGCTGTTACTTCTTTGTTATTCAGTTATAACAAAGACATATGTCAAGATCACGGTTGTTAGGTGTTCGTCACGTAGATAAAACATGGCTGCTTTAGTCATGCTGACATCTCCCGGGACAGAATAACTGAGACATGAGTAACTAGCTATACATGTCTCCTGGTTATTGGTTATAGTTGTTTGTAAGTGTGTGTGTGTGTAAATGCGTATGTTTGAGTGAGAGTATGTGTGTATGTGTGAATGTTTATGAGTGAGAGTGTGTGTGTGTGTTTGTGAGTGAGAATATGTGTGTGTGAGTGTTTGTGAGTGAGAGTATGTGTGTGTGAGTGTTTGTGAGTGAGAGTATGTGTGTGTAAGTGTGTGTGAGTGAGAGTATGTGTGTGTGCGTGTGAGTGTGCGCATATCAGTGTGTGTGTGCTAGTGTTTGTGTGTATGATAGTGTATGTGTGTATGTGTTAATGTATGTGAGTGCGTGTGTGTGTGCTAGTGTATGCGAGTGCATGTGTGTGTGTGTGCTAGTATAGGTGTGTGAGTGAGTGTGTGTATGTGTATGTGAGTGAGTGATAGCGTATGTGTGTGTGTGATAGTGTATGTGTGTACGTGCTAGTGTATGTGCGTGTGTGTATGTGTAAGTGTGCTAGTGTCAGTGTGTTTACTAGTGGGTGTGTGTGCTGGTGTGTGAGTGTGTGTGGGTTTGAGTGTATATGTATAAGTTTTCGTGTGTGCGTGAATGTGTGTGTAAAATGAGAGACAGTGTAAATAAGAGAGAGAGAGAGAGAGAGAGAGAGAGAGAGTGTGAGTGTGCGTGCATGAATTTGCTTGAATGTATAAGCGTATAGGTGGCAGTGTGTATGTGCACGGGGCTAAGTGTGTGTGGTGAGTGGTCCACACGAAATAAAATGCAACATCGGGTTGCTGTGCACACCCCCCCCCCCCTGGCCCCCAACTCCACCCAAAACACAGATTCGTTCTACAATGGATTCTCGCCCCGTGTGGGATCTATGGAAACGAGACTGTAAATGACCTCGCAAAAGCCGGAAGTTACGACGTCAGATTCCCAATTCACAGAGCTACAAGAAACCAAAGACACTCATCAAACGATCTATGAGGATGGTATGGAGCGACCAGCACAAAGAACACAAGCTACAAAATGACAGCATAGACACACTTGGCAGAGATTGGCAGGTACAAATCTTCAGACTCAGATCGTGGCACGTCTCTGGAAAAAAATGCAATGGAGTCAACCAAGTAGAAAGGTATCAAGATGCTGAACAGCGTATGAGCTGCAGTGGTCAGCGACCCATAGCTGACTGCTAGCGTTATGGCCAGAGCTGCCAAGACCCTCCTACTTCTCCACGCGGCGATCCTGGATAACAGGGCAGACTATCTAAGAAGGGATCGATGAGGGAATGCTAACTCGGTAATAAAAAAATGCTTGCTGAAGTCGGATGTGTTGGACCAAAAGGTGCAAATATCGCAGTCAAGCTGTAAACTACGATACAACGCATTCCGTTCTCTGGACTACATTCTGCTACTTAAACCCTTTTCAGGGTTTGGTAACGGGAGATTGAGAACGAACGAAGCCAAGCCATGATCGAGGCACTGCAGACGCAAGGCCTACTTCCACAAAATAAGTCTCAGAGAAACATCTACAGGCGATTGTGAAGCACCCAAGTACACACTAGAACATATCCAGCAGAACTGCCCTACTGATGCAGACCAAAGAGAGGCAGTCTGGCCAAGAGAAGCGACCATGCTTGAAAAGCTGTGAATCTCACAGGGCTACAAGTACAACATCAGTTGCTCGCAAGAAGACAACAGGTGAGTGGTTGTGTGAGTACGTGTGATTATCAGTACACTTTAGTTTTCGTGCGTGTGGGGTCTATGTATGTATAATGTGTATGTTGTTGTTGTTGTTGTTGTTGTTTTTCTTGATGTTACTGCTGTTGCTGTTTGTTTGTTGGTTTTTGTTTGTTGTTGTGGTGGTGGGTTGTGGATTATTGTGGGTGTTGTTGTTGTTGTTGAATGCTCACAAGAGGAGCCAAAAATGCAGCACAATGAGTGACTTAACAACAGCCAGCAACTCAAAGCTGATTGTTTGCATCGTGGTAAGTGAATCAGAGCTGGCTAAGACCATATTCCTTCTTTAAGTGGCGGTCCCAGAAACAGGCTGTAGTAATGTAGTCTATCTAAGAGAATAGTGTTCGCAGTGGGAAGGCAAACCAGATGGCATTAAAGACTACCTGATATCGTATTCGCTTTATCGAAAGACTGAGATATCGCAGTCCCGCTGTAAACTACGACACAATGTCACGTCTTTTTTCAAGACATATACTGAAGTAGGAAGAAGAAGAGGAAGCGAAAGGAAAAAAGGAAGGAAGAAAAAAAAAGGGTCGGGGGAAGAAGAAAAAATATCCCACAATGAGTAAGTTTACTCTTTTGTGCACCCTGAAAAAGGGCGTTAAGTGGTAGGTTGCAGTAGCGTTCCTCACATTCCGAGCGTGCTGATGGAAGCAGACCGAGGTCCGTGTTTGTACGCGCGTGTCAGAATGTTTAGAATTCATCTCATTACCAAACCAACTCTAAAGTGAAAACAAACAGATACAAACAACAGACAACCATGCCCTATGCATGTCCCCCCTTTAACTTGTTGTGTTGACCATTACTCTTCTGCGTACTGTAGACTGGGTAAATTGTTCGATTTGCGTGATTGAATTTTGTCAGCGAATCAATAAAGTTGAAGAACCAAGGGAGGATCCAGCTTCATTTATTGGTCCATTAAAACACGCGCAGTTGGAATAATTGTGAAACTAACTGTAAAATCAAATATGGCCTAGAAACAGATATTGTGTATAGATGGCAGACGTCTATTCAGAGTATATGAGAGACTTCAAGGGTGTATAGACAACTAGGTTTCGCAGAGAGTCATGGAATCACCACGAATGTATTATGATCACCAACATTACAGCCTTCTCTCGTGAGAGCAGACATTAGGAACAAGAGAAACAAATAAAACAAACAATCACACATCAGGTAAAGAAAATCCTTCTCACTGCAACAAGGAAAGTGGAACAAGCGAGAAGAATCTGTCACTACGTTGATCGAGGGAGCAGGTGACCGTGAAAACGAGACAGCAGATTACGTAGCCCCTTAACACAGATAAGAACTGGCCCCATCAATCACGTATACGTACAGACACGTAGCCAAACATACCCTGCAGGACTGCTTTTTGTTTAGGCAACATCATCATGTGACGGCGGAGACAAAACTTCACTATAGCTATTACATAAATCTTGGAGTACTTGACATGACAGAAACCTTCATCAAGAAAACTTGACTTTATAGAACAATGGCAAACGAAAAGGAGAACGAGATACGACGCATGCTCTAATTGCTGAGGTCATCTTGGTAATTTGTTGTTCATCATTTCCACTTCTTCAATCAACTGATGGTATGTTTTGATCCAGGTGATTTCCCAAAGAAAACTGAGCGTTTCAGGCCTTCGCCCACCCCACACAGCTTTAGGGCATGGTCGCACCCCCGGCGCAGACTGAAAAAAGTAAAACAGTCCTGCAGGATATGTAATGGTGTTTGTTTGGGTGCTCTGCAATCGCATGTGGTGGTGTCTCTGAGACCCATTCTGTGGGGGAGTGCCTTGAGTGTCCCATTCTGAGCCAGAAGATCTTTGTGTGACCATCTCTGCCAAGTGTAAATGCTGCAATTTTCTGGCTTACATTTTTTGTTCTGGTCTCTTCATTCCGTCCCCATGGATCGTTTGATGCGTGTCTTTTCTTCGTTACAGCTATGGAGATTGTGAGTCTGCTGCCATGACTTCCGGTCTTTGCGAGCACATCCGCCTTCTCGTTTCCAAGGATACCACATTGATAAACTTATTGTATAATGATTATACAGGATTGAGTAATCTTCTCAATATCGAACACTCAATAGACGCCTTTTACGACATGCCTGGCAAAGTTTCATGGCAACTATCCTAAACTTCCATTTCTGGTCTTGGTAGCACTCGTGCGTTCACTTGTAACGGATACCTATTATCATTCTGTTTTCAGAGAGTTTAAATCAATATGTGCCTCAGCCACAGCTGTTACTTCTTTGTTATTCAGTTATAACAAAGACATATGTCAAGATCACGGTTGTTAGGTGTTCGTCACGTAGATAAAACATGGCTGCTTTAGTCATGCTGACATCTCCCGGGACAGAATAACTGAGACATGAGTAACTAGCTATACATGTCTCCTGGTTATTGGTTATAGTTGTTTGTAAGTGTGTGTGTGTGTAAATGCGTATGTTTGAGTGAGAGTATGTGTGTATGTGTGAATGTTTATGAGTGAGAGTGTGTGTGTGTGTTTGTGAGTGAGAATATGTGTGTGTGAGTGTTTGTGAGTGAGAGTATGTGTGTGTGAGTGTTTGTGAGTGAGAGTATGTGTGTGTAAGTGTGTGTGAGTGAGAGTATGTGTGTGTGCGTGTGAGTGTGCGCATATCAGTGTGTGTGTGCTAGTGTTTGTGTGTATGATAGTGTATGTGTGTATGTGTTAATGTATGTGAGTGCGTGTGTGTGTGCTAGTGTATGCGAGTGCATGTGTGTGTGTGTGCTAGTATAGGTGTGTGAGTGAGTGTGTGTATGTGTATGTGAGTGAGTGATAGCGTATGTGTGTGTGAGTGATAGTGCATGTGTGTACGTGCTAGTGTATGTGCGTGTGTGTATGTGTAAGTGTGCTAGTGTCAGTGTGTTTACTAGTGGGTGTGTGTGCTTGTGTGTGAGTGTGTGTGGGTTTGAGTGTATATGTATAAGTTTTCGTGTGTGCGTGAATGTGTGTGTAAATGAGAGACAGTGTAAATAAGAGAGAGAGAGAGAGAGAGAGAGAGAGAGAGAGAGAGTGTGAGTGAGTGTGCGTGCATGAATTTGCTTGAATGTATAAGCGTATAGGTGGCAGTGTGTATGTGCACGGGGGTAAGTGTGTGTGGTGAGTGGTCCACGCGAAATAAAATGCAACATCGGGTTGCTGTGCACCCCCCCCCCCCCGGCCCCCAACTCCACCCAAAACACAGATTCGTTCTACAATGGATTCTCGCCCCGTGTGGGATCTATGGAAACGAGACTGTAAATGACCTCGCAAAAGCCGGAAGTTACGACGTCAGATTCCCAATTCACAGAGCTACAAGAAACCAAAGACACTCATCAAACGATCTATGAGGATGGTATGGAGAGACCAGCACAAAGAATACAAGCTACAAAATGACAGCATAGACACACTTGGCAGAGATTGGCAGGCACAAATCTTCAGACTCAGATCGTGGCACGTCTCTGGAAAAAAATGCAATGGAGTCAACCAAGTAGAAAGGTATCAAGAAGCTGAACAGCGTATGAGCTGCAGTGGTCAGCGACCCATAGCTGACTGCTAGCGTTATGGCCAGAGCTGCCAAGACCCTCCTACACCTCCACGCGGCGATCCTGGATAACAGGGCAGACTATCTAAGAAGGGATCGATGAGGGAATGCTAACTCGGTAATAAAAAAATGCTTGCTGAAGTAGGATGTGTTGGACCGAAATGTGCAAATATCGCAGTCAAGCTTTAAACTACTGTAAACTACATTCCGTTCTCTGGACTACATTCTGCTACTTAAACCCTTTTCAGGGTTTGGTAACGGGAGATTGAGAACGAACGAAGCCAAGCCTTGATCGAGGCACTGCAGACGCAAGGCCTACTTCCACAAAATAAGTCTCAGAGAAACATCTACAGGCGATTGTGAAGCACCCAAGTACACACTAGAACATATCCAGCAGAACTGCCCTACTGATGCAGACCAAAGAGAGGCAGTCTGGCCAAGAGAAGCGACCATGCTTGAAAAGCTGTGAATCTCACAGGGCTACAAGTACAACATCAGTTGCTCGCAAGAAGACAACAGGTGAGTGGTTGTGTGAGTACGTGTGATTATCAGTACACTTTAGTTTTCGTGCGTGTGGGGTCTATGTATGTATAATGTGTATGTTGTTGTTGTTGTTGTTGTTGTTTTTCTTGATGTTACTGCTGTTGCTGTTTGTTTGTTGGTTTTTGTTTGTTGTTGTGGTGGTGGGTTGTGGATTATTGTGGGTGTTGTTGTTGTTGTTGAATGCCCACAAAAGGAGCTAAAAATGCAGCACAATGAGTGAGCTAACAACAGCCAGCAACTCAAAGCTGATTGTTTGCATCGTGGTAAGCGAATCAGAGCTGGCTAAGACCCTATTCCTTCTTTAAGTGGCCGTCCCAGAAACAGGCTGTAGTAATGTAGTCTATCTAAGAGAATAGTGTTCGCAGTGGGAAGGCAAACCAGATGGCCTAAAAGACTACCTGATATCGTATTCGCTTTATCGAAAGACTGAGATATCGCAGTCCCGCTGTAAACTAGGACACAATGTCAAGTCTTTTTTCAAGACATATACCGAAGTAGGAAGAAGAAGAGAAAGCGAAAGAAAAAAAGGAAGGAAGAAAAAAAAGGGTCGGGGGAAGAAGAAAAAATATCCCACAATGAGTAAGTTTACTCTTTTGTGCACCCTGAAAAAGGGCGTTAAGTGGTAGGTTGCAGTAGCGTCCCTCACATTCCGAGCGTGCTGATGGAAGCAGACCGAGGTCCGTGTTTGTACGCGCGTGTCAGAATGTTTAGAATTCATCTCATTACCAAACCAACTCTAAAGTGAAAACAAACAGATACAAACAACAGACAACCATGCCCTATTCATGTCCCCCCTTTAACTTGTTGTGTTGACCATTACTCTTCTGCGTACTGTAGACTGGGTAAATTGTTCGATTTGCGTGATTGAATTTTGTCACCGAATCAATAAAGTTGAAGAACCAAGGGAGGATCCAGCTTCATTTATTGGTCCATTAAAACACGCGCAGTTGGAATAATTGTGAAACTAACTGTAAAATCAAATATGGCCTAGAAACAGATATTGTGTATAGATGGCAGACGTCTATTCAGAGTATATGAGAGACTTCAAGGGTGTATAGACAACTAGGTTTGGCAGAGAGTCATGGAATCACCACGAATGTATTATGATCACCAACATTACAGCCTTCTCTCGTGAGAGCAGACATTAGGAACAAGAGAAACAAATAAAACAAACAATCACACATCAGGTAAAGAAAATCCTTCTCACTGCAACAAGGAAAGTGGAACAAGCGAGAAGAATCTGTCACTACGTTGATCGAGGGAGCAGGTGACCGTGAAAACGAGACAGCAGATTACGTAGCCCCTTAACACAGATAAGAACTGGCCCCATCAATCACGTATACGTACAGACACGTAGCCAAACATACCCTGCAGGACTGCTTTTTGTTTAGGCAACATCATCATGTGACGGCGGAGACAAAACTTCACTATAGCTATTACATAAATCTTGGAGTACTTGACATGACAGAAACCTTCATCAAGAAAACTTGACTTTATAGAACAATGGGAAACGAAAAGGAGAACGAGATACGACGCATGCTCTAATTGCTGAGGTCATCTTGGTAATTTGTTGTTCATCATTTCCTCTTCTTCAATCAACTGATGCTATGTTTTTATCCAGGTGATTTCCCAAAGAAAACTGAGCGTTTCAGGCCTTCGCCCATCCCACACAGCTTTAGAGCATGGTCGCACCCCCGGCGCAGACTGAAAAAAGTAAAACAGTCCTGCAGGATATGTAATGGTGTTTGTTTGGGTGCTCTGCAATCGCATGTGGTGGTGTCTCTGAGACCCATTCTGTGGGGGAGTGCCTTGAGTGTCCCATTCTGAGCCAGAAGATCTTTGTGTGACCATCTCTGCCAATTGTAAATGCTGCAATTTTCTGGCTTACATTTTTTGTGCTGGTCTCTTCATTCCGTCCCCATGGATCTTTGATGCGTGTCTTATCTTCGTTACAGCTATGGAGATTGTGAGTCTGCTGCCATGACTTCCGGTCTTTGCGAGCACATCCGCCTTCTCGTTTCCAAGGATACCACATTGATAAACTTATTGTATAATGATTATACAGGATTGAGTAATCTTCTCAATATCGAACACTCAATAGACGCCTTTTACGACATGCCTGGCAAAGTTTCATGGCAACTATCCTAAACTTCCATTTCTGGTCTTGGTAGCACTCGTGCGTTCACTTGTAACGGATACCTATTATCATTCTGTTTTCAGAGAGTTTAAATCAATATGTGCCTCAGCCACAGCTGTTACTTCTTTGTTATTCAGTTATAACAAAGACATATGTCAAGATCACGGTTGTTAGGTGTTCGTCACGTAGATAAAACATGGCTGCTTTAGTCATGCTGACATCTCCCGGGACAGAATAACTGAGACATGAGTAACTAGCTATACATGTCTCCTGGTTATTGGTTATAGTTGTTTGTAAGTGTGTGTGTGTGTAAATGCGTATGTTTGAGTGAGAGTATGTGTGTATGTGTGAATGTTTATGAGTGAGAGTGTGTGTGTGTGTTTGTGAGTGAGAATATGTGTGTGTGAGTGTTTGTGAGTGAGAGTATGTGTGTGTGAGTGTTTGTGAGTGAGAGTATGTGTGTGTAAGTGTGTGTGAGTGAGAGTATGTGTGTGTGCGTGTGAGTGTGCGCATATCAGTGTGTGTGTGCTAGTGTTTGTGTGTATGATAGTGTATGTGTGTATGTGTTAATGTATGTGAGTGCGTGTGTGTGTGCTAGTGTATGCGAGTGCATGTGTGTGTGTGTGCTAGTATAGGTGTGTGAGTGAGTGTGTGTATGTGTATGTGAGTGAGTGATAGCGTATGTGTGTGTGTGATAGTGTATGTGTGTACGTGCTAGTGTATGTGCGTGTGTGTATGTGTAAGTGTGCTAGTGTCAGTGTGTTTACTAGTGGGTGTGTGTGCTGGTGTGTGAGTGTGTGTGGGTTTGAGTGTATATGTATAAGTTTTCGTGTGTGCGTGAATGTGTGTGTAAAATGAGAGACAGTGTAAATAAGAGAGAGAGAGAGAGAGAGAGAGAGAGAGAGTGTGAGTGTGCGTGCATGAATTTGCTTGAATGTATAAGCGTATAGGTGGCAGTGTGTATGTGCACGGGGCTAAGTGTGTGTGGTGAGTGGTCCACACGAAATAAAATGCAACATCGGGTTGCTGTGCACACCCCCCCCCCCCTGGCCCCCAACTCCACCCAAAACACAGATTCGTTCTACAATGGATTCTCGCCCCGTGTGGGATCTATGGAAACGAGACTGTAAATGACCTCGCAAAAGCCGGAAGTTACGACGTCAGATTCCCAATTCACAGAGCTACAAGAAACCAAAGACACTCATCAAACGATCTATGAGGATGGTATGGAGCGACCAGCACAAAGAACACAAGCTACAAAATGACAGCATAGACACACTTGGCAGAGATTGGCAGGTACAAATCTTCAGACTCAGATCGTGGCACGTCTCTGGAAAAAAATGCAATGGAGTCAACCAAGTAGAAAGGTATCAAGATGCTGAACAGCGTATGAGCTGCAGTGGTCAGCGACCCATAGCTGACTGCTAGCGTTATGGCCAGAGCTGCCAAGACCCTCCTACTTCTCCACGCGGCGATCCTGGATAACAGGGCAGACTATCTAAGAAGGGATCGATGAGGGAATGCTAACTCGGTAATAAAAAAATGCTTGCTGAAGTCGGATGTGTTGGACCAAAAGGTGCAAATATCGCAGTCAAGCTGTAAACTACGATACAACGCATTCCGTTCTCTGGACTACATTCTGCTACTTAAACCCTTTTCAGGGTTTGGTAACGGGAGATTGAGAACGAACGAAGCCAAGCCATGATCGAGGCACTGCAGACGCAAGGCCTACTTCCACAAAATAAGTCTCAGAGAAACATCTACAGGCGATTGTGAAGCACCCAAGTACACACTAGAACATATCCAGCAGAACTGCCCTACTGATGCAGACCAAAGAGAGGCAGTCTGGCCAAGAGAAGCGACCATGCTTGAAAAGCTGTGAATCTCACAGGGCTACAAGTACAACATCAGTTGCTCGCAAGAAGACAACAGGTGAGTGGTTGTGTGAGTACGTGTGATTATCAGTACACTTTTGTGTGCGCACTTTTGTTTTCGTGCGTGTGGGGTCTATGTATGTATAATGTGTATGTTGTTGTTGTTGTTGTTGTTGTTTTTCTTGATGTTACTGCTGTTGCTGTTTGTTTGTTGGTTTTTGTTTGTTGTTGTGGTGGTGGGTTGTGGATTATTGTGGGTGTTGTTGTTGTTGTTGAATGCTCACAAGAGGAGCCAAAAATGCAGCACAATGAGTGACTTAACAACAGCCAGCAACTCAAAGCTGATTGTTTGCATCGTGGTAAGTGAATCAGAGCTGGCTAAGACCATATTCCTTCTTTAAGTGGCGGTCCCAGAAACAGGCTGTAGTAATGTAGTCTATCTAAGAGAATAGTGTTCGCAGTGGGAAGGCAAACCAGATGGCATTAAAGACTACCTGATATCGTATTCGCTTTATCGAAAGACTGAGATATCGCAGTCCCGCTGTAAACTACGACACAATGTCACGTCTTTTTTCAAGACATATACTGAAGTAGGAAGAAGAAGAGGAAGCGAAAGGAAAAAAGGAAGGAAGAAAAAAAAAGGGTCGGGGGAAGAAGAAAAAATATCCCACAATGAGTAAGTTTACTCTTTTGTGCACCCTGAAAAAGGGCGTTAAGTGGTAGGTTGCAGTAGCGTTCCTCACATTCCGAGCGTGCTGATGGAAGCAGACCGAGGTCCGTGTTTGTACGCGCGTGTCAGAATGTTTAGAATTCATCTCATTACCAAACCAACTCTAAAGTGAAAACAAACAGATACAAACAACAGACAACCATGCCCTATGCATGTCCCCCCTTTAACTTGTTGTGTTGACCATTACTCTTCTGCGTACTGTAGACTGGGTAAATTGTTCGATTTGCGTGATTGAATTTTGTCAGCGAATCAATAAAGTTGAAGAACCAAGGGAGGATCCAGCTTCATTTATTGGTCCATTAAAACACGCGCAGTTGGAATAATTGTGAAACTAACTGTAAAATCAAATATGGCCTAGAAACAGATATTGTGTATAGATGGCAGACGTCTATTCAGAGTATATGAGAGACTTCAAGGGTGTATAGACAACTAGGTTTCGCAGAGAGTCATGGAATCACCACGAATGTATTATGATCACCAACATTACAGCCTTCTCTCGTGAGAGCAGACATTAGGAACAAGAGAAACAAATAAAACAAACAATCACACATCAGGTAAAGAAAATCCTTCTCACTGCAACAAGGAAAGTGGAACAAGCGAGAAGAATCTGTCACTACGTTGATCGAGGGAGCAGGTGACCGTGAAAACGAGACAGCAGATTACGTAGCCCCTTAACACAGATAAGAACTGGCCCCATCAATCACGTATACGTACAGACACGTAGCCAAACATACCCTGCAGGACTGCTTTTTGTTTAGGCAACATCATCATGTGACGGCGGAGACAAAACTTCACTATAGCTATTACATAAATCTTGGAGTACTTGACATGACAGAAACCTTCATCAAGAAAACTTGACTTTATAGAACAATGGCAAACGAAAAGGAGAACGAGATACGACGCATGCTCTAATTGCTGAGGTCATCTTGGTAATTTGTTGTTCATCATTTCCACTTCTTCAATCAACTGATGGTATGTTTTGATCCAGGTGATTTCCCAAAGAAAACTGAGCGTTTCAGGCCTTCGCCCACCCCACACAGCTTTAGGGCATGGTCGCACCCCCGGCGCAGACTGAAAAAAGTAAAACAGTCCTGCAGGATATGTAATGGTGTTTGTTTGGGTGCTCTGCAATCGCATGTGGTGGTGTCTCTGAGACCCATTCTGTGGGGGAGTGCCTTGAGTGTCCCATTCTGAGCCAGAAGATCTTTGTGTGACCATCTCTGCCAAGTGTAAATGCTGCAATTTTCTGGCTTACATTTTTTGTTCTGGTCTCTTCATTCCGTCCCCATGGATCGTTTGATGCGTGTCTTTTCTTCGTTACAGCTATGGAGATTGTGAGTCTGCTGCCATGACTTCCGGTCTTTGCGAGCACATCCGCCTTCTCGTTTCCAAGGATACCACATTGATAAACTTATTGTATAATGATTATACAGGATTGAGTAATCTTCTCAATATCGAACACTCAATAGACGCCTTTTACGACATGCCTGGCAAAGTTTCATGGCAACTATCCTAAACTTCCATTTCTGGTCTTGGTAGCACTCGTGCGTTCACTTGTAACGGATACCTATTATCATTCTGTTTTCAGAGAGTTTAAATCAATATGTGCCTCAGCCACAGCTGTTACTTCTTTGTTATTCAGTTATAACAAAGACATATGTCAAGATCACGGTTGTTAGGTGTTCGTCACGTAGATAAAACATGGCTGCTTTAGTCATGCTGACATCTCCCGGGACAGAATAACTGAGACATGAGTAACTAGCTATACATGTCTCCTGGTTATTGGTTATAGTTGTTTGTAAGTGTGTGTGTGTGTAAATGCGTATGTTTGAGTGAGAGTATGTGTGTATGTGTGAATGTTTATGAGTGAGAGTGTGTGTGTGTGTTTGTGAGTGAGAATATGTGTGTGTGAGTGTTTGTGAGTGAGAGTATGTGTGTGTGAGTGTTTGTGAGTGAGAGTATGTGTGTGTAAGTGTGTGTGAGTGAGAGTATGTGTGTGTGCGTGTGAGTGTGCGCATATCAGTGTGTGTGTGCTAGTGTTTGTGTGTATGATAGTGTATGTGTGTATGTGTTAATGTATGTGAGTGCGTGTGTGTGTGCTAGTGTATGCGAGTGCATGTGTGTGTGTGTGCTAGTATAGGTGTGTGAGTGAGTGTGTGTATGTGTATGTGAGTGAGTGATAGCGTATGTGTGTGTGAGTGATAGTGCATGTGTGTACGTGCTAGTGTATGTGCGTGTGTGTATGTGTAAGTGTGCTAGTGTCAGTGTGTTTACTAGTGGGTGTGTGTGTGCTTGTGTGTGAGTGTGTGTGGGTTTGAGTGTATATGTATAAGTTTTCGTGTGTGCGTGAATGTGTGTGTAAATGAGAGACAGTGTAAATAAGAGAGAGAGAGAGAGAGAGAGAGAGAGAGAGAGTGTGAGTGAGTGTGCGTGCATGAATTTGCTTGAATGTATAAGCGTATAGGTGGCAGTGTGTATGTGCACGGGGGTAAGTGTGTGTGGTGAGTGGTCCACGCGAAATAAAATGCAACATCGGGTTGCTGTGCACCCCCCCCCCCCCCCCCCCCGGCCCCCAACTCCACCCAAAACACAGATTCGTTCTACAATGGATTCTCGCCCCGTGTGGGATCTATGGAAACGAGACTGTAAATGACCTCGCAAAAGCCGGAAGTTACGACGTCAGATTCCCAATTCACAGAGCTACAAGAAACCAAAGACACTCATCAAACGATCTATGAGGATGGTATGGAGAGACCAGCACAAAGAATACAAGCTACAAAATGACAGCATAGACACACTTGGCAGAGATTGGCAGGCACAAATCTTCAGACTCAGATCGTGGCACGTCTCTGGAAAAAAATGCAATGGAGTCAACCAAGTAGAAAGGTATCAAGAAGCTGAACAGCGTATGAGCTGCAGTGGTCAGCGACCCATAGCTGACTGCTAGCGTTATGGCCAGAGCTGCCAAGACCCTCCTACACCTCCACGCGGCGATCCTGGATAACAGGGCAGACTATCTAAGAAGGGATCGATGAGGGAATGCTAACTCGGTAATAAAAAAATGCTTGCTGAAGTAGGATGTGTTGGACCGAAATGTGCAAATATCGCAGTCAAGCTTTAAACTACTGTAAACTACATTCCGTTCTCTGGACTACATTCTGCTACTTAAACCCTTTTCAGGGTTTGGTAACGGGAGATTGAGAACGAACGAAGCCAAGCCATGATCGAGGCACTGCAGACGCAAGGCCTACTTCCACAAAATAAGTCTCAGAGAAACATCTACAGGCGATTGTGAAGCACCCAAGTACACACTAGAACATATCCAGCAGAACTGCCCTACTGATGCAGACCAAAGAGAGGCAGTCTGGCCAAGAGAAGCGACCATGCTTGAAAAGCTGTGAATCTCACAGGGCTACAAGTACAACATCAGTTGCTCGCAAGAAGACAACAGGTGAGTGGTTGTGTGAGTACGTGTGATTATCAGTACACTTTAGTTTTCGTGCGTGTGGGGTCTATGTATGTATAATGTGTATGTTGTTGTTGTTGTTGTTGTTGTTTTTCTTGATGTTACTGCTGTTGCTGTTTGTTTGTTGGTTTTTGTTTGTTGTTGTGGTGGTGGGTTGTGGATTATTGTGGGTGTTGTTGTTGTTGTTGAATGCCCACAAAAGGAGCTAAAAATGCAGCACAATGAGTGAGCTAACAACAGCCAGCAACTCAAAGCTGATTGTTTGCATCGTGGTAAGCGAATCAGAGCTGGCTAAGACCCTATTCCTTCTTTAAGTGGCCGTCCCAGAAACAGGCTGTAGTAATGTAGTCTATCTAAGAGAATAGTGTTCGCAGTGGGAAGGCAAACCAGATGGCCTAAAAGACTACCTGATATCGTATTCGCTTTATCGAAAGACTGAGATATCGCAGTCCCGCTGTAAACTAGGACACAATGTCAAGTCTTTTTTCAAGACATATACCGAAGTAGGAAGAAGAAGAGAAAGCGAAAGAAAAAAAGGAAGGAAGAAAAAAAAGGGTCGGGGGAAGAAGAAAAAATATCCCACAATGAGTAAGTTTACTCTTTTGTGCACCCTGAAAAAGGGCGTTAAGTGGTAGGTTGCAGTAGCGTCCCTCACATTCCGAGCGTGCTGATGGAAGCAGACCGAGGTCCGTGTTTGTACGCGCGTGTCAGAATGTTTAGAATTCATCTCATTACCAAACCAACTCTAAAGTGAAAACAAACAGATACAAACAACAGACAACCATGCCCTATTCATGTCCCCCCTTTAACTTGTTGTGTTGACCATTACTCTTCTGCGTACTGTAGACTGGGTAAATTGTTCGATTTGCGTGATTGAATTTTGTCAGCGAATCAATAAAGTTGAAGAACCAAGGGAGGATCCAGCTTCATTTATTGGTCCATTAAAACACGCGCAGTTGGAATAATTGTGAAACTAACTGTAAAATCAAATATGGCCTAGAAACAGATATTGTGTATAGATGGCAGACGTCTATTCAGAGTATATGAGAGACTTCAAGGGTGTATAGACAACTAGGTTTGGCAGAGAGTCATGGAATCACCACGAATGTATTATGATCACCAACATTACAGCCTTCTCTCGTGAGAGCAGACATTAGGAACAAGAGAAACAAATAAAACAAACAATCACACATCAGGTAAAGAAAATCCTTCTCACTGCAACAAGGAAAGTGGAACAAGCGAGAAGAATCTGTCACTACGTTGATCGAGGGAGCAGGTGACCGTGAAAACGAGACAGCAGATTACGTAGCCCCTTAACACAGATAAGAACTGGCCCCATCAATCACGTATACGTACAGACACGTAGCCAAACATACCCTGCAGGACTGCTTTTTGTTTAGGCAACATCATCATGTGACGGCGGAGACAAAACTTCACTATAGCTATTACATAAATCTTGGAGTACTTGACATGACAGAAACCTTCATCAAGAAAACTTGACTTTATAGAACAATGGCAAACGAAAAGGAGAACGAGATACGACGCATGCTCTAATTGCTGAGGTCATCTTGGTAATTTGTTGTTCATCATTTCCTCTTCTTCAATCAACTGATGCTATGTTTTTATCCAGGTGATTTCCCAAAGAAAACTGAGCGTTTCAGGCCTTCGCCCATCCCACACAGCTTTAGAGCATGGTCGCACCCCCGGCGCAGACTGAAAAAAGTAAAACAGTCCTGCAGGATATGTAATGGTGTTTGTTTGGGTGCTCTGCAATCGCATGTGGTGGTGTCTCTGAGACCCATTCTGTGGGGGAGTGCCTTGAGTGTCCCATTCTGAGCCAGAAGATCTTTGTGTGACCATCTCTGCCAATTGTAAATGCTGCAATTTTCTGGCTTACATTTTGTGTGCTGGTCTCTTCATTCCGTCCCCATGGATCTTTGATGCGTGTCTTATCTTCGTTACAGCTATGGAGATTGTGAGTCTGCTGCCATGACTTCCGGTCTTTGCGAGCACATCCGCCTTCTCGTTTCCAAGGATACCACATTGATAAACTTATTGTATAATGATTATACAGGATTGAGTAATCTTCTCAATATCGAACACTCAATAGACGCCTTTTACGACATGCCTGGCAAAGTTTTATGGCTACTATCCTAAACTCCCATTTCTGGTCTTGGTAGCACTCGTGCGTTCACTTGTAACGGATACCTATTATCATTCTGTTTTCAGAGCGTTTATAACAATATGTGCATCAGCCACAGCTGTTACTTCTTTGTTATATAGTTATAACCAGACATATGTCAAGATCACGGTTATTAGGTGTTCGTCACGTAGATAAAACATGGCTGCTTTAGTCATGCTGACATCTCCCGGGACAGAATAACTGAGACATGAGTAACTAGCTATACATGTCTCCTGGTTATTGGTTATAGTTGTTTGCAAGTGTGTGTGTGTAAATGCGTATGTTTGAGTGAGAGTATGTGTGTATGTGTGAATGTTTATGAGTGAGAGTGTGTGTGTGTGTGTTTGTGAGTGAGAATATGTGTGTGTGAGTGTTTGTGAGTGAGAGTATGTGTGTGAGTGTTTGTGAGTGAGAGTATGTGTGTGTGAGTGTTTGTGAGTGAGAGTATGTGTGTGTAAGTGTTTGTGTGCGTGTGAGTGTGCGCATATCAGTGTGTGTTGTGCTAGTGTGTTTGTGTGTATGATAGTGTATGTGTGTATGTGTTAATGTATGTGAGTGCGTGTGTGCTAGTGTATGCGAGTGTATGTGCTAGTATAGGTGTGTGAGTGAGTGTGTGTATGTGTATGTGAGTGAGTGATAGCGTATGTGTGTGTGTGATAGTGTATGTGTGTACGTGCTAGTGTATGTGCGTGTGTGTATGTGTAAGTGTGCTAGTGTCAGTGTGTTTACTAGTGGGTGTGTGTGCTGGTGTGTGAGTGTGTGTGGGTTTGAGTGTATATGTATAAGTTTTCGTGTGTGCGTGAATGTGTGTGTAAAATGAGAGACAGTGTAAATAAGAGAGAGAGAGAGAGAGAGAGAGAGAGAGTGTGAGTGTGCGTGCATGAATTTGCTTGAATGTATAAGCGTATAGGTGGCAGTGTGTATGTGCACGGGGCTAAGTGTGTGTGGTGAGTGGTCCACACGAAATAAAATGCAACATCGGGTTGCTGTGCACACCCCCCCCCCCCCCTGGCCCCCAACTCCACCCAAAACACAGATTCGTTCTACAATGGATTCTCGCCCCGTGTGGGATCTATGGAAACGAGACTGTAAATGACCTCGCAAAAGCCGGAAGTTACGACGTCAGATTCCCAATTCACAGAGCTACAAGAAACCAAAGACACTCATCAAACGATCTATGAGGATGGTATGGAGCGACCAGCACAAAGAACACAAGCTACAAAATGACAGCATAGACACACTTGGCAGAGATTGGCAGGTACAAATCTTCAGACTCAGATCGTGGCACGTCTCTGGAAAAAAATGCAATGGAGTCAACCAAGTAGAAAGGTATCAAGAAGCTGAACAGCGTATGAGCTGCAGTGGTCAGCGACCCATAGCTGACTGCTAGCGTTATGGCCAGAGCTGCCAAGACCCTCCTACACCTCCACGCGGCGATCCTGGATAACAGGGCAGACTATCTAAGAAGGGATCGATGAGGGAATGCTAACTCGGTAATAAAAAAATGCTTGCTGAAGTCGGATGTGTTGGACCAAAAGGTGCAAATATCGCAGTCAAGCTGTAAACTACGATACAACGCATTCCGTTCTCTGGACTACATTCTGCTACTTAAACCCTTTTCAGGGTTTGGTAACGGGAGATTGAGAACGAACGAAGCCAAGCCATGATCGAGGCACTGCAGACGCAAGGCCTACTTCCACAAAATAAGTCTCAGAGAAACATCTACAGGCGATTGTGAAGCACCCAAGTACACACTAGAACATATCCAGCAGAACTGCCCTACTGATGCAGACCAAAGAGAGGCAGTCTGGCCAAGAGAAGCGACCATGCTTGAAAAGCTGTGAATCTCACAGGGCTACAAGCACAACATCAGTTGCTCGCAAGAAGACAACAGGTGAGTGGTTGTGTGAGTACGTGTGATTATCAGTACACTTTAGTTTTCGTGCGTGTGGGGTCTATGTATGTATAATGTGTATGTTGTTGTTGTTGTTGTTTTTGTTTTTCTTGATGTTACTGCTGTTGCTGTTTGTTTGTTGGTTTTTGTTTGTTGTTGTGGAGGGGGGTTGTGGATTATTGTGGGTGTTGTTGTTGTTGTTGAATGCCCACAAAAGGAGCTAAAAATGCAGCACAATGAGTGAGCTAACAACAGCCAGCAACTCAAAGCTGATTGTTTGCATCGTGGTAAGCGAATCAGAGCTGGCTAAGACCATATTCCTTCTTTAAGTGGCGGTCCCAGAAACAGGCTGTAGTAATGTAGTCTATCTAAGAGAATAGTGTTCGCAGTGGGAAGGCAAACCAGATGGCATTAAAGACTACCTGATATCGTATTCGCTTTATCGAAAGACTGAGATATCGCAGTCCCGCTGTAAACTACGACACAATGTCACGTCTTTTTTCAAGACATATACTGAAGTAGGAAGAAGAAGAGGAAGCGAAAGGAAAAAAGGAAGGAAGAAAAAAAAAGGGTCGGGGGAAGAAGAAAAAATATCCCACAATGAGTAAGTTTACTCTTTTGTGCACCCTGAAAAAGGGCGTTAAGTGGTAGGTTGCAGTAGCGTTCCTCACATTCCGAGCGTGCTGATGGAAGCAGACCGAGGTCCGTATTTGTACGCGCGTGTCAGAATGTTTAGAATTCATCTCATTACCAAACCAACTCTAAAGTGAAAACAAACAGATACAAACAACAGACAACCATGCCCTATGCATGTCCCCCCTTTAACTTGTTGTGTTGACCATTACTCTTCTGCGTACTGTAGACTGGGTAAATTGTTCGATTTGCGTGATTGAATTTTGTCAGCGAATCAATAAAGTTGAAGAACCAAGGGAGGACCCAGCTTCATTTATTGGTCCATTAAAACACGCGCAGTTGGAATAATTGTGAAACTAACTGTAAAATCAAATATGGCCTAGAAACAGATATTGTGTATAGATGGCAGACGTCTATTCAGAGTATATGAGAGACTTCAAGGGTGTATAGACAACTAGGTTTCGCAGAGAGTCATGGAATCACCACGAATGTATTATGATCACCAACATTACAGCCTTCTCTCGTGAGAGCAGACATTAGGAACAAGAGAAACAAATAAAACAAACAATCACACATCAGGTAAAGAAAATCCTTCTCACTGCAACAAGGAAAGTGGAACAAGCGAGAAGAATCTGTCACTACGTTGATCGAGGGAGCAGGTGACCGTGAAAACGAGACAGCAGATTACGTAGCCCCTTAACACAGATAAGAACTGGCCCCATCAATCACGTATACGTACAGACACGTAGCCAAACATACCCTGCAGGACTGCTTTTTGTTTAGGCAACATCATCATGTGACGGCGGAGACAAAACTTCACTATAGCTATTACATAAATCTTGGAGTACTTGACATGACAGAAACCTTCATCAAGAAAACTTGACTTTATAGAACAATGGCAAACGAAAAGGAGAACGAAATACGACGCCTGCTCTAATTGCTGAGGTCATCTTGGTAATTTGTTGTTCATCATTTCCACTTCTTCAATCAACTGATGGTATGTTTTGATCCAGGTGATTTCCCAAAGAAAACTGAGCGTTTCAGGCCTTCGCCCACCCCACACAGCTTTAGGGCATGGTCGCACCCCCGGCGCAGACTGAAAAAAGTAAAACAGTCCTGCAGGATATGTAATGGTGTTTGTTTGGGTGCTCTGCAATCGCATGTGGTGGTGTCTCTGAGACCCATTCTGTGGGGGAGTGCCTTGAGTGTCCCATTCTGAGCCAGAAGATCTTTGTGTGACCATCTCTGCCAAGTGTAAATGCTGCAATTTTCTGGCTTACATTTTTTGTTCTGGTCTCTTCATTCCGTCCCCATGGATCGTTTGATGCGTGTCTTTTCTTCGTTACAGCTATGGAGATTGTGAGTCTGCTGCCATGACTTCCGGTCTTTGCGAGCACATCCGCCTTCTCGTTTCCAAGGATACCACATTGATAAACTTATTGTATAATGATTATACAGGATTGAGTAATCTTCTCAATATCGAACACTCAATAGACGCCTTTTACGACATGCCTGGCAAAGTTTTATGGCTACTATCCTAAACTCCCATTTCTGGTCTTGGTAGCACTCGTGCGTTCACTTGTAACGGATACCTATTATCATTCTGTTTTCAGAGCGTTTATAACAATATGTGCATCAGCCACAGCTGTTACTTCTTTGTTATATAGTTATAACCAGACATATGTCAAGATCACGGTTATTAGGTGTTCGTCACGTAGATAAAACATGGCTGCTTTAGTCATGCTGACATCTCCCGGGACAGAATAACTGAGACATGAGTAACTAGCTATACATGTCTCCTGGTTATTGGTTATAGTTGTTTGCAAGTGTGTGTGTGTAAATGCGTATGTTTGAGTGAGAGTATGTGTGTATGTGTGAATGTTTATGAGTGAGAGTGTGTGTGTGTGTGTTTGTGAGTGAGAATATGTGTGTGTGAGTGTTTGTGAGTGAGAGTATGTGTGTGAGTGTTTGTGAGTGAGAGTATGTGTGTGTGAGTGTTTGTGAGTGAGAGTATGTGTGTGTAAGTGTTTGTGTGCGTGTGAGTGTGCGCATATCAGTGTGTGTTGTGCTAGTGTGTTTGTGTGTATGATAGTGTATGTGTGTATGTGTTAATGTATGTGAGTGCGTGTGTGCTAGTGTATGCGAGTGTATGTGCTAGTATAGGTGTGTGAGTGAGTGTGTGTATGTGTATGTGAGTGAGTGATAGCGTATGTGTGTGTGTGATAGTGTATGTGTGTACGTGCTAGTGTATGTGCGTGTGTGTATGTGTAAGTGTGCTAGTGTCAGTGTGTTTACTAGTGGGTGTGTGTGCTGGTGTGTGAGTGTGTGTGGGTTTGAGTGTATATGTATAAGTTTTCGTGTGTGCGTGAATGTGTGTGTAAAATGAGAGACAGTGTAAATAAGAGAGAGAGAGAGAGAGAGAGAGAGAGAGAGTGTGAGTGTGCGTGCATGAATTTGCTTGAATGTATAAGCGTATAGGTGGCAGTGTGTATGTGCACGGGGCTAAGTGTGTGTGGTGAGTGGTCCACACGAAATAAAATGCAACATCGGGTTGCTGTGCACACCCCCCCCCCCCCTGGCCCCCAACTCCACCCAAAACACAGATTCGTTCTACAATGGATTCTCGCCCCGTGTGGGATCTATGGAAACGAGACTGTAAATGACCTCGCAAAAGCCGGAAGTTACGACGTCAGATTCCCAATTCACAGAGCTACAAGAAACCAAAGACACTCATCAAACGATCTATGAGGATGGTATGGAGCGACCAGCACAAAGAACACAAGCTACAAAATGACAGCATAGACACACTTGGCAGAGATTGGCAGGTACAAATCTTCAGACTCAGATCGTGGCACGTCTCTGGAAAAAAATGCAATGGAGTCAACCAAGTAGAAAGGTATCAAGATGCTGAACAGCGTATGAGCTGCAGTGGTCAGCGACCCATAGCTGACTGCTAGCGTTATGGCCAGAGCTGCCAAGACCCTCCTACACCTCCACGCGGCGATCCTGGATAACAGGGCAGACTATCTAAGAAGGGATCGATGAGGGAATGCTAACTCGGTAATAAAAAAATGCTTGCTGAAGTCGGATGTGTTGGACCAAAAGGTGCAAATATCGCAGTCAAGCTGTAAACTACGATACAACGCATTCCGTTCTCTGGACTACATTCTGCTACTTAAACCCTTTTCAGGGTTTGGTAACGGGAGATTGAGAACGAACGAAGCCAAGCCATGATCGAGGCACTGCAGACGCAAGGCCTACTTCCACAAAATAAGTCTCAGAGAAACATCTACAGGCGATTGTGAAGCACCCAAGTACACACTAGAACATATCCAGCAGAACTGCCCTACTGATGCAGACCAAAGAGAGGCAGTCTGGCCAAGAGAAGCGACCATGCTTGAAAAGCTGTGAATCTCACAGGGCTACAAGTACAACATCAGTTGCTCGCAAGAAGACAACAGGTGAGTGGTTGTGTGAGTACGTGTGATTATCAGTACACTTTTGTGTGCGCACTTTTGTTTTCGTGCGTGTGGGGTCTATGTATGTATAATGTGTATGTTGTTGTTGTTGTTGTTGTTGTTTTTCTTGATGTTACTGCTGTTGCTGTTTGTTTGTTGGTTTTTGTTTGTTGTTGTGGTGGTGGGTTGTGGATTATTGTGGGTGTTGTTGTTGTTGTTGAATGCTCACAAGAGGAGCCAAAAATGCAGCACAATGAGTGACTTAACAACAGCCAGCAACTCAAAGCTGATTGTTTGCATCGTGGTAAGTGAATCAGAGCTGGCTAAGACCATATTCCTTCTTTAAGTGGCGGTCCCAGAAACAGGCTGTAGTAATGTAGTCTATCTAAGAGAATAGTGTTCGCAGTGGGAAGGCAAACCAGATGGCATTAAAGACTACCTGATATCGTATTCGCTTTATCGAAAGACTGAGATATCGCAGTCCCGCTGTAAACTACGACACAATGTCACGTCTTTTTTCAAGACATATACTGAAGTAGGAAGAAGAAGAGGAAGCGAAAGGAAAAAAGGAAGGAAGAAAAAAAAAGGGTCGGGGGAAGAAGAAAAAATATCCCACAATGAGTAAGTTTACTCTTTTGTGCACCCTGAAAAAGGGCGTTAAGTGGTAGGTTGCAGTAGCGTTCCTCACATTCCGAGCGTGCTGATGGAAGCAGACCGAGGTCCGTGTTTGTACGCGCGTGTCAGAATGTTTAGAATTCATCTCATTACCAAACCAACTCTAAAGTGAAAACAAACAGATACAAACAACAGACAACCATGCCCTATGCATGTCCCCCCTTTAACTTGTTGTGTTGACCATTACTCTTCTGCGTACTGTAGACTGGGTAAATTGTTCGATTTGCGTGATTGAATTTTGTCAGCGAATCAATAAAGTTGAAGAACCAAGGGAGGATCCAGCTTCATTTATTGGTCCATTAAAACACGCGCAGTTGGAATAATTGTGAAACTAACTGTAAAATCAAATATGGCCTAGAAACAGATATTGTGTATAGATGGCAGACGTCTATTCAGAGTATATGAGAGACTTCAAGGGTGTATAGACAACTAGGTTTCGCAGAGAGTCATGGAATCACCACGAATGTATTATGATCACCAACATTACAGCCTTCTCTCGTGAGAGCAGACATTAGGAACAAGAGAAACAAATAAAACAAACAATCACACATCAGGTAAAGAAAATCCTTCTCACTGCAACAAGGAAAGTGGAACAAGCGAGAAGAATCTGTCACTACGTTGATCGAGGGAGCAGGTGACCGTGAAAACGAGACAGCAGATTACGTAGCCCCTTAACACAGATAAGAACTGGCCCCATCAATCACGTATACGTACAGACACGTAGCCAAACATACCCTGCAGGACTGCTTTTTGTTTAGGCAACATCATCATGTGACGGCGGAGACAAAACTTCACTATAGCTATTACATAAATCTTGGAGTACTTGACATGACAGAAACCTTCATCAAGAAAACTTGACTTTATAGAACAATGGCAAACGAAAAGGAGAACGAGATACGACGCATGCTCTAATTGCTGAGGTCATCTTGGTAATTTGTTGTTCATCATTTCCACTTCTTCAATCAACTGATGGTATGTTTTGATCCAGGTGATTTCCCAAAGAAAACTGAGCGTTTCAGGCCTTCGCCCACCCCACACAGCTTTAGGGCATGGTCGCACCCCCGGCGCAGACTGAAAAAAGTAAAACAGTCCTGCAGGATATGTAATGGTGTTTGTTTGGGTGCTCTGCAATCGCATGTGGTGGTGTCTCTGAGACCCATTCTGTGGGGGAGTGCCTTGAGTGTCCCATTCTGAGCCAGAAGATCTTTGTGTGACCATCTCTGCCAAGTGTAAATGCTGCAATTTTCTGGCTTACATTTTTTGTTCTGGTCTCTTCATTCCGTCCCCATGGATCGTTTGATGCGTGTCTTTTCTTCGTTACAGCTATGGAGATTGTGAGTCTGCTGCCATGACTTCCGGTCTTTGCGAGCACATCCGCCTTCTCGTTTCCAAGGATACCACATTGATAAACTTATTGTATAATGATTATACAGGATTGAGTAATCTTCTCAATATCGAACACTCAATAGACGCCTTTTACGACATGCCTGGCAAAGTTTCATGGCAACTATCCTAAACTTCCATTTCTGGTCTTGGTAGCACTCGTGCGTTCACTTGTAACGGATACCTATTATCATTCTGTTTTCAGAGAGTTTAAATCAATATGTGCCTCAGCCACAGCTGTTACTTCTTTGTTATTCAGTTATAACAAAGACATATGTCAAGATCACGGTTGTTAGGTGTTCGTCACGTAGATAAAACATGGCTGCTTTAGTCATGCTGACATCTCCCGGGACAGAATAACTGAGACATGAGTAACTAGCTATACATGTCTCCTGGTTATTGGTTATAGTTGTTTGTAAGTGTGTGTGTGTGTAAATGCGTATGTTTGAGTGAGAGTATGTGTGTATGTGTGAATGTTTATGAGTGAGAGTGTGTGTGTGTGTTTGTGAGTGAGAATATGTGTGTGTGAGTGTTTGTGAGTGAGAGTATGTGTGTGTGAGTGTTTGTGAGTGAGAGTATGTGTGTGTAAGTGTGTGTGAGTGAGAGTATGTGTGTGTGCGTGTGAGTGTGCGCATATCAGTGTGTGTGTGCTAGTGTTTGTGTGTATGATAGTGTATGTGTGTATGTGTTAATGTATGTGAGTGCGTGTGTGTGTGCTAGTGTATGCGAGTGCATGTGTGTGTGTGTGCTAGTATAGGTGTGTGAGTGAGTGTGTGTATGTGTATGTGAGTGAGTGATAGCGTATGTGTGTGTGAGTGATAGTGCATGTGTGTACGTGCTAGTGTATGTGCGTGTGTGTATGTGTAAGTGTGCTAGTGTCAGTGTGTTTACTAGTGGGTGTGTGTGTGCTTGTGTGTGAGTGTGTGTGGGTTTGAGTGTATATGTATAAGTTTTCGTGTGTGCGTGAATGTGTGTGTAAATGAGAGACAGTGTAAATAAGAGAGAGAGAGAGAGAGAGAGAGAGAGAGAGAGAGTGTGAGTGAGTGTGCGTGCATGAATTTGCTTGAATGTATAAGCGTATAGGTGGCAGTGTGTATGTGCACGGGGGTAAGTGTGTGTGGTGAGTGGTCCACGCGAAATAAAATGCAACATCGGGTTGCTGTGCACCCCCCCCCCCCCCCCCCGGCCCCCAACTCCACCCAAAACACAGATTCGTTCTACAATGGATTCTCGCCCCGTGTGGGATCTATGGAAACGAGACTGTAAATGACCTCGCAAAAGCCGGAAGTTACGACGTCAGATTCCCAATTCACAGAGCTACAAGAAACCAAAGACACTCATCAAACGATCTATGAGGATGGTATGGAGAGACCAGCACAAAGAATACAAGCTACAAAATGACAGCATAGACACACTTGGCAGAGATTGGCAGGCACAAATCTTCAGACTCAGATCGTGGCACGTCTCTGGAAAAAAATGCAATGGAGTCAACCAAGTAGAAAGGTATCAAGAAGCTGAACAGCGTATGAGCTGCAGTGGTCAGCGACCCATAGCTGACTGCTAGCGTTATGGCCAGAGCTGCCAAGACCCTCCTACACCTCCACGCGGCGATCCTGGATAACAGGGCAGACTATCTAAGAAGGGATCGATGAGGGAATGCTAACTCGGTAATAAAAAAATGCTTGCTGAAGTAGGATGTGTTGGACCGAAATGTGCAAATATCGCAGTCAAGCTTTAAACTACTGTAAACTACATTCCGTTCTCTGGACTACATTCTGCTACTTAAACCCTTTTCAGGGTTTGGTAACGGGAGATTGAGAACGAACGAAGCCAAGCCATGATCGAGGCACTGCAGACGCAAGGCCTACTTCCACAAAATAAGTCTCAGAGAAACATCTACAGGCGATTGTGAAGCACCCAAGTACACACTAGAACATATCCAGCAGAACTGCCCTACTGATGCAGACCAAAGAGAGGCAGTCTGGCCAAGAGAAGCGACCATGCTTGAAAAGCTGTGAATCTCACAGGGCTACAAGTACAACATCAGTTGCTCGCAAGAAGACAACAGGTGAGTGGTTGTGTGAGTACGTGTGATTATCAGTACACTTTAGTTTTCGTGCGTGTGGGGTCTATGTATGTATAATGTGTATGTTGTTGTTGTTGTTGTTGTTGTTTTTCTTGATGTTACTGCTGTTGCTGTTTGTTTGTTGGTTTTTGTTTGTTGTTGTGGTGGTGGGTTGTGGATTATTGTGGGTGTTGTTGTTGTTGTTGAATGCCCACAAAAGGAGCTAAAAATGCAGCACAATGAGTGAGCTAACAACAGCCAGCAACTCAAAGCTGATTGTTTGCATCGTGGTAAGCGAATCAGAGCTGGCTAAGACCCTATTCCTTCTTTAAGTGGCCGTCCCAGAAACAGGCTGTAGTAATGTAGTCTATCTAAGAGAATAGTGTTCGCAGTGGGAAGGCAAACCAGATGGCCTAAAAGACTACCTGATATCGTATTCGCTTTATCGAAAGACTGAGATATCGCAGTCCCGCTGTAAACTAGGACACAATGTCAAGTCTTTTTTCAAGACATATACCGAAGTAGGAAGAAGAAGAGAAAGCGAAAGAAAAAAAGGAAGGAAGAAAAAAAAGGGTCGGGGGAAGAAGAAAAAATATCCCACAATGAGTAAGTTTACTCTTTTGTGCACCCTGAAAAAGGGCGTTAAGTGGTAGGTTGCAGTAGCGTCCCTCACATTCCGAGCGTGCTGATGGAAGCAGACCGAGGTCCGTGTTTGTACGCGCGTGTCAGAATGTTTAGAATTCATCTCATTACCAAACCAACTCTAAAGTGAAAACAAACAGATACAAACAACAGACAACCATGCCCTATTCATGTCCCCCCTTTAACTTGTTGTGTTGACCATTACTCTTCTGCGTACTGTAGACTGGGTAAATTGTTCGATTTGCGTGATTGAATTTTGTCACCGAATCAATAAAGTTGAAGAACCAAGGGAGGATCCAGCTTCATTTATTGGTCCATTAAAACACGCGCAGTTGGAATAATTGTGAAACTAACTGTAAAATCAAATATGGCCTAGAAACAGATATTGTGTATAGATGGCAGACGTCTATTCAGAGTATATGAGAGACTTCAAGGGTGTATAGACAACTAGGTTTGGCAGAGAGTCATGGAATCACCACGAATGTATTATGATCACCAACATTACAGCCTTCTCTCGTGAGAGCAGACATTAGGAACAAGAGAAACAAATAAAACAAACAATCACACATCAGGTAAAGAAAATCCTTCTCACTGCAACAAGGAAAGTGGAACAAGCGAGAAGAATCTGTCACTACGTTGATCGAGGGAGCAGGTGACCGTGAAAACGAGACAGCAGATTACGTAGCCCCTTAACACAGATAAGAACTGGCCCCATCAATCACGTATACGTACAGACACGTAGCCAAACATACCCTGCAGGACTGCTTTTTGTTTAGGCAACATCATCATGTGACGGCGGAGACAAAACTTCACTATAGCTATTACATAAATCTTGGAGTACTTGACATGACAGAAACCTTCATCAAGAAAACTTGACTTTATAGAACAATGGCAAACGAAAAGGAGAACGAGATACGACGCATGCTCTAATTGCTGAGGTCATCTTGGTAATTTGTTGTTCATCATTTCCTCTTCTTCAATCAACTGATGCTATGTTTTTATCCAGGTGATTTCCCAAAGAAAACTGAGCGTTTCAGGCCTTCGCCCATCCCACACAGCTTTAGAGCATGGTCGCACCCCCGGCGCAGACTGAAAAAAGTAAAACAGTCCTGCAGGATATGTAATGGTGTTTGTTTGGGTGCTCTGCAATCGCATGTGGTGGTGTCTCTGAGACCCATTCTGTGGGGGAGTGCCTTGAGTGTCCCATTCTGAGCCAGAAGATCTTTGTGTGACCATCTCTGCCAATTGTAAATGCTGCAATTTTCTGGCTTACATTTTGTGTGCTGGTCTCTTCATTCCGTCCCCATGGATCTTTGATGCGTGTCTTATCTTCGTTACAGCTATGGAGATTGTGAGTCTGCTGCCATGACTTCCGGTCTTTGCGAGCACATCCGCCTTCTCGTTTCCAAGGATACCACATTGATAAACTTATTGTATAATGATTATACAGGATTGAGTAATCTTCTCAATATCGAACACTCAATAGACGCCTTTTACGACATGCCTGGCAAAGTTTTATGGCTACTATCCTAAACTCCCATTTCTGGTCTTGGTAGCACTCGTGCGTTCACTTGTAACGGATACCTATTATCATTCTGTTTTCAGAGCGTTTATAACAATATGTGCATCAGCCACAGCTGTTACTTCTTTGTTATATAGTTATAACCAGACATATGTCAAGATCACGGTTATTAGGTGTTCGTCACGTAGATAAAACATGGCTGCTTTAGTCATGCTGACATCTCCCGGGACAGAATAACTGAGACATGAGTAACTAGCTATACATGTCTCCTGGTTATTGGTTATAGTTGTTTGCAAGTGTGTGTGTGTAAATGCGTATGTTTGAGTGAGAGTATGTGTGTATGTGTGAATGTTTATGAGTGAGAGTGTGTGTGTGTGTGTTTGTGAGTGAGAATATGTGTGTGTGAGTGTTTGTGAGTGAGAGTATGTGTGTGAGTGTTTGTGAGTGAGAGTATGTGTGTGTGAGTGTTTGTGAGTGAGAGTATGTGTGTGTAAGTGTTTGTGTGCGTGTGAGTGTGCGCATATCAGTGTGTGTTGTGCTAGTGTGTTTGTGTGTATGATAGTGTATGTGTGTATGTGTTAATGTATGTGAGTGCGTGTGTGCTAGTGTATGCGAATGTATGTGCTAGTATAGGTGTGTGAGTGAGTGTGTGTATGTGTATGTGAGTGAGTGATAGCGTATGTGTGTGTGTGATAGTGTATGTGTGTACGTGCTAGTGTATGTGCGTGTGTGTATGTGTAAGTGTGCTAGTGTCAGTGTGTTTACTAGTGGGTGTGTGTGCTGGTGTGTGAGTGTGTGTGGGTTTGAGTGTATATGTATAAGTTTTCGTGTGTGCGTGAATGTGTGTGTAAAATGAGAGACAGTGTAAATAAGAGAGAGAGAGAGAGAGAGAGAGAGAGAGAGAGTGTGAGTGTGCGTGCATGAATTTGCTTGAATGTATAAGCGTATAGGTGGCAGTGTGTATGTGCACGGGGCTAAGTGTGTGTGGTGAGTGGTCCACACGAAATAAAATGCAACATCGGGTTGCTGTGCACACCCCCCCCCCCCTGGCCCCCAACTCCACCCAAAACACAGATTCGTTCTACAATGGATTCTCGCCCCGTGTGGGATCTATGGAAACGAGACTGTAAATGACCTCGCAAAAGCCGGAAGTTACGACGTCAGATTCCCAATTCACAGAGCTACAAGAAACCAAAGACACTCATCAAACGATCTATGAGGATGGTATGGAGCGACCAGCACAAAGAACACAAGCTACAAAATGACAGCATAGACACACTTGGCAGAGATTGGCAGGTACAAATCTTCAGACTCAGATCGTGGCACGTCTCTGGAAAAAAATGCAATGGAGTCAACCAAGTAGAAAGGTATCAAGATGCTGAACAGCGTATGAGCTGCAGTGGTCAGCGACCCATAGCTGACTGCTAGCGTTATGGCCAGAGCTGCCAAGACCCTCCTACACCTCCACGCGGCGATCCTGGATAACAGGGCAGACTATCTAAGAAGGGATCGATGAGGGAATGCTAACTCGGTAATAAAAAAATGCTTGCTGAAGTCGGATGTGTTGGACCAAAAGGTGCAAATATCGCAGTCAAGCTGTAAACTACGATACAACGCATTCCGTTCTCTGGACTACATTCTGCTACTTAAACCCTTTTCAGGGTTTGGTAACGGGAGATTGAGAACGAACGAAGCCAAGCCATGATCGAGGCACTGCAGACGCAAGGCCTACTTCCACAAAATAAGTCTCAGAGAAACATCTACAGGCGATTGTGAAGCACCCAAGTACACACTAGAACATATCCAGCAGAACTGCCCTACTGATGCAGACCAAAGAGAGGCAGTCTGGCCAAGAGAAGCGACCATGCTTGAAAAGCTGTGAATCTCACAGGGCTACAAGTACAACATCAGTTGCTCGCAAGAAGACAACAGGTGAGTGGTTGTGTGAGTACGTGTGATTATCAGTACACTTTTGTGTGCGCACTTTTGTTTTCGTGCGTGTGGGGTCTATGTATGTATAATGTGTATGTTGTTGTTGTTGTTGTTGTTGTTTTTCTTGATGTTACTGCTGTTGCTGTTTGTTTGTTGGTTTTTGTTTGTTGTTGTGGTGGTGGGTTGTGGATTATTGTGGGTGTTGTTGTTGTTGTTGAATGCTCACAAGAGGAGCCAAAAATGCAGCACAATGAGTGACTTAACAACAGCCAGCAACTCAAAGCTGATTGTTTGCATCGTGGTAAGTGAATCAGAGCTGGCTAAGACCATATTCCTTCTTTAAGTGGCGGTCCCAGAAACAGGCTGTAGTAATGTAGTCTATCTAAGAGAATAGTGTTCGCAGTGGGAAGGCAAACCAGATGGCATTAAAGACTACCTGATATCGTATTCGCTTTATCGAAAGACTGAGATATCGCAGTCCCGCTGTAAACTACGACACAATGTCACGTCTTTTTTCAAGACATATACTGAAGTAGGAAGAAGAAGAGGAAGCGAAAGGAAAAAAGGAAGGAAGAAAAAAAAAGGGTCGGGGGAAGAAGAAAAAATATCCCACAATGAGTAAGTTTACTCTTTTGTGCACCCTGAAAAAGGGCGTTAAGTGGTAGGTTGCAGTAGCGTTCCTCACATTCCGAGCGTGCTGATGGAAGCAGACCGAGGTCCGTGTTTGTACGCGCGTGTCAGAATGTTTAGAATTCATCTCATTACCAAACCAACTCTAAAGTGAAAACAAACAGATACAAACAACAGACAACCATGCCCTATGCATGTCCCCCCTTTAACTTGTTGTGTTGACCATTACTCTTCTGCGTACTGTAGACTGGGTAAATTGTTCGATTTGCGTGATTGAATTTTGTCAGCGAATCAATAAAGTTGAAGAACCAAGGGAGGATCCAGCTTCATTTATTGGTCCATTAAAACACGCGCAGTTGGAATAATTGTGAAACTAACTGTAAAATCAAATATGGCCTAGAAACAGATATTGTGTATAGATGGCAGACGTCTATTCAGAGTATATGAGAGACTTCAAGGGTGTATAGACAACTAGGTTTCGCAGAGAGTCATGGAATCACCACGAATGTATTATGATCACCAACATTACAGCCTTCTCTCGTGAGAGCAGACATTAGGAACAAGAGAAACAAATAAAACAAACAATCACACATCAGGTAAAGAAAATCCTTCTCACTGCAACAAGGAAAGTGGAACAAGCGAGAAGAATCTGTCACTACGTTGATCGAGGGAGCAGGTGACCGTGAAAACGAGACAGCAGATTACGTAGCTCCTTAACACAGATAAGAACTGGCCCCATCAATCACGTATACGTACAGACACGTAGCCAAACATACCCTGCAGGACTGCTTTTTGTTTAGGCAACATCATCATGTGACGGCGGAGACAAAACTTCACTATAGCTATTACATAAATCTTGGAGTACTTGACATGACAGAAACCTTCATCAAGAAAACTTGACTTTATAGAACAATGGCAAACGAAAAGGAGAACGAGATACGACGCATGCTCTAATTGCTGAGGTCATCTTGGTAATTTGTTGTTCATCATTTCCACTTCTTCAATCAACTGATGGTATGTTTTGATCCAGGTGATTTCCCAAAGAAAACTGAGCGTTTCAGGCCTTCGCCCACCCCACACAGCTTTAGGGCATGGTCGCACCCCCGGCGCAGACTGAAAAAAGTAAAACAGTCCTGCAGGATATGTAATGGTGTTTGTTTGGGTGCTCTGCAATCGCATGTGGTGGTGTCTCTGAGACCCATTCTGTGGGGGAGTGCCTTGAGTGTCCCATTCTGAGCCAGAAGATCTTTGTGTGACCATCTCTGCCAAGTGTAAATGCTGCAATTTTCTGGCTTACATTTTTTGTTCTGGTCTCTTCATTCCGTCCCCATGGATCGTTTGATGCGTGTCTTTTCTTCGTTACAGCTATGGAGATTGTGAGTCTGCTGCCATGACTTCCGGTCTTTGCGAGCACATCCGCCTTCTCGTTTCCAAGGATACCACATTGATAAACTTATTGTATAATGATTATACAGGATTGAGTAATCTTCTCAATATCGAACGCTCAATAGACGCCTTTTACGACATGCCTGGCAAAGTTTCATGGCAACTATCCTAAACTTCCATTTCTGGTCTTGGTAGCACTCGTGCGTTCACTTGTAACGGATACCTATTATCATTCTGTTTTCAGAGAGTTTAAATCAATATGTGCCTCAGCCACAGCTGTTACTTCTTTGTTATTCAGTTATAACAAAGACATATGTCAAGATCACGGTTGTTAGGTGTTCGTCACGTAGATAAAACATGGCTGCTTTAGTCATGCTGACATCTCCCGGGACAGAATAACTGAGACATGAGTAACTAGCTATACATGTCTCCTGGTTATTGGTTATAGTTGTTTGTAAGTGTGTGTGTGTGTAAATGCGTATGTTTGAGTGAGAGTATGTGTGTATGTGTGAATGTTTATGAGTGAGAGTGTGTGTGTGTGTTTGTGAGTGAGAATATGTGTGTGTGAGTGTTTGTGAGTGAGAGTATGTGTGTGTGAGTGTTTGTGAGTGAGAGTATGTGTGTGTAAGTGTGTGTGAGTGAGAGTATGTGTGTGTGCGTGTGAGTGTGCGCATATCAGTGTGTGTGTGCTAGTGTTTGTGTGTATGATAGTGTATGTGTGTATGTGTTAATGTATGTGAGTGCGTGTGTGTGTGCTAGTGTATGCGAGTGCATGTGTGTGTGTGTGCTAGTATAGGTGTGTGAGTGAGTGTGTGTATGTGTATGTGAGTGAGTGATAGCGTATGTGTGTGTGAGTGATAGTGCATGTGTGTACGTGCTAGTGTATGTGCGTGTGTGTATGTGTAAGTGTGCTAGTGTCAGTGTGTTTACTAGTGGGTGTGTGTGTGCTTGTGTGTGAGTGTGTGTGGGTTTGAGTGTATATGTATAAGTTTTCGTGTGTGCGTGAATGTGTGTGTAAATGAGAGACAGTGTAAATAAGAGAGAGAGAGAGAGAGAGAGAGAGAGAGAGTGTGTGAGTGAGTGTGCGTGCATGAATTTGCTTGAATGTATAAGCGTATAGGTGGCAGTGTGTATGTGCACGGGGGTAAGTGTGTGTGGTGAGTGGTCCACGCGAAATAAAATGCAACATCGGGTTGCTGTGCACCCCCCCCCCCCCCGGCCCCCAACTCCACCCAAAACACAGATTCGTTCTACAATGGATTCTCGCCCCGTGTGGGATCTATGGAAACGAGACTGTAAATGACCTCGCAAAAGCCGGAAGTTACGACGTCAGATTCCCAATTCACAGAGCTACAAGAAACCAAAGACACTCATCAAACGATCTATGAGGATGGTATGGAGAGACCAGCACAAAGAATACAAGCTACAAAATGACAGCATAGACACACTTGGCAGAGATTGGCAGGCACAAATCTTCAGACTCAGATCGTGGCACGTCTCTGGAAAAAAATGCAATGGAGTCAACCAAGTAGAAAGGTATCAAGAAGCTGAACAGCGTATGAGCTGCAGTGGTCAGCGACCCATAGCTGACTGCTAGCGTTATGGCCAGAGCTGCCAAGACCCTCCTACACCTCCACGCGGCGATCCTGGATAACAGGGCAGACTATCTAAGAAGGGATCGATGAGGGAATGCTAACTCGGTAATAAAAAAATGCTTGCTGAAGTAGGATGTGTTGGACCGAAATGTGCAAATATCGCAGTCAAGCTTTAAACTACTGTAAACTACATTCCGTTCTCTGGACTACATTCTGCTACTTAAACCCTTTTCAGGGTTTGGTAACGGGAGATTGAGAACGAACGAAGCCAAGCCATGATCGAGGCACTGCAGACGCAAGGCCTACTTCCACAAAATAAGTCTCAGAGAAACATCTACAGGCGATTGTGAAGCACCCAAGTACACACTAGAACATATCCAGCAGAACTGCCCTACTGATGCAGACCAAAGAGAGGCAGTCTGGCCAAGAGAAGCGACCATGCTTGAAAAGCTGTGAATCTCACAGGGCTACAAGTACAACATCAGTTGCTCGCAAGAAGACAACAGGTGAGTGGTTGTGTGAGTACGTGTGATTATCAGTACACTTTAGTTTTCGTGCGTGTGGGGTCTATGTATGTATAATGTGTATGTTGTTGTTGTTGTTGTTGTTGTTTTTCTTGATGTTACTGCTGTTGCTGTTTGTTTGTTGGTTTTTGTTTGTTGTTGTGGTGGTGGGTTGTGGATTATTGTGGGTGTTGTTGTTGTTGTTGAATGCCCACAAAAGGAGCTAAAAATGCAGCACAATGAGTGAGCTAACAACAGCCAGCAACTCAAAGCTGATTGTTTGCATCGTGGTAAGCGAATCAGAGCTGGCTAAGACCCTATTCCTTCTTTAAGTGGCCGTCCCAGAAACAGGCTGTAGTAATGTAGTCTATCTAAGAGAATAGTGTTCGCAGTGGGAAGGCAAACCAGATGGCCTAAAAGACTACCTGATATCGTATTCGCTTTATCGAAAGACTGAGATATCGCAGTCCCGCTGTAAACTAGGACACAATGTCAAGTCTTTTTTCAAGACATATACCGAAGTAGGAAGAAGAAGAGAAAGCGAAAGAAAAAAAGGAAGGAAGAAAAAAAAGGGTCGGGGGAAGAAGAAAAAATATCCCACAATGAGTAAGTTTACTCTTTTGTGCACCCTGAAAAAGGGCGTTAAGTGGTAGGTTGCAGTAGCGTCCCTCACATTCCGAGCGTGCTGATGGAAGCAGACCGAGGTCCGTGTTTGTACGCGCGTGTCAGAATGTTTAGAATTCATCTCATTACCAAACCAACTCTAAAGTGAAAACAAACAGATACAAACAACAGACAACCATGCCCTATTCATGTCCCCCCTTTAACTTGTTGTGTTGACCATTACTCTTCTGCGTACTGTAGACTGGGTAAATTGTTCGATTTGCGTGATTGAATTTTGTCAGCGAATCAATAAAGTTGAAGAACCAAGGGAGGATCCAGCTTCATTTATTGGTCCATTAAAACACGCGCAGTTGGAATAATTGTGAAACTAACTGTAAAATCAAATATGGCCTAGAAACAGATATTGTGTATAGATGGCAGACGTCTATTCAGAGTATATGAGAGACTTCAAGGGTGTATAGACAACTAGGTTTGGCAGAGAGTCATGGAATCACCACGAATGTATTATGATCACCAACATTACAGCCTTCTCTCGTGAGAGCAGACATTAGGAACAAGAGAAACAAATAAAACAAACAATCACACATCAGGTAAAGAAAATCCTTCTCACTGCAACAAGGAAAGTGGAACAAGCGAGAAGAATCTGTCACTACGTTGATCGAGGGAGCAGGTGACCGTGAAAACGAGACAGCAGATTACGTAGCCCCTTAACACAGATAAGAACTGGCCCCATCAATCACGTATACGTACAGACACGTAGCCAAACATACCCTGCAGGACTGCTTTTTGTTTAGGCAACATCATCATGTGACGGCGGAGACAAAACTTCACTATAGCTATTACATAAATCTTGGAGTACTTGACATGACAGAAACCTTCATCAAGAAAACTTGACTTTATAGAACAATGGCAAACGAAAAGGAGAACGAGATACGACGCATGCTCTAATTGCTGAGGTCATCTTGGTAATTTGTTGTTCATCATTTCCTCTTCTTCAATCAACTGATGCTATGTTTTTATCCAGGTGATTTCCCAAAGAAAACTGAGCGTTTCAGGCCTTCGCCCATCCCACACAGCTTTAGAGCATGGTCGCACCCCCGGCGCAGACTGAAAAAAGTAAAACAGTCCTGCAGGATATGTAATGGTGTTTGTTTGGGTGCTCTGCAATCGCATGTGGTGGTGTCTCTGAGACCCATTCTGTGGGGGAGTGCCTTGAGTGTCCCATTCTGAGCCAGAAGATCTTTGTGTGACCATCTCTGCCAATTGTAAATGCTGCAATTTTCTGGCTTACATTTTTTGTTCTGGTCTCTTCATTCCGTCCCCATGGATCTTTGATGCGTGTCTTTTCTTCGTTACAGCTATGGAGATTGTGAGTCTGCTGCCATGACTTCCGGTCTTTGCGAGCACATCCGCCTTCTCGTTTCCAAGGATACCACATTGATAAACTTATTGTATAATGATTATACAGGATTGAGTAATCTTCTCAATATCGAACACTCAATAGACGCCTTTTACGACATGCCTGGCAAAGTTTTATGGCTACTATCCTAAACTCCCATTTCTGGTCTTGGTAGCACTCGTGCGTTCACTTGTAACGGATACCTATTATCATTCTGTTTTCAGAGCGTTTATAACAATATGTGCATCAGCCACAGCTGTTACTTCTTTGTTATATAGTTATAACCAGACATATGTCAAGATCACGGTTATTAGGTGTTCGTCACGTAGATAAAACATGGCTGCTTTAGTCATGCTGACATCTCCCGGGACAGAATAACTGAGACATGAGTAACTAGCTATACATGTCTCCTGGTTATTGGTTATAGTTGTTTGCAAGTGTGTGTGTGTAAATGCGTATGTTTGAGTGAGAGTATGTGTGTATGTGTGAATGTTTATGAGTGAGAGTGTGTGTGTGTGTGTTTGTGAGTGAGAATATGTGTGTGTGAGTGTTTGTGAGTGAGAGTATGTGTGTGAGTGTTTGTGAGTGAGAGTATGTGTGTGTGAGTGTTTGTGAGTGAGAGTATGTGTGTGTAAGTGTTTGTGTGCGTGTGAGTGTGCGCATATCAGTGTGTGTTGTGCTAGTGTGTTTGTGTGTATGATAGTGTATGTGTGTATGTGTTAATGTATGTGAGTGCGTGTGTGCTAGTGTATGCGAGTGTATGTGCTAGTATAGGTGTGTGAGTGAGTGTGTGTATGTGTATGTGAGTGAGTGATAGCGTATGTGTGTGTGTGATAGTGTATGTGTGTACGTGCTAGTGTATGTGCGTGTGTGTATGTGTAAGTGTGCTAGTGTCAGTGTGTTTACTAGTGGGTGTGTGTGCTGGTGTGTGAGTGTGTGTGGGTTTGAGTGTATATGTATAAGTTTTCGTGTGTGCGTGAATGTGTGTGTAAAATGAGAGACAGTGTAAATAAGAGAGAGAGAGAGAGAGAGAGAGAGAGAGAGTGTGAGTGTGCGTGCATGAATTTGCTTGAATGTATAAGCGTATAGGTGGCAGTGTGTATGTGCACGGGGCTAAGTGTGTGTGGTGAGTGGTCCACACGAAATAAAATGCAACATCGGGTTGCTGTGCACACCCCCCCCCCCCCTGGCCCCCAACTCCACCCAAAACACAGATTCGTTCTACAATGGATTCTCGCCCCGTGTGGGATCTATGGAAACGAGACTGTAAATGACCTCGCAAAAGCCGGAAGTTACGACGTCAGATTCCCAATTCACAGAGCTACAAGAAACCAAAGACACTCATCAAACGATCTATGAGGATGGTATGGAGCGACCAGCACAAAGAACACAAGCTACAAAATGACAGCATAGACACACTTGGCAGAGATTGGCAGGTACAAATCTTCAGACTCAGATCGTGGCACGTCTCTGGAAAAAAATGCAATGGAGTCAACCAAGTAGAAAGGTATCAAGAAGCTGAACAGCGTATGAGCTGCAGTGGTCAGCGACCCATAGCTGACTGCTAGCGTTATGGCCAGAGCTGCCAAGACCCTCCTACACCTCCACGCGGCGATCCTGGATAACAGGGCAGACTATCTAAGAAGGGATCGATGAGGGAATGCTAACTCGGTAATAAAAAAATGCTTGCTGAAGTCGGATGTGTTGGACCAAAAGGTGCAAATATCGCAGTCAAGCTGTAAACTACGATACAACGCATTCCGTTCTCTGGACTACATTCTGCTACTTAAACCCTTTTCAGGGTTTGGTAACGGGAGATTGAGAACGAACGAAGCCAAGCCATGATCGAGGCACTGCAGACGCAAGGCCTACTTCCACAAAATAAGTCTCAGAGAAACATCTACAGGCGATTGTGAAGCACCCAAGTACACACTAGAACATATCCAGCAGAACTGCCCTACTGATGCAGACCAAAGAGAGGCAGTCTGGCCAAGAGAAGCGACCATGCTTGAAAAGCTGTGAATCTCACAGGGCTACAAGCACAACATCAGTTGCTCGCAAGAAGACAACAGGTGAGTGGTTGTGTGAGTACGTGTGATTATCAGTACACTTTAGTTTTCGTGCGTGTGGGGTCTATGTATGTATAATGTGTATGTTGTTGTTGTTGTTGTTTTTGTTTTTCTTGATGTTACTGCTGTTGCTGTTTGTTTGTTGGTTTTTGTTTGTTGTTGTGGAGGGGGGTTGTGGATTATTGTGGGTGTTGTTGTTGTTGTTGAATGCCCACAAAAGGAGCTAAAAATGCAGCACAATGAGTGAGCTAACAACAGCCAGCAACTCAAAGCTGATTGTTTGCATCGTGGTAAGCGAATCAGAGCTGGCTAAGACCATATTCCTTCTTTAAGTGGCGGTCCCAGAAACAGGCTGTAGTAATGTAGTCTATCTAAGAGAATAGTGTTCGCAGTGGGAAGGCAAACCAGATGGCATTAAAGACTACCTGATATCGTATTCGCTTTATCGAAAGACTGAGATATCGCAGTCCCGCTGTAAACTACGACACAATGTCACGTCTTTTTTCAAGACATATACTGAAGTAGGAAGAAGAAGAGGAAGCGAAAGGAAAAAAGGAAGGAAGAAAAAAAAAGGGTCGGGGGAAAAAGAAAAAATATCCCACAATGAGTAAGTTTACTCTTTTGTGCACCCTGAAAAAGGGCGTTAAGTGGTAGGTTGCAGTAGCGTTCCTCACATTCCGAGCGTGCTGATGGAAGCAGACCGAGGTCCGTATTTGTACGCGCGTGTCAGAATGTTTAGAATTCATCTCATTACCAAACCAACTCTAAAGTGAAAACAAACAGATACAAACAACAGACAACCATGCCCTATGCATGTCCCCCCTTTAACTTGTTGTGTTGACCATTACTCTTCTGCGTACTGTAGACTGGGTAAATTGTTCGATTTGCGTGATTGAATTTTGTCAGCGAATCAATAAAGTTGAAGAACCAAGGGAGGACCCAGCTTCATTTATTGGTCCATTAAAACACGCGCAGTTGGAATAATTGTGAAACTAACTGTAAAATCAAATATGGCCTAGAAACAGATATTGTGTATAGATGGCAGACGTCTATTCAGAGTATATGAGAGACTTCAAGGGTGTATAGACAACTAGGTTTCGCAGAGAGTCATGGAATCACCACGAATGTATTATGATCACCAACATTACAGCCTTCTCTCGTGAGAGCAGACATTAGGAACAAGAGAAACAAATAAAACAAACAATCACACATCAGGTAAAGAAAATCCTTCTCACTGCAACAAGGAAAGTGGAACAAGCGAGAAGAATCTGTCACTACGTTGATCGAGGGAGCAGGTGACCGTGAAAACGAGACAGCAGATTACGTAGCCCCTTAACACAGATAAGAACTGGCCCCATCAATCACGTATACGTACAGACACGTAGCCAAACATACCCTGCAGGACTGCTTTTTGTTTAGGCAACATCATCATGTGACGGCGGAGACAAAACTTCACTATAGCTATTACATAAATCTTGGAGTACTTGACATGACAGAAACCTTCATCAAGAAAACTTGACTTTATAGAACAATGGCAAACGAAAAGGAGAACGAGATACGACGCCTGCTCTAATTGCTGAGGTCATCTTGGTAATTTGTTGTTCATCATTTCCACTTCTTCAATCAACTGATGGTATGTTTTGATCCAGGTGATTTCCCAAAGAAAACTGAGCGTTTCAGGCCTTCGCCCACCCCACACAGCTTTAGGGCATGGTCGCACCCCCGGCGCAGACTGAAAAAAGTAAAACAGTCCTGCAGGATATGTAATGGTGTTTGTTTGGGTGCTCTGCAATCGCATGTGGTGGTGTCTCTGAGACCCATTCTGTGGGGGAGTGCCTTGAGTGTCCCATTCTGAGCCAGAAGATCTTTGTGTGACCATCTCTGCCAAGTGTAAATGCTGCAATTTTCTGGCTTACATTTTTTGTTCTGGTCTCTTCATTCCGTCCCCATGGATCGTTTGATGCGTGTCTTTTCTTCGTTACAGCTATGGAGATTGTGAGTCTGCTGCCATGACTTCCGGTCTTTGCGAGCACATCCGCCTTCTCGTTTCCAAGGATACCACATTGATAAACTTATTGTATAATGATTATACAGGATTGAGTAATCTTCTCAATATCGAACACTCAATAGACGCCTTTTACGACATGCCTGGCAAAGTTTCATGGCTACTATCCTAAACTTCCATTTCTGGTCTTGGTAGCACTCGTGCGTTCACTTGTAACGGATACCTATTATCATTCTGTTTTCAGAGCGTTTAAAACAATATGTGCCTCAGCCACAGCTGTTACTTCTTTGTTATTCAGTTATAACAAAGACATATGTCAAGATCACGGTTGTTAGGTGTTCGTCACGTAGATAAAACATGGCTGCTTTAGTCATGCTGACATCTCCCGGGACAGAATAACTGAGACATGAGTAACTAGCTATACATGTCTCCTGGTTATTGGTTATAGTTGTTTGTAAGTGTGTGTGTGTGTAAATGCGTATGTTTGAGTGAGAGTATGTGTGTATGTGTGAATGTTTATGAGTGAGAGTGTGTGTGTGTGTTTGTGAGTGAGAATATGTGTGTGTGAGTGTTTGTGAGTGAGAGTATGTGTGTGTAAGTGTGTGTGAGTGAGAGTATGTGTGTGTGCGTGTGAGTGTGCGCATATCAGTGTGTGTGTGCTAGTGTTTGTGTGTATGATAGTGTATGTGTGTATGTGTTAATGTATGTGAGTGCGTGTGTGTGTGCTAGTGTATGCGAGTGCATGTGTGTGTGTGTGCTAGTATAGGTGTGTGAGTGAGTGTGTGTATGTGTATGTGAGTGAGTGATAGCGTATGTGTGTGTGAGTGATAGTGCATGTGTGTACGTGCTAGTGTATGTGCGTGTGTGTGTGTGTAAGTGTGCTAGTGTCAGTGTGTTTACTAGTGGGTGTGTGTGCTTGTGTGTGAGTGTGTGTGGGTTTGAGTGTATATGTATAAGTTTTCGTGTGTGCGTGAATGTGTGTGTAAATGAGAGACAGTGTAAATAAGAGAGAGAGAGAGAGAGAGAGAGAGTGTGAGTGAGTGTGCGTGCATGAATTTGCTTGAATGTATAAGCGTATAGGTGGCAGTGTGTATGTGCACGGGGCTAAGTGTGTGTGGTGAGTGGTCCACGCGAAATAAAATGCAACATCGGGTTGCTGTGCACCCCCCCCCCCCCGGCCCCCAACTCCACCCAAAACACAGATTCGTTCTACAATGGATTCTCGCCCCGTGTGGGATCTATGGAAACGAGACTGTAAATGACCTCGCAAAAGCCGGAAGTTACGACGTCAGATTCCCAATTCACAGAGCTACAAGAAACCAAAGACACTCATCAAACGATCTATGAGGATGGTATGGAGAGACCAGCACAAAGAATACAAGCTACAAAATGACAGCATAGACACACTTGGCAGAGATTGGCAGGCACAAATCTTCAGACTCAGATCGTGGCACGTCTCTGGAAAAAAATGCAATGGAGTCAACCAAGTAGAAAGGTATCAAGAAGCTGAACAGCGTATGAGCTGCAGTGGTCAGCGACCCATAGCTGACTGCTAGCGTTATGGCCAGAGCTGCCAAGACCCTCCTACACCTCCACGCGGCGATCCTGGATAACAGGGCAGACTATCTAAGAAGGGATCGATGAGGGAATGCTAACTCGGTAATAAAAAAATGCTTGCTGAAGTAGGATGTGTTGGACCGAAATGTGCAAATATCGCAGTCAAGCTTTAAACTACTGTAAACTACATTCCGTTCTCTGGACTACATTCTGCTACTCAAACCCTTTTAAGGGTTTGGTAACGGGAGATTGAGAACGAACGAAGCCAAGCCATGATCGAGGCACTGCAGACGCAAGACCTACTTCCACAAAATAAGTCTCAGAGAAACATCTACAGGCGATTGTGAAGCACCCAAGTACACACCAGAACATATCCAGCAGAACTGCCCTACTGATGCAGACCAAAGAGAGGCAGTCTGGCCAAGAGAAGCGACCATGCTTGAAAAGCTGTGAATCTCACAGGGCTACAAGCACAACATCAGTTGCTCGCAAGAAGACAACAGGTGAGTGGTTGTGTGAGTACGTGTGATTATCAGTACACTTTAGTTTTCGTGCGTGTGGGGTCTATGTATGTATAATGTGTATGTTGTTGTTGTTGTTGTTGTTGTTTTTCTTGATGTTACTGCTGTTGCTGTTTGTTTGTTGGTTTTTGTTTGTTGTTGTGGTGGTGGGTTGTGGATTATTGTGGGTGTTGTTGTTGTTGTTGAATGCCCACAAAAGGAGCTAAAAATGCAGCACAATGAGTGAGCTAACAACAGCCAGCAACTCAAAGCTGATTGTTTGCATCGTGGTAAGCGAATCAGAGCTGGCTAAGACCCTATTCCTTCTTTAAGTGGCCGTCCCAGAAACAGGCTGTAGTAATGTAGTCTATCTAAGAGAATAGTGTTCGCAGTGGGAAGGCAAACCAGATGGCCTAAAAGACTACCTGATATCGTATTCGCTTTATCGAAAGACTGAGATATCGCAGTCCCGCTGTAAACTAGGACACAATGTCAAGTCTTTTTTCAAGACATATACCGAAGTAGGAAGAAGAAGAGAAAGCGAAAGAAAAAAAGGAAGGAAGAAAAAAAAGGGTCGGGGGAAGAAGAAAAAATATCCCACAATGAGTAAGTTTACTCTTTTGTGCACCCTGAAAAAGGGCGTTAAGTGGTAGGTTGCAGTAGCGTCCCTCACATTCCGAGCGTGCTGATGGAAGCAGACCGAGGTCCGTGTTTGTACGCGCGTGTCAGAATGTTTAGAATTCATCTCATTACCAAACCAACTCTAAAGTGAAAACAAACAGATACAAACAACAGACAACCATGCCCTATTCATGTCCCCCCTTTAACTTGTTGTGTTGACCATTACTCTTCTGCGTACTGTAGACTGGGTAAATTGTTCGATTTGCGTGATTGAATTTTGTCACCGAATCAATAAAGTTGAAGAACCAAGGGAGGATCCAGCTTCATTTATTGGTCCATTAAAACACGCGCAGTTGGAATAATTGTGAAACTAACTGTAAAATCAAATATGGCCTAGAAACAGATATTGTATATAGATGGCAGACTTCTTTTCAGAGTATATGAGAGACTTCAAGGGTGTATAGACAACTAGGTTTGGCAGAGAGTCATGGAATCACCACGAATGTATTATGATCACCAACATTACAGCCTTCTCTCGTGAGAGCAGACATTAGGAACAAGAGGAACAAATAGAACAAACAATCACACATCAGGTAAAGAAAATCCTTCTCACTGCAACAAGGAAAGTGGAACAAGCGAGAAGAATCTGTCACTACGTTGATCGAGGGAGCAGGTGACCGTGAAAACGAGACAGCAGATTACGTAGCCACTTAACATAGATAAGAACTATCCCCATCAATCACGTATACGTACAGACACGTAGCCAAACATACCCTGCAGGACTGCTTTTTGTTTAGGCAACATCATCATGTGACCGCGGAGACAAAACTTCACTAAAGCAATTACATAAATCTTGGAGTACTTGACATGACAGAAACCTTCATCAAGAAAACTTGACTTTATAGAACAATGGCAAACGAAAAGGAGAACGAGATACGACGCATGCTCTAATTTCTGAGGTCATCTTGGTAATTTGTTGTGCATCATTTTCTCTTCTTCAATCAACTGATGCTATGTTTTTATCCAGGTGATTTCCCAAAGAAAACTGACCGTTTCAGACCTTCACCCACCCCACACAGCTTTAGAGCATGGTCGCACCCCCGGCGCAGACTGAAAAAAGTAAAACAGTCCTGCAGGATATGTAATGGTGTTTGTTTGGGTGCTCTGCAATCGCATGTGGTGGTGTCTCTGAGACCCATTCTGTGGGGGAGTGCCTTGAGTGTCCCATTCTGAGCCAGAAGATCTTTGTGTGACCATCTCTGCCAAGTGTAAATGCTGCAATTTTCTGGCTTACATTTTTTGTGCTGGTCTCTTTATTCCGTCCTCATGGATCGTTTGATGCGTGTCTTTTCTTCGTTACAGCTATGGAGATTGTGAGTCTGCTGCCATGACTTCCGGTCTTTGCGAGCACATCCGCCTTCTCGTTTCCAAGGATACCACATAGGGAGGAATCTATTGGGCGGAACCATTGCAGGAATAGATCTGTTTTTATTTACAGCAATCCGATGTGATACTCTATTTTATGTAAGTGTCCATCTTGTTTGGGGCTTTAAATGGCTTTGAGGACTCCCCTAGAGTCTGTTAGAAACATGTTTTTCTTGTAGCTACGCTTTGGTTGATAAGAATCCGAGTTGCTGCATGCGCAACTGTTTCTTGTCCACCATTCATCCATCTGGTTCCCCATGGAGGATGGGATCTGCAATAGACATTCTCTGATCCTTCTCTAAGTCATCTTCTATGTCCATCAACGAAACCGTCAACCGCTTTAGTATCATCCTCTTCTGTTCTTCACCAGGCATTACCTGGCAACCCAAATTGTCTCTTCCTGGTTGCCAGGTTTCCAGGCTTCTGTCCGAGGACGTGTCGTATCCATAAAAACATTCTCTCCTGAACGGTTTACTTATACGGCAGAGGTATAAAAGTCACCTATCCTGGCAGACACACCGCGGTGTGTAGGATATCCTTTATACACCATAAGAGAACGACTAACTAGTACATAGCCTCTGAACCTGTGTCTCTATGGTAAATAAGACAAGTATATTAACCACCAATCCCCCCTTTACACGTATTTGATGATACAGAGAATATAATTCCACTGGAAGTTCAGAAAAGAAAGAATATGGTATGGTTCAAAGGAAACCCAAAATTTATTGTCAACACAATATGGGTATACGATAATATGTGGGGAGAGAAGATAGAACAGATTAGGTAAACGAAAATCGTCCATACAATTTACAGTAAACCCTTTAATTAAGGTATTCGGATTTCCGACACTTGATTTGTTTCCTATTACCAGTTGAACAGAAGAGAGCAGGTCGTTGTCTTCAGACTTCGCACTGGCCACAATAGACTGAGGTACCACCTATTCAACAAATTGAAGATAGGTGGTACCGACGAATGCCCGTGTGGCACCGAGAAAATGACCGCTGAGCATCTGCTGCAGAACTGCCCGACATACGAGGATCAGAGAGAGCAGATGTGGCCATCACCAGTGGAACCACAAGACAAGGTCTATGGCAGTGTCGACAGCCTCAGGATGACCGCCGCTTTTTTCGAAAAAATAATGGTTACAGTCTGACTGCGTACGAAGAAGAAGAAGAAGAAGATTTGTTTTTTTTTCAACTCGTATAGTGTGGAAATCGTTTTGAATTTGATAAACGCTTTAGAAACACATGTCCGGATATCATACGATGAATGTATCTATGAAAATAGATTAACCAGATGCACAGGAAGAATAAAAAGGAAATAATAATAATAACAAGAAGAGAAGTATGATGAGAAGCACAACACGAAACAGAAGACGGTATTACCAACTAAAAGCAAAGCTCACTTGTTGTGTGGAATCATTCATTTGCAGAGTTTGAGAACAAGTTATAGAAACATCTTTGAAATAGTACGTGTTCCTGTTTGGTATTTTGTGATCAGGTCTACGGGCTGCTGCTTCTTCTTCTATTTCCTTTTCTTATTCTTCTTTTTCTTCTTCTTCTTCGTCATCTTGTTCTTTTTCTTTTGTCGTCTCACTTTCTACCGGGATTGTAGCCCAGTGTCGTGGATGTATTTGTCTTTTGTCGTCTCACTTTCTACCGGGTTGTAGCCCAGTGTCGTGGATGTATTTGTCTTTTGTCGTCTCACTTTCTACCGGGATTGTAGCCTAGTGTCGTGGATGTATTTGTCTTTCGCCTCTCTCGTGGCTCGAGTAACATTTTACCCCAGTTTACGACAGGTCTCGTTACCGTTGTCTATCCACCTTTTCGACGGTCTACCTCTCGCCCTTCTTCCTGATGTTCTCCCGTAGAAGGTTGCATGGATAATGTGGTCTGGTTGCATTCTCACAATGTGGCCAAACCAATTCATTATATGTTGCTTGATATACTGTAGGCAGGGAATTGTTCCAACTTTCTCTCGAATATTCGTATTGTTGATTCTGCCTCTTCTAGTATTACTAGTAACCTTTCATAGGTAGCACATTTCTCTGGTAGCTAACTTTCGTTCCTGGGCCCCTATCCAACGCCCATGTCTGGCACTGGTAGTACTGGGTTGGGGTGTAGATACTATTTATCATCTGCTTCTTTACTTGGAGTGAAATCTAGGGGTGCCTTAGAAGTGGAGACAGCTGGTATGTGACAGCGTTTGCCCTCTCGTCTCTGTCTCTCAGTCGAGTCTGCCAACATCAGTAAATAAAGTTCTCAAATATAGTTCTCTGGCCGTAGTCACAGCACTAAAAAGCCAGAGAAATACTGAACTTAACGATTTAAGAGCAGTACTCCGTCAACTATGCCAGCAGTCCGCACCAAAAAGGGTAGTGGTGCAGTGGGTTCCATCCCAATGCAACGAGGAGGCAGACAGACTGGCAAAAGAAGGTGCAAAACTACCACAAACAGATACTAGTATGACATACGAAGAGTCAAAACGGCTTATTAGAGCTAGATACATGACCAAATGGGAAACCGAAAATACTGGATACACAAAAAACGATGCCTATTACCAGTTGAACAGAAGAGAGCAGGTCGTGGTCTTCAGACTTCGCATTGGCCACAATAGACTGAGATACCACCTATTCAATAAATTGAAGATTGGTGGCACTGACGAATGCTCGTGTGGTACCGGGAAAATGACCGCTGAGCATTTACTGCAAAACTGCCCACATACGAGGATCAGAGAAAGCAGATGTGGCCATCACCAGTGGCAACACAAGACAAGCTCTATGGCAGTCGACAGCCTCAGGATGACCGCCGCTTTTTTCGAAAAAATAATGGTTGCTGTCTGACTGCGTACGATGAAGAAGAAGAAGAAGAAATACCTACATTCTTGTATCTGCTTTTTTTTTATTTCATCCACATGCATGTCAAGTGTGGTGTGCTTTCTACCTATATTCATTGTCTCCGAACTTGATGTGTTGATATTCAGGCCGTACTTTTGCAGTTTAAGTACAGTTAGTCAATATGACGTTGTAGGCTATGTTCATTGGAGCGGATCAGATATTGGTAAGCAACAACAAAAGATATTGGTCGCCTGCGAAGAGCAGTTATTTGGTACTTTCCTGTTCTGTATTTGCCTCCTGTGTGATTTTACACAGCCCTGGCGTCTGATGAAGTGGGGAACCACCCAGACATACCTTCTGTTGTTCTTACTGCACTCTGGCTGTCCTGATATAGGATTCGTTTATCAAATTTGGGATAAAGTAGCGACAATCAGATAAAAGCATGGCTCAGGTACCACACCGTAACAAAAGTGAACGAACGTTATGGTCACGTGGAGTTCGTTACGGACACTGAACAAACCGCCTAACAAATCACAACACAAATGAGAATAAACTTGACAAAGGATACAATACGTAATGTGACAGCCATTAGCCAGAGAGTGGTCAAGAATGTGTGAATCATGGTTTTCCACTAAGGACACAGTAGACCAAACAAGAAATGAACAATATTATTACACAAAAAAAGCAAAAATTAAATGTGTTCAAATGAATAACAACATACATACGCGCGCACACAAATATGCAGTTTATGAGCCTATGAGTATATCTACTAACATACACCACCATATTGACACATCCATCGAAAATCACATATACGTATATATATCAATGTCTGTCTGTCTGCCTGCCTGTCTGTCTGCCTGTCTGCCTGCCTGCTTGTCTTTTTTTCTTCAGTCCACTTGTGTCGTTAGACGTCTTGATATGACCTCCTTTGTCTCATATTTTTGTTTGGCAGGTGAAAATCCGCTGGTGACTTGTCAGGTTAATTCTAGTATCTGTTACCCACGGTCAGGTTGGTAGTCCATGGAATATACGATCGCCTCATTTTGGAACTGGTGGGAGTGGATGCGTAAATTAGAGCAAGGTAGATCCGCAGCCTGTCAGACGCCATCTGTTTCGCTCCTCTAACTACATAACCAAGACTTGATGTTATAGCCATGCAGTCATCTTTTTGCGACATATTCTCTGTGGGGCGAAAATCTCTATGAAAATTTGAGTAGATTTTCAACTTGAATTTTGCATACTCTTACTGATTTCCAACTACCAAGGAATTTTAAACGTGCACCCTACTGCACACGGGTGTCTGATCTCGCTACTCAGAGATCAGGTGGCAATTTTACCGGCATTTATTGGGGGTCCTGCAACCTAAACATACCTAGTGTTATGCCATGTCACACAGTTAGTCGCCTCTTACAACATGCTCTCTGTGACAGAGTTGCTAATCTTATCTTTGTAATACACAAAGACCCCTGTGTACCAGTTGGTACAATGTACAATCTAAAAAATTTAGGAACCTTCTACCATAGACTTGTTTATTGTCAACTGCAACTAGAGTTTTCGTTCAACACATGTTCTTCGCCACTCTCCTCACGTGCTCGTCTCCACAGGTGTTCATATTGCATTATCCCTGGTTATCTGCGTTGAGATCACACATGACACCACTATATCCATCGAGGGTGTATAGCAAATGAAAGCGCGTGCCCTTTCCCATACGTTCTAAACATACATCGATTGTGCCCGGATGAGCGTGAATTAGTTTGAATGTAATATATGTTTGATTTGTTGGAGTAGCAAAGTCAGAAGGAGGTGGTCTTACTGAAAGGTAAAAACGTTCATCCACAATCAGTATAACTGAAGATTGAAGATTGACATGGAAGGAAGCAACAGGCCTGGCACAAGTCAAATAGCTCCATAGACACCAACAAACTACCACCTTTCGCCTGAAAACAGGCCACCGCAGACTATTGTGTTATTTACATCGGCTGAAGATTTCACGCACAAGTGACTGCCCCAATGGAACTGGAGTCCAGAACCATGAACACATCCTACCGGACTGCTCAGTAAACAGAGGAACACATACAAGACTGCTCAGTAAACACAGGAACACATAATACAGGACTGCTCAGTAGACGAAGAAACAAATCCTACATGACTGCCCAGTAGACGGAGAAACACATCCTACAGGACTGCCCCGTAAACAGAGACCTACGGTGTCAAACCTGGCCAGAAGGAGCCGAAGTGACGTAGAACCTGTGGGGCTGCCACCCGGACCTGGAGAGGACTTCGTCCTAGCGACTGGACTACACATGAAGCATGACCAAAAGAAGGCTGATCGCAGAAGTAAAAGGAAGAAGGAAGTAGGAGGAGGAGAAGTAGGAAGTGTTACCTCTCACAATAAATAAACCAAGTTTGTTCCAAACTTGTTTGCCTATTTGTTGCTCTCCTGTTTTCACCCCGTCGAAGTATTGACCCTCACTACAGTTGATCTTATTCGGGAATCCGGTGTCAAGGCACTGAAGGCTTTTGTAGATATTCTTTCTGTAGCAATTTGTTTTACTAGATGAGGTTGCTAAAGCAATATACATCTCTCTTTAGTCGCCTTTTGCGACAATCCTCAAGGTGTAGTAGGTCTACTCTATGTTCCTCAGATAGAAACCCAAAGATTCGCTTGGGGACCATGTCTGTTTAGCTAGTTGTAGAAAGATCAAACTATCTTTTCCGGATGTACTGCTAGTGTTACGACCATCAAAACAGAGGAGTCGTAGTTATAAGACTAAGGAATGAAGGTCGAACGCCCCTCCCGTCGCTACTACAGTGCGGCCAGGTTTTTATTTCATCTGGTTAAAAAAAATCTAAGCCTACCGGAGTTTTGAACCCGCCCCCCAAGTAAAGAGTTTGGCCAGCCAAACCGTTTGGTCACTTACCCCTCCAGTAAATACATGTTTAGCTTATAGTTAGGAAAAGAATTGAAGGAAACTGTTCTTCTTCTTCTTCTTCGTACGCTGTCAGACGTCAACCTGTATTTGTTCGAAGAAAGCAGCGGTCATCCTGAGGCTGTCGACACTGCCATAGAGCTTGTTTAGTGTTGCCACTGGTGATGGCCACATGTGGTTTCTCTGGTCCTCGTAATTCGGGCAGTTTTGCAGCAGATGTTCAGCGGTCCTTTTCCCTGTACCACAAGTGCATTCGTCAGTGCCACCTATCTTCAGTTTATTGAATAGGTGGTACCTCCATCTGTTGTGGCCTGTGCGGAGTCTGAAGACCACGACCTGCTCTCTTCTGTTCAACTGGTAATAGGCATCGTTTTTTTGTGAAGCCAGTATGTTCTGTTTCCCATCTGGCCTTAATAAGCATTTTGGACTCTTCGTAGGTCACACTAGAATCTGTTTGTGGTAGTCTTGCATCGTCTTTTGCCAGTCTGTCTGCCTCCTCGTTGCCTTGCATGTTACAGTGGGATGGAACCCACTGTACCACTACTCTTTTTGGTGCGGACTGCTGGCATAGTTAACAGAGTACTGCTCTTAAATCATTAAGTTCTGTATTTTTCTGGCTTTTTAGTGCTGTAACTACGGCCAGGGCATCTGTAAACAGGACTATCTGGCTTTCATTGCTTTCGCCTGTCAGCATTGCTTCTACTGTTGCCTTCAGTGCCTCTGCCTCCGCTCTGAAATTGCTGGAAACTGTTCAACCTCACAGGGAAACGTTCACACACCACATAAGTGACGTTCTTCCAATCTCGCATGGCAACTGTTACCCAACTTCACACGTAGCTCAGACCTTGTATAATATGAAAGCTGCGGTAGTGAACTGCCAAACCAAACACGCCCTCCCATTTCCATCCTCCTTCCACATTCCAGAAGAAACCAAGGCTTCGTTTAAAAGAATAGACAAGGAATAGAACTGATCCCAATGCCTCACATGGTAACTGTGCCCCCACCACATTAGAGAACTCCTTCATCCACATATCAAGGGAACTATTTCCCCGACCTCACAAATCGCATAGGGCCCTATACCTTGTACATAAGGAAATGTAAGGAACAGAACTAGTTCAGACTTCGTTCAATTGGAAATTTAAGGAAGGCAACTGGTTCAGACAAACCGGTTCAGACAAACCGGTTCAGACAAATTGGTTCAGACAAACCGGTTCAGACAAACCGATTCAGACAAACCGGTAAAGACAAACCGGTTAAGACTTACTGGTTCAGACAAACCGGTTCAGACTTACTGGTTCAGACAAACCGGTTCAGACTTACTGGTTTCGACAAACCGGTTCAGACTTATTGGTTCAGACAAACCGTTTTAGACTAACTGGTTCAGACTAACTGGTTCAGACAAACCGGCTCAGACAAACCAGTTCAGACTAACTAGTTCAGACAAATCGGTTCAGACTTACTGGTTCAGACAAACCTGTTCAGACTTTGCTCAATGGGAAAGACAAGAGAAAAAACGTGTTACCCAGCTCCATGGAAGAACTAGTTGCCCATTCCCCCCCTCCCTCCCCCCCCCCCCCCCCCCCCATCAGAGGGGAACTGGTTTCCTCACCTAATTAGGAAACTGAACTGGTTTTTCCAAGACTTAGGAAGTCAAAACTTCGTACATGAAATCGTTTCTCGTTTAGCTACAGGTGAAAGGACAATATTCACCTTGACATTCTGCATTCAAAGAATTGTGCGAAATACTACAGCTAGTCCCCCTTACCAAACACATGTGTCAAACCACTTACCTAAGCCCGTTACTGAGATGGTTTATGTAGAAACTCTTTTCTCGCTGAGTTGCTGTTATTCTAATGTGAAAACATCATTTATCGTTATTTTACGACATGTCATAGAGTTACAATGAGCTTATTCTCCCCAAACTGTATAAATCATTAGTTAGACCAAGATTGTAGTACTGTGTACAGGTGTGGAGTCCTTATCATAGAGAGGATATAAACATGCTGGAAAGATAACAAAAAAGAGCGACAGACCTGATATTGGGATTCCAGAATTACAGTTATGAGGAAAGACTCAGGAAAACTGGCCTACAGTGTCTTGAAAAGAGAAGAATTCGAAGATGATTCATAAGATGATGAGAGCAACGGATAAACTAGACTATAACAAGTATTTTAAAATACAGCCACCCACAAGAACAAGAGGGCAAAGCTACAAATTAACTAAAGAGAGGTCCAGATTAGATATTAGGAAATATGTATTAATATCAGAGAGTGGTGAATGCTTGGAATGCATTGCCATGGGAGGTAGTGGAGGCAGGGACAATTAATGCATTTAAGAATAAATTGGATTCGCATAGCTTTTAGAGCAAGTTAATGTAAATGAAACTGGTTGTATACAGACTCTGCAGGGTCTTCTAAACGAGTAATAGACGTTAAGTTAAGAAATTAAGTTCAGATTACTCTTTTATTCGTCTTATCAATATGCTAATATGCAAGACGAGAAGGACAACGCCGTGTTGGCACCTTTCTAGTATAGAATTGTATAAAGGAAGTTCACTGTGCTGTTTTTCTCGCCAGCAATGGCTAGCACACGAGCAAAAGCTGAGACTTCGTAAAGAGATTTCGTTACTCACTTCATCCCCTAGGACACTATCCGCTATGGGCACAACGATCTCACAAAAGCTTATAATGAAGCTTCAAAGACTCCCCACTGCTCACTCCATTGTCTCATGAAAATTGATTCCTCGCACAACTAAGTCTCAAGACTCAATCTCAAAGAAGCCTTTGTTATAAGACGAAACGTTTCACCATAGTTGAGCCCACATTCATCGAAGTATCCATCATAGCCTTCTCAACGTCTTTTAAATGAAAGATCAATTACCAAAAGTGTCAGATTTCAAGAAATCTTTGCAGGGCAGAAAAACTGCAATTCAGTGGAAACCTCTTGAAGACCTACATTTCGCAAATGATTCATGTGTGCTGTCACATAGTTAGCAGATTACACACACAAAGGTAGACAGAATAACATATTAAGCAGCAAAAATGGAATTGCAGTTTAGTGTGAACAACACAAATGAAATAAAAATAAGCCCCAAATAAAGCCCCTAAAGGGTGTATAATAATAATATGTTCATCGTCAGTAATGAGTGCTACCAGCATCATTCCAGTCGAACTGCATACCTTGAGTTTGTGTGTGCACTTGTGACTGGGAACGTTTAGGGCATGACTTGCAGACATAATCTGATAATCTGCAGCTGCTGTTCGTATTTTCAGTGCTTTAGAATTTATGAGTTTTTTTTTTTTTTTTATCATAGGTTGTCTAAGCAAGGAGCACCCTTGCTGATTATAATGCGCTTTTTTTTACCTCTCTTTTCTAGGCTAAACGGTTTTGAGCCATGGTGTTCCAGGTGGTATCATCTAACTGACCGAATTTATGAGACTACTTGACGTCCTGTGGTCCTCTTACGTCACACAGTTTGATATAAAGAAGCCTCTATGTGAGCCTTTCTCTTTGCGTTAGAGCAAGGTGGCCATCCAATCTCAATTGCACTTTCTGCAAAAGTGCATGACTGCCACGTAGGCTGGCTCTAGATAGTATTTCATTATTTGTAATATGGTCCTGCCAGCGAATGTGCAGTATGAGTCTCAGACAGTTCATTCTAGATAGGATTTCATTATTTGTAATATGGTCCTGCCAGCGAATGTTCAGTATGAGTCTCAGGCAGTTTATTCTAGATAGGATTTCATTATTTGTAATATTGTTCTTCCAGCGAATGTGCAGTATGAGTCTCAGACAGTTCATTCTAGATAGGATTTCATTATTTGTAATATGGTCCTTCCAGCGAATGTACAGTATGAGTCTCAGACAGTTCATTCTAGATAGGATTTCATTATTTGTAATATGGTCCTTCCAGCGAATGTACAGTATGAGTCTCAGACAGTTCATTCTAGATAGGATTTCATTATTTGTAATATGGTCCTTCCAGCGAATGTGCAGTATGAGTCTCAGACAGTTCATGTGGAAGTGGTTTAAGCTCCTGCAGTCTCCAACGTAGCCAGTCCTACTCTCGTACGTGCAGAGCAGATTGAGGAAAATGGTGGCACAGTAGACCTTCAACCAGTCGTTATGCTGATTCCTCGACTTTTCCACGCTGTCGAGCTCATAAAACAAAAAGTGGTGCTGGGCTTTGCTGATCACGCCGTGCGCTTCCGAGGTAGACACATTTTCCCACTGATTGATACATGATCTCAGTTTTCTTTGTGTTAGTTACCATACACAGGTTGTCACACGCAGCAGAGAACAGGTCTATGTCTTCCTGCATATTCTACTCTGAGCAACTGTTCAGAGCACATTCATCTGTAAGCACAAGTTAACATATCGTATCTCGTATTGCCTTGGTCTTCATATTCAGTCTTCGGGGATTGAATAGACCACCATCCATACGAAGCTTTCAGTTTAGTTAAAATGTAATTTCCGCATCGGCTGCAATCGATCTCCAGCGTACTCTATCTCTTATCGTTATGTTGTAATTTGACAGGCCTTTCTCAGTTGATCTCCTGATGCTATCCACCTACTTATAACGTTATCAGCCTCTTGGGCGACATAGCAGTATTGATATACTATACTAGCTGTTCTTGAAGGTGTCAGTCAGCATAGCTGAAAGCATCAGGCTGAACAGGGTCGAAGCAATTACACATCCCTGTTTCCCGGCGCTGTTAACCTCAACTGATGTAGAGGTCTCACCGTTGTCAAATACACGTTCACGCATGTCAATCATGGAGCTGTTGGTGACACATTTGCTAGAGCAGCCTAATATGGTCATGATCCGTCATAGAACACCTCTGTTGGCAGTATCAAATACTATTGCTAGTTCTATGAACGATGTGCACAGATCACGGTTCTGTTCTCGAAATGTATCTTGAAGTTGAAGCGCTGCAAATATCGTGTCCATAGTTCCTCGATCAACCCTTCAACCACACTGACTCTCCTGGAAAAGATGGTCTAACTAAAGATGGTCTAACTAAAGATGGTCTAACTAAAGATGGTCTAACTAAAGATGGTCTAAGCAGGGACTGTCACACTCTCGGAAATTGCTCTTCTCTTGTAAATATGTACAGTTGGTGGAACTTGCCTGCATTCTCCACGGAGAATACGATCAGACAGTTTAACACGAATGTAAACTCGATCCTTCAATTGTCTCTAAGACATGTCATGCGACTTAGAATATTACATCCAGACTGCAGAGTTTCGTTCACAAGTGTCTTCTTCGCATACTTCGTGTTCTATGGCCAGAGGTAATGGCATTTACAGATCTCTGGGAAAGAACACGACAGCAACCAACACAGTGGGTAATTGGAGATAGCAAATGTAGATGTTTAGGACACTCCCAAAAAGACGATGAACTCCAAAGCCATACATGCGCTAGACTAAAACTAGCAAGGAAAGAAACAAATGTGACGTAAAAGAAACACCTGCCGGTGAACGATCGTGAAGTAAGTCAGTTCAATCTGGGTCTCGTGGGTTGATCTAAAGAAGACGGCAAAGAAGCAGAAAGGATGAAGAGGATCAGGTGCGGCTCTATATTCCAAGGGAAACCAGGAGGATAATTAATGATGATTACTGCTTAAATAGTATATCTAACACTCTTAGTACGCTAGAGTGATCAATTATTATATCTAACACTCTTAGTACGCTAGAGTGATCAATTATTATATCTAACACTCTTAGTACGCTAGAGTGATCAATTATTATATCTAACACTCTTAGTACGCTAGAGTGATCAATTATTATATCTAACACTCTTAGTACGCTAGAGTGATCAATTATTATATCTAACACTCTTAGTACGCTAGAGTGATCAATTATTATATCTAACACTCTTAGTACGCTAGAGTGACCAGTTATTATATCTAACAATCATAATACGCTAGAGTGACCAGTTATTATATCTAACACTCTTAGTACGCTAGAGTGACCAGTTATTATATCTAACAATCATAATACGCTAGAGTGACCAGTTATTATATCTACACTCTTAGTACGGTAGATTGACCAGTTATTATATCTAACAATCATAATATGCTATAGTGATCAGTTATTATATCTACATACATAGTACGCTAGAGTGATCGGTTAAGTTCAGGTACCATCTGCACAACGAAAGAGAGCTGCAGTGCACCTCCAACGTCCTCTGTTCCTTACCTAGATGATGCAATCTTGCAAACTTTTCTCTGTCCATCTCTTGATGTTATTCTCTCCCTTAAAGTGTTATTTACGTGCGGCACATTTTCTTCCATCTTTCTTTCCACCATTACAAATTGAGAGGGACCCAGGCCTTTTTTGAGAGACGCTTGTTCGAAATCACTTCCCGGAACAAAAGTATACAAAAGCTCCACAATTCCGACATACGATGATTGTGCTTGGTGAATGATACTGTAATCTATGTAGTCAAGGCAAAAAATAGATGGGAAGGTCACATGTTACGACGAAACGATGGAGCACGTCGACACGTATAACAGGTCAAATGCTATTCCCATCCTAGGTCACGGTGCTATTTAAACGTATATAAAGCAGGTCCTAACATTATTGTATCACTTTATTACTAACTTTCTTCCTTACCACTATCACTCCTTATCTCACACTTACCACTATCACTCCTTAACCACTAACAATTCTTTTAACACAAGCAAAACAAATATTGTTTATTTCACAAACATCATACACATCATATCAATAAACTTATCTCGTAAATCGTATTATATTGTTCATCAATTATTAACTCATTATAATGTCTCTCAAGAATGTTACCACACTTCTCATCTAACTAACTATAAAGTCTTTCAAGAGGCGTGTTCAATTATCACAGTCATTTCTTTTGCACTAAACTTTACCCATGGTTCTAATCACGTGGTCAGAATCTAGCAATTGTTGTATTCACCGTCCATATCTCTGCGCGTTGATATAATGATGTCTAGCTACTTATAAGTGACGACTCGAACAGAACATCCCACAGACAGATTCTTACACGTGCGTGGTACCTTTCAGTGTTGGTCTGCTTCGGTGGTTTCTAATTCTATCTCTCTACTCTGATCACTCACTGGATAAGTTTTGTTGTTTTATCTAGCTACTTGTGCTCGGTCTATCTGCTACCTTTTAAACTGCATGGTAGAATTCTCTTCTCTGCTTCTTCTGATCTGTTCCTCCTGGTCTGTCTCTCCCAGTGTATATGCTAAGCTCCCCGCTTTGGTCGGGGACTTCTACTTTCTTGAGTTAATTTCCCTCAAACTTTATTTTAACTTGCGTGTCCTAGAGAAAGGTTACCTTGGTTTTCAATTTACTAGGTGACCTAGATGTCGAGGAATTCCTAATAAAATCGTGGGAAAGAGAACCATTTTGGCTGGCCAATTTTAAACTTGTTTGAGAATTAAGGACAATGCCTCATTCAATGAACTGAACCTCTCGGGCAGGGTTCTCAGGTTATGTGTTGGTAGCATGAACGTTGGATCCTTGTAACTCTGTTACACAGATCACATGTTACGACGAGACATTGGTCGATGGAGCACGGCGACAGCAGTCTGGTACTCCGGGATAAGAAGAAACCGCGGGGAAAACCTCCGATGCTTTGGTCAGACTCCCTTGCTGTACACAACAACATCCGAAAATTTGGAGACGAAGTTGGGACCTGCAGCTACGCCAAGGAACGGGTCACCAAGATGAAGAAGATCAAGATGTCCAACCTATCCACCTGAATTTAGTTGTTTGTTTGAATCACCAATTCACAATATTCATGTCTGCTTCCAACCAGCGAGTCACCCGTATCTCTGAGATTTTTAAAATTATTGATTCTCCCCAGATAAGGAGTATTTTAAAGTATTTTATTTGTATTTTTTACATTTTATTTACATTTCTATTTTTTTTAAGTAGCGAATACACAAAGATTTATGTTTTAGGCTCACAGAAAACAAAAGTCTAGACAGTTTTCCCAGTTATGTATTTGTCCAGCTAATTGTTGTGGATACGTTGTTTATTTACTGGCCTTGGAGTTTCGATTTGTTTCGTTCATTGAATCTCGTCACGTTTATGTACACCGAAAACAGTTGTTCTGCTCTGTCAGATTTATTTTGTTATCGCTAGATATTTTTGTTGGTTTTTTGTCCACGACTTTGTGACAGTAATACTAGACAATGCCCGTTTTCGTTTATCGTCGATTAATCACATATACAAACTAACAGTTTGTTGACAAAGTTGAATGGTTCGCTGTTGCAAAAAGTATGAATAAAGGCTGTCCAATAGTTGTGCATTGACATACAGAGCTGTGCTGGCTCTGTCCAAAACACGTGTTAGTTCTGTTTATTTTGGATCGTGTCACCACGGGGAAGTTATCTGTGATTAGCCAGGTCGAAGTTTTTTCACGTTTGACCGCTTCTCCCAGTAGACCCAGCTGTAAATGGGAACCTGACGAAGTCAAGGGACAATTTTTGAGATACATAGGTGGCTACGGAGTTCATGCTTTGTTGTTGGAATTTCCATCACTGGAAGGGACTGAACGCTGACCTCCAGCTGCAATGATATCAGTTATGTTAACAATTTTCAGTTTTTAAATTTATTATTTTAACGATAATGTGTGATTCACAGACGATCTCTTAGGACCTCATATAGACTTTTAGATAAACGCTAGGGCTCTACTGAAGATGATTTGTTAGATCACGTCATTCTTCTTCTTCTTCTTACGCTGTCAGACGTCGACCTTTATTTTTATTCGAAAAAAGCAGCGGTCATCCTGAGGCTGTCGACACTGCCATAGAGCTTGTCTAGTGTTGCCACTGGTGATGGCCACATCTGCTCTCTCTGGTCCTCGTATGTCGGGCAGTTTTGCAGCAAATGCTCAGCGGTCGTTTTCCCTGTACCACACGAGCATTCGTCAGTGCCACCTATCTTCAATTTGTTGAATAGGTGGTACCTCAGTCTATTGTGGCCAATTCGAAGTCTGAAGACCACGACCTGCTCTCTTCTGTTCAACTGGTAATAGGCATCGTTTTTTTGAGTAGCCAGTATGTTCGGTTTCCCATGTGGTCATGTATCTAGCTCTAATAAGCCGTTTTGACTCGTCGTATGTCATACTAGTATCTGGTTGTGGTAGTCTTGCACCTTCTTTTGCCAGTCTGTCTGCCTCCTCGTTGCCTTGGATGTTGCAGTGGGATGGAACCCACTGTACCACTACTCTATTTGGTGCGGCCTGCTGGCATAGTTGACAGAGTACTGCTCTTAAATCCTTCAGTTCAGTATTTTTCTGGCTTTTTAGTGCTGTGACTACGGACAGGGCATCTGTAAGCAGGACTATATGGCTTTCATTCCTTTTACCTGTCACCATTTCTTCCACTGCCTCCCTCAAGTGCCTCTGCCTCCGCTCTGAAATTGCTTGTGTATTTTCCAGTTGCCAATGACAGTGTTATTTTTCTGCCATATGATAGGCTCAGGAATGCCCCTGCCCCTCCGTTCTGTGTTGTAACACGTCATTCGTGCCACATGCATGGTATATCTACCGTTAACTAGTGTCATCATCACGTAGCATTTCCTTTGTAGAACGTCGCTCCCATAACAGTCTGTCTGAAAGAAACTCGTTCCTGTGCCAAAACACCAGCCTCCGCCATAGTCATACCCAGGCATTCCTGGATATTTTGGTGCCATCGTCTTCTTGGTCTACCCCTTCCTCTTTTAACTGGCACCATACCTTCCATCACTGTTCTCTGGAGACCGTTGTGTCTCTTGATGTGACTAAAGTATTTGCATTTTCTGGCCATAATGGAATTGATAAACCAGTTCTCTATGCTCAACTCTTGCCGAATGTCTACATTTCTCATTTTCTCTGTCTAGAGTATTCTGAGGATCTTTCTGTAACATTTTGTAACGATTCTTTGTCTGGAAGTTTTGTTACCTAGTGTAGACTGCCTATTTACTTGATTACGACAAGTCGGGAAGCATGAGACCAAGCGATTGTGAGCCTGCCTTACAGACCCAACGAATCAGGTTCTTTTTCACGCCGCGCTCGGTTATCTGAGACCGGAGAGAATTTAGATTTTTTATGGCATGAGTTTTACCCAAGTCGACAACCTGTCAATTGGTACCTCCCAAAATAATCGTAAAAATCAGAGCACCGCCGAAGCTACGAGGCTCGTGCTATGTCCTTAGCACTTTTAGCAATAGGGGGGGGGGGAATCCAGGTTAATATAGGGGAATGTAAATTCCTCCCCGTGGATAAATCCAATTTGGAATATAAATACAGGACGGGACAGACTAATGTTAGGAAGGTAGCAACGTAAAGGGACCTAGATTATACAGGTACGGTTAGTGAGCAAGTTCAGGCAGCAGTGATAAAGGCAAATACAATGTTTGGTATGCTAAAACAGAAACAGTAAATATCAGAGCAAGGACATGATAGTCAGACTGTATAACGCATTAGTTAGACATAGATTAGAGTACTGTGTACGTGTGTGGAGTCATTACGGTGACGAAGTATATAATGCTGGAAGGGATACAACAGAGGATCGGCAAAACTTATAGTGGAATCCGTATTTATAATTATGAGGACAGACTCAGAAAAACCGGCGTACAGTGTCTAGAAGAGAGAAGAATTAGAGGCGATATAGGACAGGTTTTATAAGGTAATCTGGGAAACTGAGACGCTAGTCCAGTCAGGCACAACATACTGACCAGGACGTCGCGCCAAAGTCAGGCACAACATACTGACCAGGACGTCGCGCCAAAGCCAGGCACAATACACTGACCATGACGTCACGTCAAAGTCAGGCACAACATACTGACCATAACGTCGCGCCAAAGTCAGGCACAATACACTGACCATGACCGCAATCTATGGGCCGTTTTCAACGCAATCTGGCTGACGAGATGTGGATCAATGTAATTCCCGTAGTAGTGAGCACCACGCAGATGAGGCCAATCATGGAACAACCGACTGGAGGGCCGCGCTAACCTTCATCGGCATGTTTGGGAGGTAATTACAGCTACTACAACCCACCACTTGACGTCTTTTTCGTGGCGCAGAAAGAATAAACTTACTCATTGTAGGCTTACAATAACAACAACATGAACAATAAGTTAATCAACGGAAAGAATAAATTAGACTATAACATGCTTTTCAAAGTTCAGCCGGCTACTAGAGCAAGATGACATCGTAAAAGTCCAGATTATATGTTAATAAATCTTTTTTTAGTCAGAATGATGAATGTTTGGAATGCATTGTAATTAAATTCAAGGAATGGTTCAGGAATGCTCCTGCCCCTCCGATCTGTGTAGTGTTTGTTACAGAACCGTCAGTGTATGCATGGTCATTCTCGTGGACACAAAACCCTTCTTCAGGGTGCAAATAATCTTGGTCATGGATGCATAGTCTTTTTCACGGATACATCTATTTCTTATCATGGATGCGGTCGTTTTCATGGATACAAATTGCCTATCTTTTGGATGGAATCCTCTTCAGGGGTACCAAATAATCTTTCTTGTTCATGGATAGGATGAGTAATTTTCAGGGATGCAAACAATCTTTCTCAATGATAGGGTTTTTAAGGGATTCAAATTGTCTCTTTCTGGGAAACAAAAATCTATTTTCAGTTATGCAGTGTATTTTCAGTGATACATATAATCTTTTTCACGGATTGTCTTTTTAGGAATCCAAATAATCGTTCTCATAGATACAACAATCTTTCTCACGGATACAACAATCTTTCTAAGGAATACAACAATCTTTCTCACGGATACAACAATCTTTTTCACGGATACAACAATCTTTCTCTAATGGATACAACAATCTTTCTCATGGATACAACAATCTTTCTTATTGTTACAAAAAGTCTTTCTTATTGATACAGTCCTTTCCAGGGGTACAAATAGTCTTTCTCATGTATACATCCATTTTCTGGATACAAAGTGTGCTTCTCATGGATACCGCCTTTTCCAGTAATACAAACATTGCTTCCCATGCATTCGGTCTTTTTGATGAACATAAACAGTGATAATCATGGATACATCCATTTTCATGAATACAAATATTTCTTTCTGTGTACACAGTCCTTTTCATGTGTACAAACAGTTTTTCTCATAGATAGGGTGCTTTTCACGGATGTAAATATTTCTTCTTATGCAAACTGTATGATTCTGGGATACAATTATTTCTTTTTAAGGATACTATCCTTTTTAGGAATACAAATATTTCTTTTTATGGAAACTATCCTTTTCAAGGGTAGAAATATTTCTTCTTGTGCAAACTGTAATTCTGGGATACAATTATTTATTTTTATTTAATCCATCCTTTTCAATGCTACAAATATTTCTTCTTATGGATACTGTCTTATTCTGAGATTCATATTTCTTCTTATGGATACTGTCTTATTCTTGGATACACATATTACTTCTTATGGATACTATCCTTTTCAGGAATAACAACAGTCATTGTCCATTGCAGAGAAAACAATATTCCTTCTTGTAGATACAGCCTTTTTCAGTTCGATGACTAGTCCCTTACAGGCAAATAAACAGTTGTTGTCATTGATATAGTGCTGTGCAAAAATTCGAGATATTTGAAATAATACATTCCGTTGTTGAGTCCATAAACCTATCATAAAGGCGTTGGGGGACGGTGTGGGCTAGTGATTAAGTGACACGGCTTACAACTAGAAGGTGCTGGGTTTGATCCCCATCACAGCACCGACCGTTACCGCGGGGAAGCAAACCCTTAGAAAATGCAGGAGGAAGCAGACCCTTACATAAAATGCTGGTCGAATGCACTAGGACGACAGGTGCAAAATAAAAAAACACAGTGCAACGCACACCGCCTTGGGGATTAGAGAAATAAGGCGAACGCCAGAAAAAAAATATATCAAAGCGTTTATTCGCATAACTAGTGACTTCTGATGTTTCTAGAGCTAAAAAAATAAAGGCCGCAGGTCCTGCAGTTACAGCACAGTGCTAAAGATAGTTTACAAACGTTTTTACCTCTAAAAGAAGAAAAAAAAACCTAGGCGAAACTGGGGTTTTGAACAGACAGTGAAGAGACAGTATAACACGTAAAGCGAATTATCAAATATCTCACTGAGTGTGTTTTTATTTGTTGACTGCTCATTATTCGCTTTTATACGTCAAATCTGATTTTATAAAACACATACAAACTCTTCTTTGCGATTCTGTTGATAACGATGTGTTGCATAGAATATCTTTCATTTGTGGAAAATCGATTTAAAAAAATTTTTTTTGTTTCCTTCTCATATTTTAAATATATTTTTCTTTTATTTTGTTGCCTCAGCTGTTTTGTTCTTTATTTCTGAGTTATATCTCCCATCTGATATTAAACGAGTGTCTAGATGCTTTCAAGTTTGAAATTGTTTAATATTATCGTATACATTTTGTAGCTGTAGATTGGAGAAGAATTGTGCTTAATTGAGGTCGTAACTTGTGTCATCTTGCTATTGAAACTGGGAACCTTTATTTTTAAATGAAAGCACTACTGCTTCAAACATTCCTGCAGCTGCAACACGCATTTTGTTATCAAGTCAGCTTCATTAGCATATCGGCAGATGTTTTTTGTGATGTTAACATGGTGATATTCCTGAAGTTTAACCTACCGATTTCCATGTGCTTTCACCGTATAGAAGATTAAATTTTATCATTACATTTTATGAAAGTATTATTCTTTCGCAGTGGTCTAGAAGTTGTGAGCATGGTTTACAATCCCGAGGTATTAAGTTTAAATCTCATCGTGCTCGTGGTAGGATCGCTAAGCTCCAGTCGACCCATCTGTAAATATGTGCCTGACCAAGAGAGAACATTCGGAGGCCCTGTGGGAGATAGAGACGTTCGTGCTCTGTCGTCGGCACTTTCAGAAATGAAAGGTGCTGATCATATATGGGGGCGCCCATGGGCGGTAAAGTCGGTTCTGTAAGCCATTTTCGTTATCCAATGTAATATTTTTCCAGTGTTAAAAAAAATACAACCACTATAAACCTTCCAATCATGACTTTAAAGGCCTCTAATGAGGGTTAAGTATGGAACTAGAAACTTGATAGTGTAAAACAGTAGTAGTATTAGTAGTCCTAGTAGAATTAGTAGCCGTAGTATAGAAGTAGTAACACTCCTAATAGCCCTGGTCTGGTTCGAGAACTGGTAGGCCAGGGCATTATGGGAAGTCGGACCACGTGCCCGAATAGGGACATGCAGCGATTGGTGTACGTGGTGTAAATGCCGCCAAAGACTGGGCGTCGTGTGATTTCAACGTTCAGAACCCGATCATACCAGTGGATGCGAGGAGGAAGACTAACGTCTGGTCAGGCAAAGTATACTGGTCAGACATGCTAGTCAGAGTCAGGCACAACCTACTGGTCAGACATGTTAGTCAGGGTCAGGCAAAGTATACTGGTCAGACATGTTAGTCAGAGTCAGGCACAACCTACTGGTCAGACATGTTAGTCAGGGTCAAGCAAAATATACTGATCAGACATTTTAGTCAGGATCAGGCAAAATATATTGATCAAACATGTTAGTCAGTGTCAGGCAAAATATACTGGCTACCTCGTAGCCCTTTCGGGTTTTCATGGCAGCCTGGCTACCAAAGTGAGGGATAGGGGACGGCGTGGGATAGTGGTTAAGTGACATGGCTTACAACCAGAAGGTGCTGGGTTCGATCCCCATCACAGCACCGGCCGTTACCACGGGGAAGCAAACCCTTATAAAATGCAGGAGGAAGCAGACTCTTACATAAAATGAATGCTGAAGTCGGATGCACTGGGCCGACAGGCGCAAATTAAAAACCACAGTGCAACGCATACCGCCTTGGGAATTAAAGAAATAAGGCAAACGCAAAAAAGTGAAGGATCGACGCGATCCCCGAAGTAGTAAGCGACACACAGATGAAGCTAATCATAGCATAACCTACTGAACGACCCGGGTCTACCTTCATCAGCACTTTCTGGATAGGATTAAAGCTGTCACAACCCGCCACTAAACGTCCTTCTCAGGGTGAACACTAGCGTAAACTTACTCATTGTAGACATACAACAAAAAACAAGATATACCAATAAACATAACATTTATAAGTTTGTATTTATAATAACATAAATATGAAATTTGATGTTCATGTAATCGTAAATATTAAAATTTCATTTCATATAAAAACAAATTTTGTCTTATTTTCAGACTTACCCAAGTGCGGTGGATAATACGGGCATAGTGTACAGGGTGTGTTGTTTTCCAGGGATGGAGTATTTCCAGATCCACCTGTGTCAGGGTTCGGATGTGATTGTGCCGTCTCCGCTTCAGAAGAAGTGTCTGATTGAGGTAGGGCATCCTGTGTGCCCTGTCGGATTTTATTTGTCACGTTTTTGTATAATTCATCCGTGGCAATTGGTGAGTCTTCGATTCTTAAGTTTGCTGAAGGAGAGAAAATTGTTTATAAATTGTAACATCTAGAAAACTGATTCTTGAGGTGTTTGGATGAATACATAACAAGGGTGGAGGGTGGGAGTAAGAGAGGGAGGGTTGTCGAGGGTGGTAGGAAGGGAGGGAGTGACGAGGGTGGTAGGACGGGAAGAGTTGTGGCTAGGGTGGTTGTAAGGTAGGGGGATTTAACTCAGAAGTGTTTTGTGAGGTAGAGTAACAGACAACCCATCTGGAGGAAACTTTCCTCATTTTTAGATCATACTGTACAAAGTGCTTTGGCGCAGGCTTCCTAAATTATGTCAACTGCAGTGGTGATCGTGTACTCCGGCTGGGACATAAAAATGGACAAGACACTTAAATAGGAGTCCGAGCAGCGTTGCGACTACAGTGCTGCATTGTTAAATCTACAGAATTCAGTCCCGATCTAGATGCGTCCAAGTCTACCAAGCTGCAACTGAGCACTTGATTTACTGTTATTTGCGTCATTTTTAGGTTGCTGAACAATTAGGTAATTGGCAGACGAAAAAGTCTGGCCAAATTAATCGGACCTGCAGAGTTAGAGACGGTACAAGTGGCACCAAGAATGACTACATAATCAAATGGAAAGGAATGTTAGGCTGGCCGATCTTCAAAAAATAGCGGGATCTAAATAAATCAGTTACGAGCTAGAGAGAAGGGCTCAAACCACGCAAGAAATTTCAATCAAATCTTGGACCGAAGAGAAGAAATGCGACCGAGTAAGGTGATCGGAGAGTCATTCCCAAATACAAAGGATTTGGATTTAGTGAAGGCGAAACCGAAGAAGACTACTAAAACACAGGAAAGCAGACAGAGGGTCAGATAAGAGAGAGAAATTGGAAGAGAAATAGATAGAGGAAGCTCATTTGACAGGATGGATCGATAGACAGAGACTCGACATAGCAGCCGAAGCAAGCAGATAAAATATTAATATGATATACTCATCAAGTAAATTATAGACAAATAGGCTTGAGTAGGCATGTATTGAAATTGATACGACAGACATAGAAAGCACTTATAGACGAATCAGACAGAACAGGTTCGAAAATAGTTCTGAGAAGACGAAACACCGAGCATCTTATATCGACAAGATGTTGAACGATCCAAGAACTTTGAAATGACAGCTGACTACAGATATATTGTGAAAGGAGATAGATGCAGCAATAGATGGGCCCTGATTTATCAGACCAACAGACATAAACCTGTGAACATTGTTAGATGGAGTAACATCTGTTCGACTTACACGAACTCCATCATTTGAAGTCATGAAGTCATTGGTAGTAAAGTTCGTAAGACTTTTGACTTAACTTGACAGACAATTTGAAAGATCTGTGCTCCATTCATTCATTAGACTAGGGACCGCGGAAGCTCACTGGTTAGTACACCGACTTCCTAGTCTGACAGAAACCGACTTCTCTGGGCGACCCAGCCACAGAAATTTGGTACCAATAACAATCTTGGAAGTAAAGGCGACCAACATAATGCTGACCACATCATCCACTATGTGCTGTGGGTCACACAAAAAATATAAGCCGACCATCATTTTTCATATATACGCCGTATGCCGTGACCGGATCTTTACTTTTATTTTTTTACATTCTGACTGACTGCGATCTAGTCAGGTAGTTCTTCAAACTTTAGCGGAACCTGTTTCATATTGTCCAACTTTTGACTTCGGTATTAGTTTTGAGGACTTAATAAACAGTTAGTGTTGTGAAGTTAGCTGTCTAGCTCTATAGCAGTGTCGACAGCCTCAGGATGACAGCTGCTTTCTTCGAACAAATTCAAGTTGACGTCCGACAGCGTACGAAGAAGAAGAAGAAGAAGTTAGGTGTCTTAAGTTAATAATAACAACCGATTTGGTGTCTGTGAGTAGCACTAATAACTGTCGCGTGATACACTCAATTGGTTTCCGTGAGGAAAAGGATCGTATGGCTGTCATGGTATCTCACACTGCAATCTAGATGGCATTGTCAGCTAAAGGATAACATTTATCATTTTAAAATATAAAGTAGAGGGATTACTGAACTGTAGTAAACACATTACTTGACTGTAGTAAACGAATTACTGGACTGTAGTAAAAACATTACTTGCCTGTGTTAAACATATTACTAGACTGTAGTAAACACATTACTTGACTGTATTAAACATATTGCTTGACTGTAGTAAACACATTACTTGACTGTATTAAAGTTATTGCAAGACTATAGTAAACACACTACTGGACCGTAGTAAACGAATTAATGGACTGTAATAAACATATTACTGAGATGTAGTGAACACACTACTGAAATGTAGTAAATACATTACTGGGCTGTAGTAAACACGTTATTTGTCTGTAGTAAATACATTACTGGGCTGTAGTAAACACATTACTGGGCTGTAGTAAACACATTACTTCATGTGATGGGATAGTGTTCATTATGTGCTATGGTAGAGGTCTTCATGGGAAGGGATAGTGTTCATTATGTGCTATGGTAGAGGTCTTCATGGGAAGGGATAGTGTTCATTATGTGCTATGGTAGAGGTCTTCATGGGAAGGGATAGTGTTCATTATGTGCTATGGTAGAGGTCTTCATGGGAAGGGATAGTGTTCATTATGTGCTATGGTAGAGGTCTTCATGGGAAGGGATAGTGTTCATTATGTGCTATGGTAGAGGTCTTCATGGGAAGGGATAGTGTTCATTATGTGCTATGGTGGAGGTCTTCATGGGAAGGGATAGTGTTCATTATGTGCTATGGTAGAGGTCTTCATGGGAAGGGATAGTGTTCATTATGTGCTATGGTAGAGGTCTTCATGGGAAGGGATAGTGTTCATTATGTGCTATGGTAGAGGTCTTCATGGGAAGGGATAGTGTTCATTATGTGCTATGGTAGAGGTCTTCATGGGAAGGGATAGTGTTCATTATGTGCTATGGTAGAGGTCTTCATGGGAAGGGATAGTGTTCATTATGTGCTATGGTAGAGGTCTTCATGGGAAGGGATAGTGTTCATTATGTGCTATGGTAGAGGTCTTCATGGGAAGGGATAGTGTTCATTATGTGCTATGGTAGAGGTCTTCATGGGAAGGGATAGTGTTCATTATGTGCTATGGTAGAGGTCTTCATGGGAAGGGATAGTGTTCATTATGTGCTATGGTAGAGGTCTTCATGGGAAGGGATAGTGTTCATTATGTGCTATGGTAGAGGTCTTCATGGGAAGGGATAGTGTTCATTATGTGCTATGGTAGAGGTCTTCATGGGAAGGGATAGTGTTCATTATGTGCTATGGTAGAGGTCTTCATGGGAAGGGATAGTGTTCATTATGTGCTATGGTAGAGGTCTTCATGTGCCCAACCAGAACTCGTCGCGTGTCCAACCAGCACTTTTCCCATGCTGTGATAGAGCTTTTAATGTGATGTACGAGAGCTCTTCGTGTACTTTACCAACTCTCTTCACATACTCTGTCAGAGCTCTTCATGTGGCCAATCAGAATTGTCCCTGTACTCTCCCATAGAAACTCACACGCTTGCTGGGACAGAGCTTTTCATATGTCATACTAAAGCTATCCATCAGCTCTACCTGTAGTGGTTTCTTTGTTTGGTAATACATTATACATGACGAGGCTGCTAGCCACACAAAGAACTCTCCTCAGTTGCCCTATGCACTATTTTGACAAGCCCGGTTATCATTTGCCCCATTCAACGTCTTTTGTGGTGCACATGTTATCTGTTATAAATCACCACTTGGTTCTCACACGAAAGGTACGACACATCCGTTATCGACACGCTCCAGTCGACCCATCTGTAAATGGCACCTGTCAACTATTAGGAAAGGAAAGGCAATAACGAAGGGAATTGGCTACCCTCCTTCAGAAAAAAAATCTGAATTCTAGTACAACGAAGTTTCTAACAATTCGTCACCGACATCTGCAAGAAGGAGAACAGTGGATCGGTTGGTTCTCAGGTCAGAGGTACCGGATTCGACATCCGTTATCGACACGCTACAGTCAACCCATCTGTGAATAGTACCTGCCTTACAGTTCATCATCATCTAGCATGTCCTTTACAGAACGTCGCTCCCACCAGGCTGTCTGAAAGAAACTCTTTCCCTTGCCAAAACTCTAGCCCCCGCCAGTCATACCCAAACATTTCTTGATAGCTTGTTACCATCGTCTTCTTGGTCTGCCCCTTCCTCTTTTACCTGGCACCATACCTTCCATCACCTTTCTCTCGAGACCGCTGTGTCTCTTGATGTGACCAACGTACTTACATTTTCTGGCCATAATGGAATTCTTCTTATTTTTCGTTCGTTATCAATCTTCCGATACCAAACCCCGAAAGGGCTTAAGCAGCAGAATTTAGTCCAGAGAACGGAATGCGTTGTGTCGTAGTTTACAGCTTGACTGCGATATTTGCACCTTTCGGTCCAACACATCCGACTTCAGCAAGCATTTATTGAGTACTGGGTTAGCATTCCTTCTTCGATCCCTTCTCCTTAGCCAGTCTGCCCTGCTGCAGCCTGTTATCCAGGATCACCGTATGGAGGTGTAGAAGGGTCTTGGCAGCTCTGGTTCGCTGGCCCTGACGCTAGCAGTCAGCTATAGGTCGCTGACCACTGCAGCTCATGCGCTGCTCAGCATCTTGATCCCTTATAATGGAATTGATAAGCCAGTTCTCCTCTATGCTCAACTCTTGCCGAATGTCTGCATTTGTCTTCTTCTCCGTCGAGGGTATTCTGAGGATCTTTCTATAACATTTTGACTGGAAGGATTCGATTCTTTGTCTAGAAGTTTTGGTAATCGTCCATGATTCGCATCCATAAGTTGCCACAGGAAAAACACAGGCTCTCAAGACTTTTACTTTTATCATTTTGTTGGTGATCTGCCTTACAGTTAGGAACGGAAATACATCGAGGAAGGGAATTACCTCCTTTCGGAAAATGTTAAAGCCTAGTATGGATTCCATGAACTGCAAGGAAGACCAATAGTACAGTACTCGAAGAGGAACAAACAGAAAGATAACTCTTTGTAAAGAACAGAACAAGGCAGTTATCCTTATTCGGGCAGGTTATGAGAATAGGCGGTTTGGATCGCGTTGTGATAAGAAGAAAGATAGCAGGAAAGAGAAACAGAGGACGACAGAGAGAAACGGATAGCCTGAGAGAGTGGCAAGGGCAGCATTTAACAGAGTTGGTAAACGACACGTGATAGAAGCAGATGGAGGTCAATGATCACCAACCGGAAAGGCATCTGATGATGATGAGTATTACGAAGTTTTCAACATTTCATCTCTGACAGCTGCGGCTGTTATGCGACTAACTTTGTTTCCCTTACCGAGGTCCTGACTGCGGTAGACAATCTTGTTGATGTGAACGGGCTTGCTGAGCAACAAGATGTTGGCACACAACGACAGCAAACAGATCAAACTGATGAATCTGGAGGCCCTGGTTCGTGACAGAAAGTTTCTGAACATGGCATGAGCCGCTGGGTGTACGTCACTGACCTATAATCAAGGTCGCTGTTTGGGACGAAAAGAGAGACAACTTTAGCGACAACCACATGGACATATTATGCATACAAACTTTGACATTTAAATCGACAACATGTCAGACACATAGTGACAACAGAGACACACACAGCGGCATGAGGAGACGTATAGCGGCAAACTGAGATACGGTTAGCGGTAAAGACACACATAGACAGAAACATTTTTAGTGACAAACAGAGGCCCATTGAGACAACCAGAAACATATGGATACAAACAGAGACACGTATATCGACAGACTGAGAAACATATAGCAACAGATATGGACACATAGCGACAAACTGAGAAAAAAATAGCACCAAATAGGGACACATAGCGACAAACTGAGAAACATATAGCAACAAACATAGGCACATTGAGACCACCAAAGACCCATGGATACAAACAGAGACACATAAATAGACAGACTGAGAAACATATAGCAACAAATAGGGACACATAGCGACAAAATGAGAATTATAGTACAAAATAAGGACACATAGCGACAAACTGAGAATTATAGCACAAAATAGGGACACATAGCGACAAACTGAGAAGCATATAGCAACAAATCGGGACACATAGCGACAAACTGAGAAACATATAGCACCAAATAGGGACACATAGCGCCAAACTGAGAAACATATAGCACCAAATAGGGACACATAGCGCCAAACTGAGAAACATATAGCAAAAAATAGGGCCACATAGCGACAAACTGAGAAACATATAGCACCAAATAGGGACACATAGCGCCAAACTGATAAACAGATAGCAACAAATAGGGACACATAACGCCAAACTGAGAAACATATAGCAACAAACATAGGCACATTGAGACAACCAAAGACACATGGATACAAACAGAGACACATATATAAACAGACTGAGAAACATATAGCAACAAATAGGGACACATAGCGACAAACTGAGAAACATATAGCAACAAATAAGGACACGTAGCGACAAACTGAGAAACATATAGCACCAAAAAGGGACACATAAAGCACCAAATAGGGACACATATAGAAACAAATAGGGACGCATAGCGACAAATAGGGACACATAGCGACAAATAGGGACACATATAGAAACAAATAGAGATACATAGCGCCAAATAGGGACAAATATAGAAACAAATAGGGACACATAGCGACAAATAGGGACACATATAGAAACAAATAGGGACACATAGCGACAAATAAGGACACATATAGAAACAAATAGGGACAAATATAGAAACAAATAGGGACACATAGCGACAAATAGGGACACATAGCGACAAAAAGGGACACATATAGAAACAAATAGGGACACATAGCGACAAATAGGGACACATATAGAAACAAATAGGGACACATAGCGCCAAACTGAGAAACATATAGCACCAAATAGGGACACATAGCGCCAAACTGAGAAACATATAGCACCAAATAGGGAAACATAGCGACAAATAGGGACACATAGCGACAAATAGGGACACATATAGAAACAAATAGGGACACATAGCGACAAATAGGGACACATATAGAAACAAATAGGGACACATAGCGCCAAACTGAGAAACATATAGCACCAAATAGGGACACATAGCGCCAAACTGAGAAACATATAGCACCAAATAGGGACACATAGCGCCAAACTGAGAAACATATAGCAACAAATAGGGACACATATAGCAACAAATAGGAACACATATAGCAACAAATAAGGACACATATAGCAACAAATAGGGACACATATAGAAACAAATACGGACACATATTGAAACAAATAGGGACACATAGCGCCAAACTGAGAAACATATAGCACCAAATAGGGACACATAGCGCCAAACTAAGAAACATATAGCACCAAATAGGGACACATAGCGCCAAACTGAGAAACATATAGCAACAAATAGGGACACATATAGAATCAAATAGGGACACATAGCGCCAAACTGAGAAACATATAGCACCAAATAGGGACACATAGCGCCAAACTGAGAAAAATATAGCAACAAATAGGGACACATATAGCAACAAATAGGGACACATATAGCAACAAATAGGGACACATATAGAAACAAATAGGGACACATAGCGCCAAACTGATAAACATATAGCACCAAATAGGGACACATAGCGAAAAATTGAGAAACATATAGCACCAAATAGGGACACATAGCGCCAAACTGAGAAACATAGGCACATTGAGACAACCAAAGACACATGGATACAAACAGAGACACATATATCAACAGACTGAGAAACATATAGCAACAAATAGGGACACATAGCGACAAACTAAGAAACATATAGCACCAAATAGGGACACATAGCGCCAAACTGAGAAACATATAGCAACAAATAGAGACACATAACGCCAAACTGAGAAACATATAGCAACAAACATAGGCACACTGAGACAACCAAAGACACATGGATACAAACAGAGACACATATATCAACAGACTGAGAAACATATAGCAACAAATAGGGACACATAGCGCCAAACTGAGAAACATATAGCACCAAATAGGGACACATAGCGCCAAACTGAGAAACATATAGCACCAAATAGGGACACATAGCGCCAAACTGAGAAACTTATAGCAACAAATAGGGACACATAATAGCAACAAATAGGGACACATATAGCAACAAAAAGGGACACATATAGAAACAAATAGGGACACCTATAGAAACAAATAGGGACACATAGCGCCAAACTGAGAAAAATATAGCACCAAATAGGGACACATAGCGAAAAATTGAGAAACATTTAGCAACAAACATAGGCACATTGAGACAACCAAAGACACATGGATACAAACAGAGACACATATACCAACAGACTGAGAAACATATAGCAACAAATAGGGACACATATAGCGACAAACTGAGAAACTTATAGCAACAAAAAGGGACACATAGCGCCAAACTGAGAAACATATAGCAACAAATAGGGACACATAGCGACAAACTGAGAAACATATAGCACCAAATAGGGACACATAGCGCCAAACTGAGAAACATATAGCAACAAATAGGGACACATAGCGCCAAACTGAGAAACATATAGCAACAAATAGGGACACATATAGGGGAAAAACAATCGCTGTTCTGTTCTGGGAGAAAAGATTATGCACCTCATTAATCAAAAGCGATATTAGGAAATGTCACCCGCAGCTAGTTATTTTGTGTATTCTTGTGTCTGGTTGTTTTAGCTGTGTTCTTGTGTCTGGTTGTGTTAGCTGTGTGTTCTTGTGTCTGGTTGTGTTAGCTGTGTGTTCTTGTGTCTGGTTGTGTTAGCTGTGTGTTCTTGTGTCTGGTTGTGTTATCTGTCCCTGTGTCTGGTTGTGTTATCTGTTCCTGTGTCTGGTTGTTTTATTTGTCTGTTCTTGTATCTGGTTGTGTTATATGTATGTTCTTGTGGTGTCTGGTTGTGTTATCTGTCCCTGTGTCTGGTTGTGTTATCTGTCTGTTTTCTTGTGTCTGGTTGTGTTATTTGTCTGTTCTTGTGTTTGGTTGTGTTACATGTCTGTTCCGGTGTCTCGTTGTGGTATCTGTTCCGGTGTCTAGTTGTGATATCTGTCTGTTCTTGTGTCTTCTGTGTTATCTGTCTGTTCTTTTAGCTGGTTCTGTTATTTGTCTGTTCTTCTGGCTGGTTGTGTTATTTGGCTTGTGTTATTTGGCTGGTTGTATTATCTGTCTGTTCCCCTGGCTGGTTCTGTTATCTGTCTGTCCCTGTATGTAGTTGTGCTGCCTGTCTGGTTATGTTATTTATTTAATGGTACGATCTTGTACAAATATCAAACGGACAACCCAACAATATGCTCAAGGGAGTAGTCTAGGAGAAAAAGAAACAGAACAAAAAACCAAGATGCGCTGAAAATATGTTTAGAATTGAACGCGGAAAACACAGCAAGTGACAATAACACTGGGAATGAACAGGCAGTGACACAGAAACAAACAACTCCGAATTGAATGTGATGTGAAGTGATGTGATGTGAAGTGATGTGATGTGATGTGATGTGAAGTGAAGTGATGTGAAGTGATGTGATGTGATGTGATGTGAAGCGATGTGATGCGAAGTGATGTGATGTGAAGTGAAGTGATGTGATGTGAAGTGATGTGATGTGATGTGATGTGAAGTGATGTGATGTGATGTGAAGTGATGTGATGTGAAGTGATGTGATGTGAAGTGATGTGATGTCCCAATGATCTGCTGTCGTACGGGAAAAGAGAACAGCACATAAAAAAAGTTGCCGTCAAACAAAACAACAACAACAAACAAAAAACACAAAACAACCACACTAACTCAATGCGCCTACTTTTATAACTTTCGTGTCAGTCAGTTTTCCTTATCGCCCACTAAAATCTAAATTTAAGAATATACCGCGATAATTCACTAAATCTGTATATTATGCATCTTTTTAATACATCTTCATCATTATCCTATGGCATGACCTTTGAATAGCGAGGCACCCATCATAGCCCACCTGAAAGAGACTCGATCTCTTGCCAAAACTCCAGCCTGGTCTAGATTCCTGCCCATGCATGCCAAACATCTTTGTGCCAGCGAATTTTTGGTCTGGCTCTAGCTTTCTTGTCCAACACCATACCTTTAATTACTGTTCTCTCAAAACCGCTGTGTCTTGTGATGTGGCCACAGTATTTCAATTTTCTGTTCATGATGAAATTTATCAACAAGTTTTACTCTAAGCCGACTCTTGTCGAATGTCTGCATTCTTCTTTTTCCATGGTATACTTGGAGCCTTTATGTAACATTTCGACTCAAAGGACTCGATTCTATTTCTTGAGGTTAGGGTAACTGTCCGTGTTTCTTTGTGTTGGTTTGCTGGAATTCTACAATTGTTCCTACAGGTTGTGTAGCCTTTTGCATTGAGATAATAATAATAACAATATAATGTTAATACAGAATGCAATTAATCTGCTATTGCCCACTTGAAAGCTACAATCGTCCACTAGTCGTCGCTAGCGGACAGGTTGAAGAGCATGGAACTAATCAAATAATCACATTCATCCCTTCCGTTCTTGTTGATTGGTTAATCGGAGAAGAACATTGATTGACATTTGAAGTATTTGTACATCGTTCTTCTTCTTCTTCTTCGTTCACTCTCAATCTTCCGCTACCAAACCCTGAAAGGGCTTAAGCAGCAGAATGTAGTCCAGAGAACGGAATGCGTTGTGTCGTAGTTTACAGCTTGACTGCGATATTTGCACCTTTCGGTCGAACACATCCGACTTCAGCAAGCATTTTTTGAGTACCGGGTTAGCACTCCCTCTTCGATCCCTCCTCCTTAGCTAGTCTGCCCTGCTGCAGCCTGTTATCCAGGATCACCGCGTGGAGGTGTAGAAGGGTCTTGGCAGCTCTGGTTCGCTGGCCCTGACGCTAGCAGTCAGCTATGGGTCGCTGACCACTGCAGCTCATGCGCTGCTCAGTATCTTGATCCCGTACATCGTTCAATACACCCTTCTCTCCATCGTTCTTTGCAATGTTCTCTCCATCCTTTTTATATCCTTTTTTCTTTCGTTCTCTCCATCCTTCTCTTCGCCCTTCTCTATCCTTCTCTCCATCATGTCTGAATATTGGTTGGTGCGACTTTGTAGTAGCAACTCCAAACACTACCTTAACTAATAATCTCAGAATACAACTTACGTGAGATCAAGACGCTGAGCAGCTCATGAGCTACAGTGGTCAGCGACCCATGGCTGACTGCTAGCGTCAGGGCCAGCAAAACATGGCTGCCAAGACCTTTCTATACCTCCACGCCGTGATCCTGGATAACAGGCTGCAGCAGGGCGGACTGGCTAAGGAGAATGGATCGAAGAGTGAACGCTAATCCGGTACTAAACAAATGCTTGCTGAAGTCGGAGGTGTTACACCGACTGGTGCAAATATCGCAGTCAAGCTGTAAGCTACGACACATCGCATTCCGTTCTCTGAACTACATTCTGCTACTTAATCCCTTTAAGGGGTTGGTAGCGGGATATTGAGAACGAACGAAGCCAAGCAGCAGACAAATTACGCATTGTACCTACACAAAAGCAATAGAATATTGGAATACTAAAATTAAATGAAGCTGTTTTTAAACTAAACAGACAGGCAGTCTACGTTGATACATTGCACGCAGTGTGCGAAAGAGACCGCCCTGTATAGTCAAATAAGCAGAGACACTGAACATTAATGTTCGAAATAGGCTTTCTAACGCGCTATAAAATGTGTATGCAGGTAGATGTGTATGCAGATAGATGTGTATGCAGGGGTAGATGTGTATGCATCTACCAGTAGAATAGCACACATAAGGCTTGCCAATGACGTTTTGCTCCGGCACACAAACCCAACACACTCACACATAACGCTACTTACTACACGAATATTTCAAATGTCAGGATTCGAAATATAAACCGACAAAAATCGAGTTAAATAGAGTTTCTGACAGTCATACAAACGAGCATAACAATTTTATATTCGAGAATAAAGGAATCGGCAATAAACTTGCACGGGCAGTTAAAGGCAAGCAATCCCTTTTGTAAATTACTATTCGAAAATGTGTGATCAGGCAAGGAGCACACACAATCGAATTTAAAAGAGACATGTACGTATGCTTCGGGTTTCAGTATAAACCTTTATTTATACTACGAGGGGCGTTCAAATCAAACTGCTACTTTTTTGTTCTAGTTTTATCTGAATGTGTTATAGCGTGCTGGAACTACTATCAGTAGTTGGGGGCACTTGTGTTCTATTACTGCTATGTGATCAGCTTGCCATGGGTCAGTCTCGTGACTGATAAATAAAATAGCAGACAACACTGTTAGTGCTTGCATGGAACCGCTTGTTGTGATGAAGTTTTCTGTGAAAGAAGGCGCGCAAACTTCGGAAATTTATGAACTGCAATCGCATTACGGTTATGTGACAGTCAGCCGCAGTAAGACACTCAGCCGCAGTAAGACACTCGGCCATAGTAAGACACTCAGCCGCAGTAAGACACTCGGCCATAGTAAGACACTCAGCCGCAGTAAGACACTCGGCCATAGTAAGACACTCAGCCGCAGTAAGACACTCAGCAACAGTAAGACACTCAGCCGCAGTAAGACACTCAGTCGCAGTAAGACACTCAGCCGCAGTAAGACACTCGGCCATAGTAAGACACTCAGCCGCAGTAAGACACTCGGCCATAGTAAGACACTCAGCCGCAGTAAGACACTCGGCCATAGTAAGACACTCAGCCGCAGTAAGACACTCAGCAACAGTAAGACACTCAGCCGCAGTAAGACACTCAGTCGCAGTAAGACACTCAGCTGCAGTAAGACATTTGAACGGTGTAAACGTTTTACGGAGGGCCTGACTACCGCGAGTGATTATTACGGCCGTGGTGGTTCTCAACCCACCACAGTCATTCATGTGAATATCCAGATTGTGGAACGTCTTATCCTGGAAAATCGACGCATAACCTGTCGCGAAATTGTACAAGAGGAAAGTCTTTCTCTGGGTACTGTGAACATTATTATTTATGAACATTTGCATTTTCAGAAGGTTAGTGCACGTTGGGTTTGATTACAAATGGCGCCCTATTCCTACAAGATAACGCTCTACCTCATACGGCTCACCGCACTATGTGACATCTGCAGCAACTGGGCTGGGAGGTATTGCCACATTCACCTTACAGCCCAGACCTTGCTCCTTACTTTCAACCTGTTTGGACCCCGAAAAGAATTCCTGGGAAGTCAACATTTCAGCACTGATGACGAAGTGAAACAGACTTTCCTGGATTGGTTCAGACATACTGAAGCTTTTCAAGCATTACTTAAACGCTGGTAGAAGTGCATAAAGGTTGTAGAAGATTAAATAGGAAAATAAATGGCATTTTTACTACTTGAAAAAAAAGAAGAAAAATTGGCCTTAGCAAAAATATCCTGGTTTGACTTGAACGCCCATTGTAACATGTTTATTTTTCTTTGGGACTACAGGAGTGTAATTTGTTTTATTTTGGCGTTTCTTTGGTGAATTGGTGTATTGGCGTGTGATTTTTTTTTTGTGGGTGAAATAATCAGCCTATTAGGGGCTGTGTACACAATTTCGGCTCTCTGAGTTATGAGGAAGGTGGTTAAAATAGGAGAAATAATAGTCCATGCAAACAGACATGCAAAGTTAAATAAAGGCTTGTAAAAACAAATGCTAATGGTGTGGTCATATCAAAAATAAAATGGGCTGACTTGCATTAATTAGATATTCCTTGAAACAAGAAAGATAGCAGGACCATTGATGAGCAAGATAGAACAGGGTAGCGAAAAAACCCTATTAGGGACAAGCATTGATTTCAGACACACTATTGTTATATAGACTGTTTATAATAATAATAAATGGGATACTCCAACGACGTTTTAGGTCATAGGGTAGAGGGGGGTGGACTGAGTAGCTTGATTCATTGATTAATTCATTGATTGATTGGTCTATCTTTTGGCTTCAAGTGAAGCATAGGCCTACCACTTAAACTGACCGACATATAGGTAACCTGTCTCCAGGTATTCTCAGTGGCGGTTTAATAGTAATGATTATACATGATGAGGTTGCTAGTTTCGTACAACACCCTATTGAGTAAACTTTTACGACATGTTTGGCAAGATACAGTGGTCATATTCTTGCCCTTCCGGGCTAGCACTCGGCACAAAGGTTGATAGATATAGGAAGATTGTCTCATAACAGACACTGCTGTCCGGGAGGAAGTGTTAAAAACGTTATTGTACGAGGCCACAGTTTGTTCATAGTGTTGTGTAATTGCTTTCGATTTTCTCTCTTGTCTTTCCTTCTGTAACAGTAAGACAGGTACCCATTTACAGCTGGGTCAACAACAGCATGCCGGTAACATGAATTGAATCCTGTACCTTAGCTAGAAAACGCACGTCCTCCGACGCTATGACAATCAGACTCACCCGAAAACGCATCCGACTTCGTTAACGCCTGGGCCTGTCTCTCTTCACTTGAGCCGGAGTATCATCATGTAGCTTGTCCTTTGCAGAACGTCGCTCTCACAACAGCCGATCTATAAGACTCGATCTCTGGCCAGAACGTCGCTCTCACAACAGCCGATCTGTAAGACTCGATCTCTGGCCAGAACGTCGCTCTCTCAACAGCCGATCTGTAAGACTCGATCTCTGGCCAGAACGTCGCTCTCACAACAGCCGATCTGTAAGACTCGATCTCTGGCCATAACGTCGCTCTCACAACAGCCGATCTGTAAAACTCGATCTCTGGCCAGAACGTCGCTTTTACAACAGCCGATCTGTAAGACTCGATCTCTGGCCAGAACGTCGCTTTTACAACAGCCGATCTGTAGGACTCTATCTCTGGCCAGAACGTCGCTCTCACAACAGCCGATCTGTTAGACTCGATATCTGGCCAGTACGTCGCTCTCACAACAGCCCATCTGTAAGACTCGATCTCTGGCCAGAACGTCGCTTTCACAACAGCCGATCTGTAAGACTCGATCACTGGCCAGAACGTCGCTCTCACAACAGCCGATCTCTAAGACTCTCGATCTCTGGCCAGAACGTCGCTCTCACAACAACCGATCTGTAAGACTCGATCACTGGCCAGAACGTCGCTCTCACAACAACCGATCTGTAAGACTATCGATCTCTGGCAAGGATGCCCGCCTCCGTCGCTGTCATCTTCAGGACCTCCGTGATGTCTTGTGTCCATCTGCTTCTCGGTCTGCCTCTGCCCCGCCTTCCAGGAACCACACCCTCCGATATTGTTCTCTCTAGGCCATTATGACGTTTGATGTGACTAAAGTATTTCAGTTTTCTGGATAAGATGTTGTTTACCATCCAATGTTTGTCGATGTCAAACTCTTTTAGTATATCTCCATTTTTTTGCGTTTTGCCACCCATGGTATTTTGAGCACCCTCCTGTAGCATTTCAGTTCAAAAGAGTCAATCCATTTCTTAAGTGTCTGTGCGGTGGTCCACTTTTCACATCCCTACGTTGCCACCGGGAAGATGCAATTTCGTAGAATTTTTATGTTCGTCATTGTATTAGAGTTCTGCCACAGATTCTTCATCTTATTCAACCTCTGCATTACCATAGCCATTCTCCTTCTTACTTCCTTCAGGCAATCTCCATTGCTGCTTATGATTGAGCCAAGGTACTCAAAACTCGTGACATTCTCAACATCCATTGCTGCTTATGATTGAGCCAAGGTACTCAAAACTTGTGACATTCTCAACATCCATTGCTGCTTATGATTGAGCCAAGGTACTCAAAACTTGTGACATTCTCAATCTCCATTGCTGCTTATGATTGAGTCAAGGTACTCAAAACTTGTGACATTCTCAATCTCCATTGTTGCTTATGATTGAGCCAAGGTACTCAAAACTTGTGACATTCTCAATCTCCATTGTTGCTTATGATTGAGCCAAGGTACTCAAAACTTGTGACATTCTCAATCTCCTGCTGCTCCAGGATAACTTTAGGTTTGTCTTGTCTGTGCTTATTATCTTGGTTTTACTTATATTCAGGTACAAATTTTTGCCTTTTCTGTTCTCATTATCGTGGTTTTACTTATATTCAGATACCGATTTTTGCCTTGTCTGTGCTCATTATCTTGGTTTTACTTATATTTAGGTACAGATTCTGGTCTTCGCTGTGTTGTTTTACCGATAGGATCATCTGTTCCAGCCCCACAGCTCTCCTTGTTATGACAACTGTGTCATCAGCAAATCCCAGCTCCGGTAACTCGTTTCCACCGATTGTTAATGGCTCGAACTTGTCATAAGTCAGCCGAGTATATGGTCACTAATTCCATTGCCCTTTTCTGAAGTCTGCGCCAAAACACTTTGCCTGTTTTTTTTCAGTTGTGGTTTCACAAGCAATTTTCTTTTCACAATGATAATGCCAGCCCCCATGCACAATTCTCTTCAGTCGTCATTTATGACATTCATTGAGTAGGGATAAAATCTTTGATATGCGGGTGTTTAGTTGCTCGCCGTGGCACAGTAGGGACAGGGAGTGTTCTAGCTGCCACGCGGCGCGATTTAGAATAACTCCCATGGTTATTTCCCCTGCTCCTCAACGTAAGTAAAGCAATGGCAATCTACCATACTGCATACTTGCCAGGTAACTAACATCCAAAAAAGTTGACGGTTTTAAAAAGCGACGTTTTGCAAAGGCCATGCTGCTTAATTTATCCTAAATAATGCGACATCATATTCCAACCGCAACTGCACCGAGTCGACCCAGCCTCAAAGATGGGTAACCAGAGTAAGTCTGGGATGCAAAGGCGGACGATGTGATGCTGACCACCTCATCCCTAGCGTGCCGTGGTCAAGAAAATGTTGAGCTTTCACCATATGTAGCTTTGGGCAGAAACGAGATCTTCACATATTTTATTGTCAATATCAGGAAAACCATTCTAATCAAGACCCCTACCTCATGTCCACACCATCAACCTGGAGCCAGGTTTTTCTTTTGCAGTTGACTGTCCAACAAGGTAGCGATTGATATTGCGAGTATGCTGAGAAGGCTATCATGGCACTACTGACAGGAAGGACAGTCCTACTTTCTTAGATTTGTCTCGGGAAATAAAAAAACCCACTCCAATCTGATGCTAGAGAATTAGAAGGTTGACCATTTCAGCGAGTTGTGCTTTTTAGTGATGTACAAGCATTTCGACTATTGATGCCGACTATTTGATTGACGGCTTATGTCAATGCTTGTCAGACATGGACATCTACAGATGACCTTCAGTGAAGGATACAGGCCTTGGAGATGAGAAGTTTCCGAAGACTTTTAAACGTTACGTACAAAGACCGAGTTACAAATGAGGAAATACGAGATAGAATTACAACAGCGATAAGCCTTTTGAAGACCTCTTGGCAACTGTCAAAAGAAGGAAACTCACTTGGTACGGTCACATATCGAGATCAAATGGTCTTGCAAATACGTTTCTCAATGGAAAGGTGTAAGGGAGTCGACGAAGAGGTTGTCCTAAAAAGAGGTGGGAGGACAACATAAAAGAATGGACCAATCTCCGACCAGAAGAGGCACAGGCAGCGGCCGCTGACAGAGAAGGGTTGCTTGGGGTTGTGAGGATGTCTTCTTGTGTGCCCTAACGATCTCACCAGTTACCGGATGACCTGACCTGACCTTACGTGGCAGGATATAGTCAATAAAAACAAGGTAGTTGAAAGTACCGTCCCTTTACCAAGAAAACGTTCAGTCTTGACCAACTAACAACATCATGCAGAACAACATTCGTCCGAAGTCAACAACTCGCTACTAATAGCAACAATAATATAAACTAGGCACACGTGAATAGGTGATTAGCGGACTCAGTGTTCTCGAGGTAAAGTGTCCGTCTCGTGTATCGAAGGTCGCTGGTTCGGGGAAACCGGAATCTTTTCACATTGATCATTTGGTGAAGAATTCCCTTGATCTCTGGGTTGTGAGCTTGGGATCCTTAGTTCAGTGTCGAGCACGTTAACAATGTCTTGGTAGTTAGAAAAAATGTCTTGGTAGTTAGAAAAATGTCTTTGTAGTTAGAAAAATGTCTTGGTAGTTTCAACAATTTCTTGGTAGTTAGAAATCAAACAAATTAGCCTTTAAGGCCACTGCCTGGACAATATTCAAATATTCTAGTTAAAAATTACTAAAATTATGTGTACCTTTCTCCAGATCTAGTAAGCCGCAGAAGGTCAAGATTAAGCCGCAGGAAGTCAAGATACGCCGCAAGAAGTCCAGATCAGCCGCAGGAAGTCAAGATAATCAACTGCTACTTGGCAACGTACGTTAACAGACATTGTTGCCTGATAGGAGTACCAGGTTCACAAGGAAGTAAGAATAAGAAGAGGTGATGGTGAGACGTGAAACGAATGTATTAACACATACTGTTATCTTCCCGGTGAAGTTACGTTCCTGTCGACAAGCTGGAAATGGATACCTGACTTACTATTACAAGAGAAAATGCAGCAAGGAAAGAAAGATGTCACCTCACTTAAAAGAAGTTACACAATGAAATGTATAACACTTAATTGTGGATGGCAGTGTCTACTATGGACAAACCTTTACGTTGTTTTACATGTCGGAGTGTGCAGCAGGTCAAACCTTTAAGTTGTTTTACATGTCGGAGTGTGCAGCAGGTCAAACCTTTACGTTGTTTTACATGTCGGAGTGTTCAGCAGGTTTGATTATTTCGGCAAATGAACCAGTGGTCTTCAGCTTCTACTCAACTCTATATGGGTACCTGATTTACTGTTCAGGAAGGTAAGGTAGCGAAGAAATGAATTGCTAACCACACCTTACAAGACATATTTCGAAGAAATACCAGTTTGAATACCAGTCTCCTAAACAAAGGGGTAAGGGTTCAAAACCTCAGCAAGGACTGACGTAAGACTAGAGTTATACAAACTGACCAAGATCTTCACTTCACGTACTCCTCGTGCCTCTGGAAACTACATGTGTTACAGTAACCTGGTCAACGAGGTGGCAATCGATAGTATCATCTCATAATGGTGAACTTACTGACAAACATCGCGTTGCACTACTGCCAGAAGATCCCACGTTCCTAAGTACGCCTCGTGATGTTACCACAGCCACAGTAACCCTCTACCTGACAAACATCGCGATGCACTACTGCCAGAAGATCCCACGTTCCTAAGTACGCCTCGTGATGTTACCACAGCCACAGTAACCCTCTACCCGACAAACATCGATGATAGCGTACACTCACAACGATTAGCTCTTCAGCAACTTGGGAAAACAAAACATTGTTAGGTACGGTTCGATACCAAGCTAGGACGAAAACAAACAAAACCAATTTCATTGCCAAAATGCTTTCATCAAGGAAAACGAACAACAACAATATAAGTTAGCGACTCATAGAGGAGTGGATGCAAATTGCTAGTGGCATGTTCTTTGAAGAATATCGATTCTTACAACCACCAACATTTTTGACTGTTTTAAGTACCTTAGCAGATGTCGGGGTTGTCATTACTTTCTGTACGCAGATAAGCGAATCCAAGGAAATAAAAAGCCGTGTTCGCGAAATTGGACATGATGAGATTCGAACCTAGAACGTTGGGATTGTGAAACGGACGTTTCACTCCTAGACCACGCTGCTTCACATAGAAATACATGAGTACATAAAATGGAGATATGAACACATAATGGAGTTAAAAATGGCACGACAGAGAACGGATAGCAAATGTCTATCGTAAATGTTCACATCTCATTTTAATGTATTTATACCGTACCTTCGTCTATGAGTCGCTAGCTAATATGTTTATTGTACGTTGTCCCTGATGAAGGCCTTTTGGTCATGCACATGTTTCGTTTCGTTTTCGTCTCAACGTTGCATTCGACCATACCTATAAACGTTCTTTCTTACACTTTATTTTAATTCATACTATCGTCAAGCCTCGCTTTTAAAAAAATGTTCAAACAGCAACAACACGAAAAGTTGAGATTCCAGCAGAATAACCTATCTAACACGTCATCTCTGACTACAATATGTATATATGAAAATATTGTTACCTCTCAACAAAGTGAAATCAGCCAGAAATCATGCCCAGCCAGCAAGTGAAACTGTCAATTAAGTAAGCCCATCCCAACGTGTGTGGATGTGCTGTCGCGCCTCGCTGACACTGTAGTAAAACCCTCGCGCATTGTCACAACGTGCTACTGGTGTTTGCGCATTTGTTGCTACAGACATAAATTTAGTTCTTAAGAAAGGTTGGAGCCAGAGATATCCTACTCCTTAGAGAAACACCAGCGGTAACATACATGAATTTAAGCCAACAAAACATTGCCAAACGGCTTCAGACCATAACACATCTAGCAAGGTTGGGTAGAAATATTCTTGTCAAAGGTTGCAGGGGGAAATAATCCAACCAGTGTTTGTAACAGCACGCGTCCAACGGATTTTATAACATACGAGGGTGGGTTGCGGGTCTTAGACTGGTTTTGTTTCCGGTTTTTGACTAAGGTAGGGATCGTCCGACTAGGGTAATTACCCCGAAGTGGGGTAAACATCAAAATTTTGGTGACCGGGAAGACTTACAAAACATTAAAACATAAGTGTTTACAATTTGTGATGCAATTTTATGTCAAATGATTTGTTAACGTTTCAGAACACGACAGTATATTTTTCAAATACGTTGTAGTTAGTTAAATGCGTACAAGGTGTATGTTTACTCTTTAGTGCACTGGGAAGAGTGTTATGTTCAGTAGCAAAGCGTTACAACAGACAGGATTAGCTGAACTATCTCAAATGGTTGTAACGGATTAGAGAAGATATCCCGGTACTTGTCCCTTAATTCTCCCTAAGGGGACGGTGTGGGCTAATGGTTAAATGACACGGCTCACAACTAGAAGGTGCTGGGTTCGATCCCCATCACAGCACCGTCCGTTACTCAGGGGAAGCAAACCCTTAGAAAATGCAGGAGGAAGCAGACCCTTACATAAAATGCATGCTGAAGTCGGATGCACTGGGCCAACAGACGCAAAATAAACACCACAGTGCAACGCACACCGCCTTGGGGATTAGAGAAATAAGGCGAATGCAAAAAAAAAAAAAATACTCTCCGAACAGATTTCCCTGGATTCCCATTTACGTATTAGACAGCTGATGCACGACCTACTTTAGATTACAGTTGGCCCTGGCTGATGACTGCAGCGGGACATTCCATTTCGGTTATACAGGTAGGACAGGTCAATATAATTAGTTCTTAGTCGACCTGTACTTCTGCTCTATGCAGGACCTAGCTCTGGTATGAGCTGGGTGTAGCCAAGGGAAGGATTTCATGCTTTGATGGATAGGCTTGAGCAGCTTAATACTCCGCTGAGATTGGTGGTTAACCGATGTGCGAGTTCATCTAAATAGAATCAAACACTCGCTTTAAGCAAAGTAGACCCGCAGCCTGTAAGGCGCCATCTATGCTGCTCTAAACAAACCACATACCCATGGCCGGTGTTATGCCATGTCACAGTTCGTCGCCTCTTACGACATGCTTTCTGTGAGGCAGTGCTGCTATTCGTGTCCATGTCATATACACAGACCCCGACAGACCAATCGTTAAGGTCGATATAAATTTATTTTAAATATTCAAGAAAAAAAACCTACATAAAGATGGATGTGTAGCAAAGATGGTTATATTCAGCTTTACCACCAATCTTCTAGAAGTATGTAGGGCCCTAAAAAGGAGCAGAAGGAAATTTCCTGGATGCCTGCCAGGTTGATCTGCCTGATTTAAATAATTGGACAACCAAACGCCACAATTTTCATTATTGAGGGGGCCAGAATAGAACAACGCCGGCAATAAGGGCGATGAAACCGTCTAAACCATTTTGATGTGTCCACGCCAAATGAACTCGTACATGTGCCATTTTTTTCGCTATCACTTCCAGTTTGATGATTAAATCTAAATTTATTGGCCATCCCGTTATTTTCGCGATGTTTGACATCCCACAGTTAAAAAGAGGAATATTCTGTGAGTTCACTACCCCAAATGCCGGTGCTAAAAATATATATCGGTGTTAAAAATATATATACATATTCACATTTGTTTGGGTGAATTGAGGGACAAGAACAATATCCCTTTGCATAAAACAGGTGGGAAATAAATTCGAAATTTAAATTGCGGCTACCATTTTTGAATAAGTGCTGTGACATGTTAGCAAACGCGCGAAGTATCAAAGTGAATTTATAAGTTACTAGTGGAAAGACAGACTGATGACGTACATCCTAAAACAAACTAGGAAACAGGTCAATTGGTAGCTAGGAGATGGGCATTAGAACACTACGTTTTCTAACAGCCAACTAGCCACAAATTAGGCCGGCCTTCCCGGACTGAAAGTGTTTAATTCCATTTTCTGTTTTTCAAATGTTAGTTCAATGCAGTTTACTTTAGTTTTGTGATTGCGATTTGAATTTTATTATTTTATTGAGTGTCGTGAAGTTCTCGACTCCATCATAATTCACTTAAAGGAACGATTCTCCAACTTTGACGAAGTAGCATTTGTTGAACTCTTAAATCATGCAAAATCTCTAGTCCAAAAAATCTTTTCATGACCGTCAATTACAATTTAAAAAAACAAACACAACACATTAAGGTGCTTAACTTTATAGCTCTACACAATGAATTGGTCAATATTTACAGCTCAGAAAATCAGAAAACACAATCAAACCTTGCATTGAATTATAAGATTTCATTGCACATACCGATCTTCAAACAATGTATGAACAGACGGGCAAGTTGCTGCAACAGATACTCAGTATATTCCAGTGGGCTCAGTTACTGTAGAATGTTCAATGAGTACACTGGAGATAATTTAAACTGCCTAATTATATGGCTACTAATAGACTATCCGTGTAATAGACTAATCTTACGTAAGATATATTGGTCACGTGGACCAATAATGTTTGAGACATGTTCAAATGAAACTGGACCTAAATGCATCTAGTGAACATATGTAAGACGCGCATTATGACGCCAATTCTGGTGTAAACAGCACATACCAACCGTCAAGCTTGCACAATTTCAATATCCTCAGACTCATAGTTTCCTCAGAAAACATTTGAAAACATAGCGGCTGTGATACGGTATCCGCCCAGACTTGATCAGCGAGCGGTGATTCGGTTTCTAACAGCTGAATGATGCCGACCAGTTGGCATTCTTCTTAGAATGCAGGCAGTGTATGGTGACCCTAATTGATGCATCAATTTTGGCGATGGCATCATCTGACGCAACAATATGCGCCTGACCTGGTCTCGGAAGATCTTTCGTTAACTCTCGTCCTTCTTGAAACATCGTTGTCCAGTTCTTCACTGTTGTCTTTGACACACTTGTGTCACCATACACTGCCTGCATTCCGCAATGAATGTCAACTGGTCGACATCCTTCAACAGTTAGAAACCCAATCACCGCTCGCTGATCAACTCTGGACGGATTCCCTAACACACCCGCCATGTTTTCAACGGTCTGCTGAATCTTTGAGCCGGAAGATAATGACATTTGCAAACTTGATGGTTGGTATGGGGTGTTAACACCAGAAGTGACGTCTTCATGCTCATCGTACGTAACGTATGTTCACTTGGTGCAGTTAGGTCCGGTTTCATTTGAACACGCATCGAAGTTACAGCATAGACTACACAACGACACTCTTTCAACACAGTAAACATTAAAACTATCGTTAACCATTAAAACAAGATAATATCATTTATTTACAAGAATAATTTTTATCCAAAATCAACAAAAGAAAAGAACTAGTGAACTAAATAATACCATATACCAAACTAATACAGAATATTCAAGCATCAGCTGTGGTATCGCCTCCGTAACTAATGTATCCAGATTCTTAGTCTCACATTTGAAATAACCTAAATCGTAACTTATTCTAATTCAATCCTATTACAAATCAGTGGCTAACTAGCTAACGTTCTTCCAGACCGTCTACTTTAGGGATGATCTGCCGTTCTTTCAGGTCTTTCTACTTAAGGGATAATCTGCCGTTCTTCCAGGCCGTCTACTTTAGGGATAATCTGCCGTTCTTCCAGGCCGTCTACTTTAGGGATAATCTGCCGTTCTTCCAGGCCGTCTACTTTAGGGATAATTTGCCGTTCTTCCAGGCCGTCTACTTTAGGGATGATCTGCCGTTCTTCCAGGCCGTCTACTTTAGGGATGATTTGCCGTTCTTCCAGGCCGTCTAATTTAGGGATGATCTGCCGTGCTCTGTCAGGCCTGACTGCCTTAACCTGCTGAACGTATACAAATGGGTTAAAAATGCACCCTGTAAGGAGACTCCGGGTATGACTCACACCTACAATAGTTACCCGTTCTCAAACGTTTGAGGTGTGTCTCTTTAGTGCCTGTGTTACACCCGTTCTGAGAGAATGTGTTCCCTGAGGTGGCTGTGTTACACCTGTTCTGAGAGAATGTGTTACCTGACGTGCCTGTGTTACATCCGTTCGGAGTGAATGTGTTCCTAGAGGAATCCTAGTGTTCACCTCATTTTTTTCCAACACAGACATTCGGTTCACCAGATCCTTTTCGACACAGACACTGGGTTCTCCAGACCCATTTCGACACAGACACTCGGTTCACCAGACAATTTCCGACACATACACTGGGTTCACCAGACCCTTTTCGACACAGACACTGGGTTCACCAGACCCTTTTCGACGCAGACACTGGGTTCACCAGACCCTTTTAGACGCAGACACTGCGTTCACCAGACCCTTTTCGACGCAGACACTGGGTTCACTAGACCATTTTAGACACAGACACTGGGTTCACCAGACTCTTTTCGACACAGACATTCGGTTTACCAGACCCTTTTCGACACAGACATTCGGTTCACCAGACTATTTTCGACACAGACATTCGGTTAACCAAACCCTTTTCAATCCGAACTTAGGACTTGAATCCTTGGGTTCACCAAACCCTTTTATACACGTAACACGCGAAATCTTATCACTCGCAAGTGATCAGATCTCTTTCTCTTTCTCTCTCTGTCTGTCTCTCTTTCCTATTGTTTACAGATTGACCACCCTTTGCACCTTTGAGCGAAAATACAAGGTTCTAGGTGTATCATGGAATAACGACCTCGTAATCTCTCTCTCTCTCTCTCTCTCTCTCTCTCTCTCTCTCCCGAATCCCGAATCGCACCTTTACTTTCACTTTTATAGACTCTTATCGTAATTCTAGAAAAAAAAATAGATGTCGCGTCGTTCTTCCCAGTTGACTTATTAACCATCAGTCACATTTGATCCTGCCCATTAACAATTTTAGAGACTGAAATATTTACAAGCCACTTCCATTCCAAATGTGACCGCCTGACGTGTGAGTCCTTGTCATCCTAACCTCCACCACTAATGTCTGGTACTAGTCCGATTCTAGGAATGGTCATTCTACCCCCTACCTCAAATCTAGACAAGTCGTCCATCTATAGTGACCATTAACCCCTTGCTTTCCTGCTGACCTAGGGTTGACACCGGCGATGTATTGACCCTGGAGTGACCTGGGCTCGCGAACCAACATTTAGGCAACTTTTGACTCTCAGAGTAAAACAGTCGTCAGCCCCATATCCTCTGTTCCACAGGGAACTGTTAACACTGGTATATCAAATTTGGCTACTGTTTCAATAGAAAAGGACAGCCCTTGTAAGTGCGCACACAATCATGTATTAAATGAGAGGATAATGGCGGGGGGGGGGGGGGGGGGGGCTAGTGGTAAAGTGATACGGCTCACACCCCAAAAGTGCTGGGTATCGTTCCCCATCACAGCATCGGCCGTTACCCTGAGGAAGCAAACCCTTAGAAAATGCAGAAGGAAGCAGACCCTAACCTAAAATGCATAAAAGTCGGAAGCACTGGGCCGACAGGCGCAAAATAAAAACAAAGTACAACGCACACCGCCTCGGGGAATAGAGAAATAAGGCGAACGAACAAAAAAAAGTGTCATACATATTTTTGTCAGAAATGAAAGAAATACTCTTAGAACTGATTTACAAGAAAATGTAGACAACTGTGCAGATGGTGGTCGACAGCATGGGTATCAACTATCCCTTTCTGAACAAATACAAATTGCTTTTCAACATGTTTTGACATAGTTAAGTGGGCCTCTTTATGTTCATGACTCAGCTTACCCTAAAATTGTCATCACCCTTCGTTAATGGTTAAATGGCGGACCGTAGTAGCTTTTCTCACATTCATAGTTTGCTGATGAAGGTGGGCCAGGGTTCTCCAGACTGCTGTGCTGTGCTTGACTTCATCCACGTGACACTTACTACTACATGGATCATATCGATCCACCTCGTTAGCCAGACTGTCTAGAAAACAGCATGATTCCAGGAAACGCTATATTTAACCGGGCCAGCATTTGAGTTCCTTCCAATTTTGTACTAGAAACTCTTCAACCTACATAATAACTCATTTGTAGGTAAAAGGATGCCAAATTAAAGCGAAATACATAATCCCGGATTTGACCTTTTGAATTCCCCAAATCGTTTGACGAATAACTAAACTACATGCAAATGGTAAAAGCGTTTAGTTTGCCCCGGTATATTTATGTTGAACAACTCAGTGACAATATATCCACAATGGTATTTCCTCTTCTTCTTGGGCGTTTGTCCTGAAAAGGACATTATGTTGTAGTTTACAGCGAGGCTGTGATATCTGCGCCTTTCAGCCCTACACATTCGATTTCAGCTGGCGTTTTTTAGTATCGGATTTGCCTTCATACTGACCAGACCACACAGTTTTCAGGGCCGCTACGTAGGAGCAGAATAAGGTCTTGGTCAACTATGTTTCGCTGACCCAGATGTCACTGCTGCATATTGACCTCACAAGTGCAACTGACTTCACAATTCATTTATACAAAAACAAAAAACAAAAAAACTGGTGCGACATTTTTCCAATTTCTGGGGGTAGTCGAGGTGTTTTGAAGACTGAGGACTATAGACCGCTTCGCCACTGCTGTCTCCACGTCGTGTGCTGGCTATGTTTGTTTATTTAACCCCCAACAGAAAATAACATATACCATACCGGGGATTCGAACCGCTGCCCTCATTGTCGGCAGGCAGGCCTAGAAACCATTCGGCCACGTGCTCCTCCCACAATTTATTTATACATCTGGATAATTTCAAATACGACAGTGTTGGATGAAATTAGTTATATAACTACATTTAAAATGAAACTGCACATCTGAACCGAGCATTCGCATGTCTGCCATATGTTTATATGTTGGAATCTGGAGTAGGTTAACGCAACCGTTGTATCGGCTTTTTAACATTTAATCATATCTGAAGCGACATATTTTACACAATAGTCATGGCTAACCGTTGAACGAGAGTAGTTTTTGCTATTTGGCAAGCCTTTTCAATGTACGCGGCGTGTTCAAATGAAACCGGACCAAATTGCAACAAGTGAACATTAGTACGATGCGCATGATGACGTCACTTCTGGTGTGAATAGCACATATCAACCGTCAAGTTTGCAAAATGTCAATATCCTACAAAACATAGTTTCCTCAGCAGACCGTTGTAAACATGGCCGATGTGATACGGAATCCACTCAGAGTTGATAAGCGAACGGTGATTGGGTTTCTAACATCTGAAGGATGTCGACCAGTTGACATTCATCGCAGAATGCATGTAGTGTATGGTGACAAAAGTGTGTCGAAGACAACAGTGAAGAACTGGACAACGATGTTTAAAGAAGGACGTGAGTTAAGGCAACAATATGCGCCTGGCCTGGTCTTCGAAGATCTTTCGTTAACTCAGAACTGATATGAACATCTTTCTGGATGATTTAAAACATCACTAAGAACCTCAACTTAGTTTTGCGTATCTCAGAGCTGTTACTGAAATCTTCAGGTTTGTGAATTCATTGAACAATGATCTGCGATTAATAAATTCAGTGGTCTCGAGGTAAGGTGTCCGTCCAAGTTACCACAGGTCGCATGTTTGAATCACGGTGGCATTTTTTTTTCACGTGGATTTTCTAGTAAAAATACCTCTGATCTATGGATATTGAGATCGGACTCACGTGCCCAGTGTCGAGCACGTTAAAAAATCCCTGGTAGTTGAACATCGAAAAGAGTAGGCTTAACGGCCGCTGACCGGACACAATTCAAAATATAAAAATCTAGCCAAGCTATTTGTACCTATCCCCAGGTGGTTTGTTAAGAGTAGCTATAAATGGCGCCTAACTGGCTGCGGGTCACCTTAGCTCTAGTGTTTAACTATATTAAGATGGACTCGCACAGCTGTTTAAAAAATCCACCATCAAGGAAAACTGGTTGTATACAGACTGTAGAGTCTTCTAACCTAGCATACAGACGTTCAGTTAAGTTTAAGAAACTAGAATAAAACGAGATAGATTCTTTTCCAAAGCTACCAGATATATTGGAAAATTTTCTCAGGACAAGAAATCTGATGAAGGTAACAATTTGTTATATCATCCTTTTCAGAGCTTGATTCATACACATTGGTTTATTTGTAATCCATTCAACAATCAACTTTCTGATGTGGTTAATTGGCGTGAGAAATTGACAGACGTAGTTCTTGAACTTCGCTCCAACAGGGCAGGATTGATAGTTTCACAATAAGACAGATATTTAATCTTTCTTTTGTTTGCATCTCAAATATTTAAAGGCGTTTAAAAAAGAACACACGGAAGCGACAACAATCCTGCTACCTCTTACAAAACAACCTATTTGTGTAAAGAAGGATTTTTATCCCCTTATAAATTTGAAAAGAAATCAACTGGACTCACAAGTCAGCATCCACGATGCGCTGACTTCAAGAATCCCATGTGTGTTGTTGTTTTATTCAAAATAAAACATCCTTATTTCTCGTAAACCCAATGCTAGATGTTGTTCATGAAAGTCCTCAATTTTAAAATCATTTTCATTAGTCTCGTATCTGCTATATGACACACAATGAAAATGAAAGCCATATAGTCCTGCTTACAGATGCTCTCGCCGTAGTCACAGCGCTAAAAAGCCAGAAAAACACTGAGCTTAATGACTTAAGAGCAGCACTCTGCAAACTGTGCCAGCAGTCCGCACCAAAAAGAGTAGTGGTACAGTGGGTCCCATCACACTGCAACATCCAAGGCAACGAGGAGGCAGACAGACTGGCAAAAGAAGGTGCAAGACTACCACAAACAGATACTAGTATTACGTACGAAAAGTCAAAACGGCTTATCAAAGCCAGATACATGACCAAATGGGAAACCGAACATACTGGTTACACCAAAAACGATGCCTATTACCAGTTGAACCGAAGAGAGCAGGTCGTTGTCTTCAGACTTCGCACTGGCCACAACAGACTGAGGTACCACCTATTCAACAAATTGAAGAAAGGTGGTACCGACGAATGCCCGTGCGGTACTGGTAAAATGACCGCTGAACATCTGCTGCAGAACTGCCCGACATACGAGGATCAGAGAGAGCAGATGTGGCCATTGCCAGTGGAACTGCAAGACAAGCTCTATGGCAGTGGCGACAGCCTCAGGATGACCGCCGCTTTTTTCGAAAAAAATAATGGTTACTGTCTGACTGCGTACGAAGAAGAAGAAGAAGAAGTATCTGCTATATTCTTTCACCACATGTGGCTTGTTAAGTCTTTCATTAGTCTCGTATCTGCTATATTCTAACAACATCACATATGGGATTCCGTGGCGAAGTGGATAAGCCGTCGGCATCGTGATCAGGTGGTGTCGGTTCGACGCCGAACTCCGCCGTCTTTTTCACGGGTGGTTGATGCCGAGTCCCCAGCATCTCGTAGTCGTCCCCTAGTCGTCTTGTTACTGGGGTCGGGAGGCACGAGACGGGAGAGTGAGGATAAAAAGTAGTACAGTTAATCCTCACTAAAAATAGCGCTAGCAAAATAAATTATGCCATCATCGTCTACTATGGATGGCGGCCTTTAGTCTCGTACCTGCTACATTCTTCCTACATCATGTATGACTTATTTAGTCTTTCATTAGTCTCGTACCTGCTACATTCTTCCTACATCATGTATGACTTATTTAGTCTTTCATTAGTCTCGTACCTGCTACATTCTTCCTACATCATGTATGACTTATTTAGTCTTTCATTGGTCTCGTACCTGCTACATTCTTCCTACATCATGTATGATTTATTTAGTCTTTCATTATCTCTTGACCTGTGAGAGAAGTATGTTCTTCATGTTGAAGTAATTGAATTATTTTTGTTGACTTTGAAGCCCAGTGGGTGGATGTGAATCTCATTTAACAGAAATAGATTTTCGGTAAGTCCCACAAAAGTGTCCCTTCCCCTGGAATTAGGGGAATGCAGTTCAAAACCTTGATTAGACATTCGTTGTTTTTAACGACAATAAAACGACAACTATAGCCAGCACACACTGTTTGGTGAATGGAAAGCGACCATTGTTTCTCTGCGCCAACAATTGTCTGTTTGAAACCCAGCAATGTACACAAATGTATTTTTGCTGAATAAATTGCTGAAAGACGCCAGTGTTAAATGCGACATACATTCTCTTTATGCACAAGTTATCTTGCATGAAATTACCTCCAATGTATAGTGCGTACTGTTACTGTTATTGGTTCCTGACTTAGAATCGTCAAGTTTTGTGTGTGTAAAAAAGAAAAGTCAATTATTGTTGTTGTTCGATGCCACTAGTACTGAGCGGAATTACCTCTTGATGATGTTTATTTAGTGTCGGGTTACAGTGGCTCTTCCCGAGGCGTACATACAAATTTGGACCAGTGTGCTTATGGTTGTAGTTCTCCTCAGTAAACTAACCACTATGGGGATTGCAGTGTAGTTACCGTCCTTGTATCACAATATGTTTCCAGAAACACCAGTGTGGAAATCATTATTTTTCATATGACTCTGATGAATCTTCGCTACTAGGGGCAAGGTCGAAAGACAGATCTCGATTATCTGACGAACAATACACGATACAAGATAATAGTATGTTAATAAAAGATAACCTGCGAGATATGTTATAACGACAAAAGAGCATTCACAATCATCAACACTCTGATAGCAAGAGTTGATCAATTTCACGATGTCAGAACAACAAACATTAACACGATAACTTAACGTCTTTATACTGGGCTAGAAGACTCTACAGAGTCTGTTTACAATCAGTTTCTTGGAGAGTGGTTTAAACGATGTGCGAATTCCTTTTAATTGACTGAAACACTAGAGCTAAGTAGACCCGCAGCCAGTTAGGCGCCATCTATAGCTGCTCTTAACGAATCACCTGGGGAAAGGTACAAATTACTTGGATAGATTTTTAACTTGAATTTTGTCTAGGCAGTGGTCGTTAAGCCTACTCTTTTTTTATTTCCAACTTCCAAGGGATTTTTAACGCGCTCTACATTGAACACGGGAGTCCGATCTCACTACCCAGAGATCAGGGGAATGTTTACCAGAAGATCCACGTGAAAAAATTCCCGGTCTCCACCGTGATTCGAACCCTCGATCTCCGACACTCGAGACAGACACCTTACCTGAATACCATTGAGCCACTTGATGTTAGAGAAGCCGTGTAAATGGTTGTGCGTTATGTACTACAACTTACTTAAGCAATTGCTAAGATACCACCAAGCCTGATGTAGCCACATTACTGGGACCGTCCTGTTTAACATGTGTAATGTGTTCACAGATCAGCAGCTAACTTCAAGCTTTCAATACCCCCATTGCGCCTGAGTTCCCAAGCTTATTTCGCTATTGATACCGTTTTTGTTGTTTAACAGAGACCGCCCGTCGCCACTTGAAATGTTGGGGCATAGAAGAAATGTTAATTGATATGCTAATGTTTAGTTAGAGAATTAATGTTTAGAAATAGTCGAGGATCCTGTTTAATGAAAAATAGGTATGTTTATATTTGGAAGTCCTGCTTATTGATAAATAGGTATGTTTATATTTGGAAGTCCTGCTTATTGATAAATAGGTATGTTTATATTTGGAAGTCCTGCTTATTGATAAATAGGTATGTTTATATTTGGAAGTCCTGCTTATTGATAAATAGGTATGTTTATATTTGGAAGTCCTGCTTAATGAAAAATAGGTATGTTTATATTTGGAAGTCCTGCTTAATGAAAAATAGGTATGTTTATATTTGGAAGTCCTGCTTAATGAAAAATAGGTATGTTTATATTTGGAAGTCCTGCTTAATGAAAAATAGGTATGTTTATATTTGGAAGTCCTGCTTATTGATAAATAGGTATGTTTATATTTGGAAGTCCTGCTTATTGATAAATAGGTATGTTTATATTTGGAAGTCCTGCTTATTGATAAATAGGTATGTTTATATTTGGAAGTCCTGCTTATTGATAAATAGGTATGTTTATATTTGGAAGTCCTGCTTAATGAAAAATAGGTATGTTTATATTTGGAAGTCCTGCTTATTGATAAATAGGTATGTTTATATTTGGAAGTCCTGCTTATTGATAAATAGGTATGTTTATATTTGGAAGTCCTGCTTATTGATAAATAGGTATGAGTATAATTATAAGTTCTGCTGATTGACATATATGTATTTTCATCCTGTGTATTGACAAATAGGTAACACAAGTGAGATAAAAGCCATTTCTGGACTGAGAGATAGAGAAAGAGAGTAAGAAAGATGAGCAAAAACTCAGTGGTTAAATGTTAAAGGAGGATTTCTTCTATTTCTGAGTTCGTTCTCAATCTCACGCGACCAAGACAAGAACAGATCGTTGCAAGTAGCATGAAGTAGTCCGGAAAATGTAATCCGTTTTGTCGCTACATACAGCTACTTGCAAAGGTGATTGCTATATTGACTGCTCCTTGTCCATAACCATCCGCTCTGACTCTCTCCCTCTCTCTCTCTCTCTCTCTCTCTCTCCCTCTCTCTCTCTCTCTATCTATATATATATATATATTTATTTATAAATAAATATATATATAAATATATATATATGTGTGTGTGTGTGTGTGTGTGTGTGCGTGTGCGTGTGCGTGTGCGTGTGCGTGTGCGTGTACGTGTGTGTGTGCGTGTGCGTGTGCGTGTGCGTGTGCGTGTGCGTGTGCGCGTGCGCGTGCGCGTGTGTAGACCCTGGCAAATGTAGTGGCAGAGAGCTCGTTCTTTCATTTCAGAGGTATGCGATTCAACTTCTGTTCTTGTCGACTCAGCTGGAGATGGATACTTGATTTACGGTTAGGTAAGGAAAAGGTGTCGAAGAAGATAACTGGCCACACACATCACCTCGCACAAGCTGTGGCGTAGTATACGAGTCTCGCACTTCAGTTCGGATCAGCGCTTAGGTCTGCTATTTACATGAAATGAGGGAGGGAGAGAGAATGAAGGAGTGAGACAGAGAGACAACTTGGACAGGTAGATCTAGGGTAGATCTCAGTAGGAGAGGGAGAGTGTGTCACATAGAGAGCTAGGGTACATCTCAGTAGGAGCGACAGACAGTGTCACATAGAGAGCTAGGGTACATCTCAGTAGGAGCGACAGACAGTGTCACATAGAGAGCTAGGGTACATCTCAGTAGGAGAGACTGACAGTGTCACATAGAGAGCTAGGGTAGATCCCTGTAGGAGAGAGAGAAGAGTGACATAGAGAGCTAGGGTAGATCCCTGTAGGAGAGAGTGACATAGAGCTAGGGTAGATCTCAGTAGGAGAGAGAGACAGTGTCACATACAGAGCTAGGGTAGATATCAGTAGGAGAGAGAGACAGTGTCACATACAGAGCTAGGGTAGATCTCAGTAGGAGAGAGAGACAGTGTCACATACAGAGCTAGGGTAGAAATCAGTAGGAGAGAGAGACAGTGTCACATACCGAGCTAGGGTAGATCTCAGTAGGAGAGAGAGACAGTGTCACATACAGAGCTAGGGTAGATATCAGTAGGAGATACAAAAACTCGGACATATGATTTGAAAAGAGACAACTGTACGAAGCCATATAACGGTGTGTCTGGCTTGGCTTCGTTCGTTCTCAATCTCCCGTTACCAAACCCTGAAAGGGCTTAAGTAGCAGAATGTAATCTAGTGAACGGAATGCGTTGTGTCGTAGTTTACAGCTTTGCTGCGATTTTTGCACCTTTCTGTCCAACACATCCGACTTCAGCAAGCATTTTGGAGTACCGGGTTAGCATTGCCTCTTCGATCCCTTCTCCTTAGCCAGTCCGCCCTGCTGCAGCTTGTTATCCAGGATCACCGCGTGGAGGTGTAGAAGGGTCTTGTCAGCTCTAGTTCGCTGGCCCTGACGCTATTAGTCAGATATGTGTCGCTGACCGTTGCAGCTCATGCGCTGCTCGGCATCTTTAACGGTGTTTCTATGACGCTGCTTGTCAGTCTTTTGTCACGCGTCTTCTCTCTTTGCTGACATAGAATGTATAAACTAACGTTAGTCATGTGATGTACTCGTATACTGACCAACCGTGGTGCTCTTGAAAACAGACTGTGCTACAGCAGTCTGGCCAACCAGGTGGGAGTCGAGACTATGATCTTTATACGTGAACTTGCTGAGGAACTTCGTATTGTAACAGATCAAGAGGAATCATCGCCACTTTCCCTAGGAACCTTAACACATTAGAGGAGACATTATAACTCGCTATTAATGAAAAATCGTCAACACCGAATAATTTAGCACAAACGTCAAACAACGATTCTTGCATACGTTGCCCGATTACAATGGACACGTTGGAAGTGTGTTGTCTAAATCCAAAATCGGGACACAGAATCATAATACTGTAACCTACCTAGTCATGTATATCTGGTGAGGAAAAGCATCAGGTCAGGTCAGGTCATCCCATAACCGGTGAGGTCGTTGGGGCATACATGAAGATATCCTCACAACTCCACGCCACCCTTCTCTGTCAGATGCCGCTGCCTGTGACTCTTCTGGTCGGAGATTGGTCCATTATTTTATGTTGTCCTCCCATCTCATTTTGGAAAGGCCTCTTCGTCGTATGCCATGTACCTTTCCGTGGAGGATTGTATTTGCAAGACCATTTGATCTCGATATGTGACCGTACCAAGCGAGTTTCCTTCTTTTGACAGTTGCCAAGACGTCTTCGAAAGGCCCTTTGGCTGTTGTAATTCTATCTCGTGTGTCCTCATTTGTAACTCGATCTTTGTACGTGACGTTTAAAAGTCTTCGGAAACATCTCATCTCCAAGGCCTGTATCCTTGGTTGAAGGAAAAGTATACTGATCAGAAATGTTAGTCAGAATCAGGTAAAACATACTGGCCAAGACTTTAACCTTGGCTTCCTCGTAGCCCTTCCTATAAACGGGCTGTTTTCATGGCAGTCTGGCTAACAAGGTGAGGGAACGACGTAACCCCGTAGTAGTGAGCATCACGCAAGATGAAGCCAAGCATAGCACAACCGCCTGGAGAACCCCAATTCAACCTGCATGAGCACGCTTGGGATGGAAGGACAACAACCCGTCACTTATCGCCCTTGTTAGGGCGCACACATGAGTAATCGTATTCATTGTGGGCATTCAGCAACAACACCACTCTAGGCCTGTCAAACGAGGCGGCTAAGTAGGATTTGACATAGGACAGAGTTCCTTTCCGTAGAATCTAGAAACCACAAAAACAATTAAAAATAAAGATATCTACACTTTATGGTATAAAAAGTAAAGTATCCCATAGCATTACTGCCGTAAGGTGTTAGCGATCTCACATTTCAAGGGCGGTAGCCATCTCCTCTCCCTCGCCGCTTTTACTTCCCGGACTGTCCGAGTTTTTGTATCTCCTACTGAGATTTACCCTAGCTCTTTGTCACTCTCTCCTACAGGGATCTATCCTAACTCTCTATGTCACTCTGTCTCTCTCTCTCCATTTAAGGCAGGGTCGACCCGGGAGCCATTGCGGTCTGAAAAAAACATTACCGCCTCAACTGGGGAATGAACTCAGGACCACTCAGACGCGAAGCCAGCGCGCTAACTACTGCGCTACGCGGCTCCACTATGGTATACGAGGAGTGAAAGTAAGCCTCAACAGAATCATTGTCATTATCTTCCTAGCTATAGAACTACCATCGTGGTTTTCCTTGTGACTTTTAAATTTAAAAATAATTGTATTTAAAAAATCGGATCATTGGACGATTGACTATGGCAATGCTGAAAATATGAAATATGTAGAACCTATGGCATAATACAAACAAGGAACTAAAACTAAAGGTTATAAAAACATGTATTTTCCTGTGGCAACCTATGGATGTGAAACATGGACGATTACAAATGCAATGCGAGTGAACATCGGTGCTTTTGAAACACAGTGCTACAGAAAAGTCCTGAAAATTCCGTGGACAAAGAAAGAAAGAAACAAATCCACCCGACAAGACCTGAATGTAGAGGGGAATTGGCTCATAAATGACGCAATAACCCGAAAACTTATCTTTTTTGGACACTTCAAACAACACAACGGACTGGAGAGGGTGGTTATGGAGGGCGTGGTCACTGGAAAGAGAAGCAGGGGCCGACCAAGAAGACGATGGACTCAGGGCATCAAGGAGACGTTGGATTTGACCTTGGAACAGGCCGGATGACTTGCGAAAGACAGAGTTTCCTACAGACAGGCTGTCATGAGAGCGACGTTCTGCAAAGGACATGCTTCACAACGATGATGATGATCAGTAGTGTAAAATGTTATAATTACTTTACTTTACATTCGCGTACTTGTCAGACCCACTTCTCCATCAGCTGCCTTTGAGTGCCCAGACGTACTGACCAAGACCCAATATTACGTCCAAGCCACGCACCTGGAAACATGTAGTGTTACAGCAACCTTTCCAACGAAGTTGGGATCACAATTGTAAGACCTTAATTGTGAAACATGTTGACATTTTTTTCACTACAGCTGGAGGGACCCAGGTTCACCTGCTTCAGTGCCCTAAATGAATCAAGAAGTAGCACTGCAATCCTTACCCTTTTGAAAATCGGTTCAGAATTGACATGAAACTGAGTCCAAGAAGCTTAGAAAACAAACATCGTCGAACGTGTCTCCTAAATAGGATGGATTCTCCAAAAGTGTCGTTTTGACTCGCTCACATCAGCAGCCGTGTAGCAGGTCGACATGTTAGTGATCCATGACGACACAGACCCCGTGTGATGTGCAAAGACTATAACGACCAAGCAAGATATCCAGCGACATTCAACCGCACTCCGGGGTACACAAAGTGGCTCAGCGAAAGCTTTGAGTTGAGTTGAATACTCAGCGGGGGACGAGGGGGGGGGGAGGGGGAGGGGCAAGAAGCCATCTTTTATTGACGTTACTAGTCCTGTTATTGACGTTACTGTACCTGGAAATGTTAACCTTTCGAGTCCTACATGGTGGTACTCAAACAGGAAAGTGGCCCTCCCCGGCCAGCAATGGGAAGCAACTAGATTAGCAAAGCAATGAAAGGTTGGACGGTTGAAGTAACAGGGTAGATATTCTTGAGCTGCATTTCGGTTTTTTATGTTCAATCTTGTGTCGTCTAAAATGCTATTGAGGACATTTTGTACGATGAAAAATATAATATGACTGAAATATATAATTATATAACTTAGGACGATATAATATGACTGAAAGATTTAATTATATGACTAAGGACGATATAATATGACTGAAAGATATAATTATATGACTGAGGACGATATAATATGACTGAAAGATATAATTATTTGACTAAGGACGATATAATATGACTGAAAGATATAATTATCAATATAATATGACTGGAAGATATACTATCACTGAACGACATAATATGACTGAGGACGATATAATTTGACTGAAAGATATAATATGACTGAACGACATAATATTACTGTGTACGATATAATATGACTGTGGACGGTATGATATGACTGAAAGATATAATATGACTGAAATATATGAATTAACTGTTGACGACATCATTTGACTGAAAGATACAATATGACTAAAGTTTATAACATGACTTTGGACGATATAATATGACTGAAAGATGTAATTTGATTTTGGACGACATAATTTGATTGAAAAATGTATTGTGACTGAAAGATATAATATGACTGAAAAATATAATATGATTGTGAAATATATAATATGAATAAAAGATATAATATGACTGAAAGATATAATATGACTGAAAGATATAATATGACTAGGATATACTATGACTGAAAGATATAATATTTGAAAGATATAATATGACTGAAAGATATAATATGACTGAAAGATATAATATGACTGAAAGATATAATGTGACTGAAAGATACAGTGCGCGTATATTTGCTGACATTTCAGAGATCATTTTACGTCCAATTATGTCATCACAAATTTAAAATGAGAGGGATCATATATTTTGTGAGCTGTTTATTATTCTACGGACCTAGTAACACTTATTCCGGCACGAAGTGTCGAAAGAAATGACTAGGAATGACTGCGCATAAAGGCTCTCTACCCCATCCTATATACCACAAGACAATTGAAAGAAGCAATGTACACCACAAGGTAGGAGATGTCCCACTTAGACAAGTCCACCGAAAGAGCAGCCTCGGGTTGTGCTTTCAATCACGCAATCAATTTAGTTGCCCTCATACATTCTGTAATTTTTAGTTGTGATTGTGTCAGTTGTTTTAGCCTGTTCTTTATCACTGACTAAGACCTTGACGTCGAAACGGGTGTTTCGTATTTTTCGTATGTTTTTTTAGTAGTGCGGTAACTGAGCCGTTGCCTATAAATGTTTGTATCGAAAATTGTGTTAGCCCTGCGACCTATTTGAGGCTCTGTGTTGTAGACATGCGAGAACGCATTCTTCTCGCGACAAAAGTATCGTGTTTGATCGCCGATTTACCTGCAAATGAAAGAGGATCTTTCCTACAGCTAGTCAAGGTTAGTGATAACTGGAACATGTCTCCACACCGCATACAAGACAAAAGCTGACACCAGATATACTTCAGCAGACGTAATTGCCTTCTGTGTGATTGACTTGCCCTTCAAATATTTATCATTCAGATATATTATATTTCGGTCACAAAACTTACATGGTCATAACAATTACACACGATGATGATAAATATTAGTCTTGCCAACCATAGGTAACTCTCTCATAGTATGTCTCCTAATATGTCTCATAATTTAGTAGTCTGGCCAACCTTATGTTACAAACTCATATCATATCTCATAATATGTCTCATAATATGTTTCATAAAAAATCTCAGAATTTATCTCATAATATGTCTCATAATTTAGTGTCATTGCTAACCTTATGTCCCACTCTCATAATATGTCTCACCATTTAGTTCTCTTGTCAACCTTAGATCACACTCTCATAATAAGTATCATAACATGTCTCATAACGTCTCATAACGTCTCATAATATGTCTCATAATATGTCTCATAATTTAGTAGTCTTGTCAACCTATGTCCCACTCTCATAATATGTCTCATAATTTAGTTCTCTTGTCAACCTTAGATTACACTCTCATAATAAGTATCATAACATGTCTCATAACGTCTCATAACGTCTCATAATATGTCTCATAATATGTCTCATAATTTAGTAGTCTTGTCAACCTTATGTCCCACTTTCATAATATGTCTCATAATTTAGCGGTTTTGCCAACCTTATGTCACATAATCAAAAAACATGTCTGATTACACTGGTCAATTAATTTGGACTTGTTTGCGCGAATCTGAGATCTCACCAGGTTACCTTTGTTGTTTCTGTTATTGAATACGAATTTATCCGATAGAACGCCAGATAAGCTCTAGTTTGAAAAGCAAATTTTAAAAACAACAATTTCACATATACACCCCATAGAGTAAATCATTCAGAGTAATGCCGCCCTGCCTGTACCTTTTGAAGAGTTTCTGAAGCATCACGAGGGATGAACAATAGTTAATCAGCATTGCTGGATTTCATTTTCATTAGTAGTTTTTCTTAGGGGAGATATGTCCTGAAGAAACTATTTCAGCGATATAATTTCCAGATGAGAAAACATTGTCATTAAATTATCTGCTGGTTTGTTTCTCATATCACTGCAATTGTGTTTCCATAAGCTTTTTGTATATCGCAAGCTTATTATTTCATTTAAAGTTGATGACACCATCCTGTAAAGTATTCCTAGTTAACTTTTTATCACTTCTGATGGTATCATTCATAACTTCTAATGGTATCATTCATCACTTCTAATGGTATCATACATCACTTCTAATGGTATCATTCATCACTTGCGATGGTATCATTCATCACCTCTAATGGTAATATTCATCACTTGTGATGGTATCATTCTTCACTTGTGATAGTATCATTCATCACTTGTGATGGTATCATTCATCAATCTGATTTTATCATTCATCACTTGTGATGGTATCATTCATCACTTGTGATGGTATCATTCATCACTTGTGATGGTATCATTCATCACTTCTGATGGTATCATTCATCACTTCTGATGGTATCATTCATCACTTGTGATGGTATCATTCAACACTTCTGATGGTATCATTCATCACTTCTAATGGTATCATTCATCACTCCTTATGGTATCATTCATCACTTCTGATGGTATCATTCATCACTTCTGATGGTATCATTCATCACTTGTGATAGTATCATTCATCATTTGTGATGGTATCATTCATCACTTGTGATGGTATCTTTCATCACTTGTGATAGTTTCATCAAATCGCTTGCAAAATAGTAGCAGTTGTCTTGTTCCAATAAAGACACATATATATGAGGAACGCGTGGCCAAATGTTTTCGATACCTGCCTGCCGACAAGTAGAGCAGCGGTTCGAGTCCCCGGTACGGCATATATTGTTTTTCAGTTGTCGGTGAAATAAACAAAACATAAGCCAGCACACGACGTGGCGACATCAGTGGAGAAGCGGCCTATAGTCCTCAACCTTCAAACCCATCGACAACCTCGGCAATGGGAAAACGCCGTATACAGTTTTTTTTAAATGTAAGCGCTCAGTAACCCCGCCAGGACAACAACAAAACGATAAATACGTTACGACCAGGAGAACTTTGCCAGGAACAAAGATCGAAGATAAACGACTAACAAATTACAACATAGACAAGACATGAAGTAAAATGAGCAGTTTAAGTTCAACGCCATAACAGGATGTGGCAGGAAAGTGTGAAACAAGGTATGTCAGTAATAAAATGGATATGGCCAATGATTGCACACAAACAAAACAGATGAAACATGAACAAAACAAAAAAAAATCTAACAAAACACAACCCGCAATAAACACACAAATATCAAGAGACAATTATAAACAAAGATATAGGTACATACATTAATGAATAAACAATAACAATAATATACATATATATATACATATATACATATATACTTGTGTTTACGGAAACGTGATGTTGTTTTCCGTCGGGACGTTCTTTTGTTGTGATTTCTTCCATCCGTTTATCCTGGTCTGGACGCCGGCTGAATGGCACTACGCTTATACCTGTGACGTATTTCACGCGTTAGTTCTGCCGGTGATGGACAACTATTATAATCATATATATATATATACACACACACACACACACGAGGGGCTTTCTAGTCAAACCTGTACTTTTTTGGTAATGAAAATTTTTAAAAATTCTTTACGTCGTCAAAATGTCAATTACTTTTCGATACACTCGCCTGTAACGTTTATGCACTTATCCCAGGGTTTAAGTAATGCTTGCACCATTCAGATGCCTTTCTGGGGCTGAGTGTCTCATCTCCGTTTTGTGATTACTGATTCTGTAAATTTCCACAGGTTTCACGCTTTTTTTTACAAGAAACTTTAATCACAACACGCTACCCCATGCACGCTCTAACGGTGTTATTCGCCATTTATTGTATATGTCACGTGACTGATCCAGGGCAAGTGGACCGCCTAGCAGTAATAGGACACAAGTGCACCAACTAATGATAGTAGTTCCAGCACGCTATAACTCATTCAGGTTGAACTAGAACAAAAAGTCCCGATTTGACTCAAACAACCCTCGTATATAACACCAGATGTGTTAAAAAATATTGGACCTTTTGACCGGAGAAATACATTTACTCGCCTATAGCTTTGAAACCCTAATCCCCTTTAATTTGTTCACTCCTTGGGACTCCAAACACTTCTACCAGCTTTGCTGAAAGCATTTCATGAAGGCCTTTTCAGGAATAAAGTACAGCTCGGTTGTCACAATCCCCAAATATGTTTTCTTGAAACTCAGAAAAGGTCCCTTTCAATGGAGTTTTCAGCTTGGGGAGCATTCAGATCTTGTAAGAAGTCATGCTGGAAGTAACGGATCCTAACGAACGATAGGAATATTGTGTTTGGCAATGAAAGTCTGAATCAAATGCGAAGAATGGGTGAGCGCGTTGCAATGACGAAGCTGCCAAGTTCCAGTTGTCAACGGGTTAGATCGAATATCATCACGAAGGCTGCAGATGACATCCAGGTAGTACAATTTGGGAATGTTTTGACCTTGTGGTATGTACTCGTGAAGCACAACCACACGAAAACGAAAACAGTCAACATGAGTTTGAAATTGGTGCGCAACTGGTGAATAAAAACCCGAACTCTGCTCACTACACTCAATACTGTCAGCGACTGACGCAATCTGACGGCGACAAAAAATTCACGTGTGCGCATACCTGTCCCCTATACCTCTCTGCCTAAGGACAACATCCATGCTACATTTGTTTCTGCGGAATAAAATTAAGTCATGAACCTTGTTGAACACATCTCGGGTGTGTGTGTGTGTGTGTGAATATGGAAACATATATATATATATATATATATATATATATATATATATATATATATATATTGTGACAGATTTAGTCTTGCCAGACAAATCGTGTCTCAAGTATAGACAGTTCTTAGTTTTCCTGTAATTAGACCGCAAGTGTAATTATATATTTCCTTTAAAATAGCTAATACTATTAGAGGCGAACCTTTCACAGTATCTGGCACTCACGTTAGCAAATACCGCGGCAGTGCGCGGAATAATATAAGCGCACCTAAAAGCGTTAGACAGGAAACGACGCCATTTTGAAATTGGGTTAAAAATCCGAGGCAAATCGGGAGCCAGAACGTAGTCAGACAGAGAGAGAGAGAGACAGAGAGAGAGAGAGAGAGAGAGAGAGAGAAAGAGATAAAGAGAAACGACGGAAGAGTGAGCGTTAGTTGTAGCCAAGGACAGATAGATTCCAACGAGAGTTAGACCTACAGCAGTTGACATTTTAATTGCATCCTTAGTAAAAAAAGTAATTATAATTTTGTGTCATCATAGATCTCACAGAAGCAGCCTAGATTAGTTAAGCTACCCGCTATAGAAGTGAACATATTTGATGTCAGATTTAGATCGGCTAAGAGAAAATTTCACCGGATTATTTTCAACCAGCACCACTTTAACACGTGGACTACCTTCACCATTTTAACAATTTTGTACTCATCACAGAATCATCGTAGATTTCACAGCAGTAGTATAGTATTTCGACATCCACAACGCAGATCGACAGTCGTTGTTAAGGAACAGAGCCAAGAACGTTTACCTGGGTTTAAACCACAAACTCACCATAATTCGAATCAACGTTACAGCAGGCCAAGTGCAGAAAGTAGACCGATGGTAATAGTTATAGGTTTAGCGGTAGTTAGAGTTTTATGTCATTGTTAACCGTTAGATAGGAGCGTGTAGGAAGTTGTGTATGATAGAAGAGTGGGAGAGAAGTTGTGTATGATAGAAGAGTGGAAGAGAAGTTGTGTATGATAGAAGAGTGGAAGAGAAGTTGTGTATGATAGAAGAGTGGAAGAGAAGTTGTGTATGATAGAAGAGTGGGAGAGAAGTTGTGTAGGATAGAAGAGTGGAAGAGAAGTTATGTATGATAGAAGAGTGGAAGAGAAGTTGTGTATGATAGAAGAGTGGAAGAGAAGTTGTGTATGATAGAAGAGTGGGAGAGAAGTTGTGTAGGATAGAAGAGTGGAAGAGAAGTTGTGTATGATAGAAGAGTGGAAGAGAAGTTGTGTATGATAGAAGAGTGGAAGAGAAGTTTTGTATGATAGAAGAGTGGAAGAGAAGTTGTGTATGATAGAAGAGTGGGAGAGAAGTTGTGTATGATAGAAGAGTGGAAGAGAAGTTGTGTATGATAGAAGAGGGGAAGAGAAGTTGTGTATGATAGAAGAGGGGAAGAGAAGTTGTGTATGATAGAAGAGTGGGAGAGAAGTTGTGTATGATAGAAGAGTGGAAGAGAAGTTGTGTATGATAGAAGAGTGGAAGAGAAGTTGTGTATGATAGAAGAGTGGAAGAGAAGTTGTGTATGATAGAAGAGTGGAAGAGAAGTTGTGTATGATAGAAGAGTGGGAGAGAAGTTGTGTATGATAGAAGAGTGGAAAAGAAGTTGTGTATGATAGAAGAGTGGGAGAGAAGTTGTGTATGATAGAAGAGTGGGAGAGAAGTTGTGTATGATAGAAGAGTGGAAGAGAAGTTGTGTATGATAGAAGAGTGGGAGAGAAGTTGTGTATGATAGAAGAGTGGGAGAGAAGTTGTGTATGATAGAAGAGTGGAAGAGAAGTTGTGTATGATAGAAGAGTGGGAGAGAAGTTGTGTATGATAGAAGAGTGGGAGAGAAGTTGTGTATGATAGAAGAGTGGAAGAGAAGTTGTGTATGATAGAAGAGTGGGAGAGAAGTTGTGTATGATAGAAGAGGGGAAGAGAAGTTGTGTATGATAGAAGAGTGGGAGAGAAGTTGTGACGAGTAGATATAAAGAATTTTTAAAATTGTTTGGAAATAGTCGTTAATTTATTGAAGTGAGTGTTATTTGAAATGATATATTTAACACTGTAAAGTGGAGAGTCAAGGTGAGGCTTCAGTGAGACGGAAAAGCAAAACACTGTTTCGTCTGCTGCAATATATATCGTCCCGTAACCGGTGAAGTCGTTGGGGTACACATGAAGACATCCTCACAACACCACGCCACCCTTCTCTGTCAGCTGCCGTTGCCTGTGCCTCTTGTGGTCGGAAATTGGTCCATTCTTTTATGTTGTCCTCCCACTTTTTTTTGGGGCCGGTCTCTTCGTTGTCTGCCACGCACCTTTCCCTGGAATGATCGTATTTGCAAGACCCTTTTATCTCGATATATGACCGTACCAAGCAAGTTTCCTTCATTTGACAGTTGCCAAGAGGTCTTTAAAAGGCCATATTGCTGTTGTAATAATTCTATCTCGTATTTCCTCATTTGTAACTCGATCTTTGTAGGTGACGTTTAAAAGTCTTCGGAAACATCTCATCTCCAAGGCCTGTATCCTTCGCTGAAAGTCAACTGTAACTGTCCATGTCTAGCCAGCATAGAAGAGTATTGACCGAACCAATGTTCGCATTAATTTGATTTTCGTGCACGAAAATCAGATATATATATATATATATAAAAGAACGGATAATGGAAAGGACAAGAAAGAGAAATGGGAAGGAAAAGAGAGCGTAATATGTAAGAAGCATGCATCTGTATGGAAGAAAAGTTATAAAACATTCCACATGTTTGCGCTATTTTCTTAGTTCCGTCACTGAGCTGTTACACATTTGTGTATTATTGATTTGTAAAACCGCCGCCGTTTCGTTCTATTTATACTTCTATAACTTGTCTTTTTTTGCCGGACAAGAAACATAGACACAGGCACCTTCTCTGTTTGTACATTCCATTTCTGGAGTCTGGATCGCAATCGCTCTGTTGTACTTTTTTTTGGTTGCAATTCCAGATTTTTTCTAGATAATTCAATTTATTCATTGTAATTTTATGTGGCTGTGCAGATTCTTCCAAAGGAATCAGTTCAGCGACTCTTGGTATAGAAGATTTTATAGGTGACAGATGTTCAGCGACTCTTGGTATAGAAGATTTTATAGGTGACACATATTCAGCGACTATTGGTATGTAAGATTTTATAGGTGACACATATTCAGCGACTCTTGGTATAGAAGATTTTATAGGTGACACACATTCAGTGACTCTTGGTATAGACACTTTATTAGGTTACAGATGTTCAGCGAATCTTGGTATAGAAGATTTTATAGGTGAGACATGTTCAGCGACTATTGGTACAGACACTTTCATAGATGACATATGTTCAGCGACTCTTGGGTACAGACACTTTCATAGATGACAGATGTTCAGCGAATCTTGGTATATAAGATTTTATAGGTGAGACATGTTCAGCGACTCATGGTACAGACACTTTCATAGATGACATATGTTCAACGACTCTTGGTACAGACACTTTCATAGATGACATATGTTCAGCGCCTCTTGGTACAGACACTTTCATAGATTACAGATGTCCAGCGACTCTTGGTACATACACTTTCATAGATGACATATGTTCAGCGACTCTTGGTACAGACACTTTCATAGATGACAGATGTTCAGCGACTCTTGGTACAGACACTTTCATAGATGACAGATGTTCAGCGACTCTTGGTACAGACACTTTCATAGATGACATATGTTCAGCGACTCTTGGTACAGACACTTTCATAGATGACAGATGTTCAGCGACTCTTGGTACAGACACTTTCATAGATGACAGATGTTCAGCGACTCTTGCTACATACACTTTCATAGATGACAGATGTTCAGCGACTCTTGGTACAGACACTTTCATAGATGACAGATGTTCAGCGACTCTTGCTACATACACTTTCATAGATGACAGATGTTCAGCGACTCTTGCTACATACACTTTCATAGATGACAGATGTTCAGCGACTCTTGGTATAGACACTTTCATAGATGACAGATGTTCAGCGACTCTTGCTACATACACTTTCATAGATGACATATGTTCAGCGACTCTTGGTATAGACATTTTCATATATGATATATGTTCAGCGACTCTTGGTATAGACACTTTCATAGATGACAGATGTTCAGCGACTCTTGCTACATACACTTTCATAGATGACATATGTTCAGCGACCCTTGGTATAGCCACTTTCATATATGATATATGTTCAGCGACTCTTGGTATAGACATTTTCATATATGATATATGTTCAGAGACTCTTGGTATAGACACTTTTATATATGATATATGTTCAGCGACTCTTGGTATAGACACTTTCATAGATGACAGATCTTCAGCGATTCTTGCTACATACACTTTCATAGATGACATATGTTCAGCGACTCTTGGTATAGACACTTTCATATATGATATATGTTCAGCGACTCTTGGTATAGACACTTTCATATATGATATATGTTCACTGACATGACTATTATCATCTAGAGTATAATAATCAGGTGGGTCCGGAACAACAAGTTCTTTCTTGTGAGGTAGTGCATTCACAGCAGAAGGAATATTTGGATATTTCAAAATCAGTTTTTTTCTCAGAAATTCCTTGTCTAGTTAAAGCCATGCAAAGGTCACAGTCATTAAAATGGGTTGTCAGTTACTTTCACACCACGGCAAATTTAACATTTATCGATCACCCATTTCGGTGGAACCAGTGGGGCAAGGCAAGGGCCACCGTCCATCGTATACGATGATGGCATAATTTATTTTGCTAGCGACATTGTTAGTTAAGGATTAACTGCGCCACTTTTTATCCTCACTCTCTCGTCTCGTGCCACCCGCCCCCAGTGGCAAGTCAACAACACGATTACTAGGAAGAGGGGGAACTACGAGATGCAGGGGACTCCGAATCAAGCACCCGTGAAAAAGACGGCGCAGTCCAGAGTCGAACCCACACCACCTGATCACAAGGCTGACGGCTTAGCCACTTCGCCATGGAATCCCCAGTGGGGCAGGATTGGCATAATATGTGTAAGGCCCGATACTGGTCCTGGTCAAAGTCTCACAGCCAAAGTACCGTTGTAGCCTTGTTTAGCATTGGTGTAATTTGTCGCCTTTGTGATATTTTTTTTTTTTTTTTTTTTTTTTTTTTTTTTTGCGTTCGCCTTATTTCTCTAATCCCCAAGGCGCTGTGCATTGCACTGCGTTTTTATTTTGCGCCTGTCGGCCCAGTGCATCCGACTTCAGCATGCATTTTATGTAAGGGTCTGCTTCCTCCTGCATTTTCTAAGGGTTTGCTTCCCCGGGGTAACGGCCGGTGCTGAGATGGGGATCGAACCCAGCACCTTATGGTTGTGAGCCGTGTCACATAACCATTAGGCCACGCCGTCCCCTGCCTTTGTGATATGAAAAGTATTTGTTCAACAATATAGGGGAAAAAAAACCCTACGATGCATCTTTAACTACGCGTCTTCACCTACTTAAGACACATTGCACAAGCGGACATAAAGACAGTGTAGTTGGACTGACCACTACATTTCGCGTCATTGAATTAGCGCTCAAGGTAATCCGCCTGTATAAATCCTGCGCTCGACATTCGGACTTTCTGTGCAATCCATCAAATCAGATGGAATCCCAACTGCAACCCCTCTTCTTCTCCAACCCTATTCCAAACTCACTTTGCCTTTCTTGAAAACTAGACCTAATTCACATTTTTTAAGTTCCACTAGCGATGAGCAGGTCCAAACTCGTTTTTAGAAACCTGCTCTCTTCTCAGATATATCATGGCTGTTGTCCAATGGTGTAGAAGTTGTCTGGCTAAGTCTAACCCACATACTAAAAACTGTTTTCGTCCCCCAGCCATTTAAATGATAGCACAATCCACATGGATCCCTGAAAGGTAGGTGGGTGGGAGGAGGGAAGGCGGGTGGAGGAAAGAATAGAATCACTAGAGCCTATAAATTATGTTGTTAAGAACGATTAAGGAAAATCGAACATTGGTCAAGTACTCACCTCAGATGAAATAAATTGCCACAGAAACCCACAAAACAGAACTCGTCAAGTGCTGTTCGACAACTCCCATGTTACGTTTGACATGGAGACGAAAGAGGATACTTCTTCTTCTTCTTCTTCCTCTTCGTACACTGTCAGACGTCAACCTGTATTTTTTTTAAAAAGCAGCGGTCATCCTGAGGCTGTCGACACTGCCATAGAGCTTGTCTCGTGTTGCCACTGGTGATGGCCACATCTGCTTTCTCTGGTCCTCGTATTTCGGGCAGTTTTGTAGCGGATGTTCAGCGGTCATTTTTCCAGTACCACAACTGCATTCGTCAGTGCCACCTATCTTCAGTTTATTGAATAGGTGGTACCTCAGACTGTTGTGGCCTGTGCGGAGTCTGAATAGCACGACCTGCCCTCTTCTGTTCAATTGGTAATAGGCATCATTTTTTGTGTAGCCAGTGTGTTCTGTTTCTCATTTGGCCATGTATCTGGCTCTAATAAGCCTTTTGGACTCTTCGTAGGTCACACTAGAATCTGGTTGTGGTAGTCTTGCACCTTCTTTTTCCAGTCTGTCTGCCTCTTCGTTGCCTTGGATGTTACAATGGGATGGAACCCACTGTACCACTACCCTTTTTGGTGCGGTCTGCTGCAATAGTTCACAGAGCACTGCTCTTAAATCATTAAGTTCAGTATTTTTCTGGCTTTTTAGTGCTGTGACTACGGCCAGGGAATCTGTGAACAGGACTATCTGGCTTTCATTTCTTTTGCCTGTTAGCATTACTTCTGCTGCAGCCCTCAGTGCCTCTGCCTCCGCTCTGAAATTGCTCGAGTATTTTCCAGTTGCCACTGACAGTGCTATTTTTCTACCATTTGGTAGGCTCAGTAATACCCCTGCCCCTCCATTCTGTGTTGTGTTTGTTAAAGAACCGTCGGTGTATGCATGGCTCCAGTCCATGCATGGGTAGTTTTTCGTTATGTAACTCAGGGTTATGTCTCTTCTTTCTTTTTCAGTCTGGCTGTTCTTGTTTCCAATACCTGGTATATTTTCTGCCACCACCGGAAATATATGCTGCTTCCAGGTAGGTTTGCGTACAGTAGGGATGGACTTTAGTGTTGTTAATGTGTTTATAGGGTCTTCGTTCATCTTTGCTTTGGCTATTTCTGCAAAGTTTCTCCGCTTTAGTTTCCCATTTCCAAATTTATTTAGTCTCTGATGCATTGGGTGGTCTGTCAGACTTCTGAGTTTTTCTGCTTGCTGCTGGGCTCTGCAGTCTCTTCTGTCGGTCATGGATTGCAGATTTGTAATCTTTTCAAGTTCTCCTATTGGCGTTGACTTCATGCCTCCTGTTATAACTCTCATGGCTTGGTTTTGAAGTGTGCTAATGTTGTCAAAGTTCGCCTTTGCTGCCGTTGTCCATGCCGCAATGCCATACTCGAGAACTGGTCTCACTCTTCTAGTGTACAGTTTCTTTAGTATACTTTCGTCTGCTCCCCAGCTAGTGCCAGCAAGTTTTCTCATGATTGCCATTCTTTGTCTGGCTCTCATTCGGTTTCTCTCGATCTGACTTTGCCATGTCATGCGCCGATCAAATGTGACTCCTAGGTAGTTTGGGTTATCGCTTGGCCGCAGATATTTGCCGTTAAGACTTATTTTGGTGTTTTGGCGTTTGTTTAAAAGCGAGAATATCGTACACGTTGTTTTTTCCTCATTTATTTCGCCCACTCCTCCAGCGATGTTAGGGCCTGCTGCATCCGATTTCTTGTTATGGTGAGATTTTTTTCAGAGGTCCGCAAAGCCAGATCGTCTGCAAACATGGAGCTGTGGACTTTTCTTGGTATATTCTCTGTGATGTTGTTTATATACACCAGGAAAAGTGTGGGTGACAGTACTCCCCCTTTTGGGGTACTCCCTGCTCAAGTGTCACATTTTTGCTCGTCTGCCTTTGTACTTGAACACTGGCTGTTCTGTTTTTGAGGTAGTGGTTGATCCATCTGTACTTTTTCCCACAAACTTCACTTCTTCGTAGCGTGACTTTAAGTGCCTCTTTCCACACCTTGTCAAATGCCTTTTCTAAATCCACCCAAGCCGCTACTGTATGATTTTTCTCAGGGTAAGCATCCTCTATTTCCTGGGCTATGAGAGTGATCTGGTCCTCAGTGGATCTGTGCTGTCTAAAGCCTGCTTGCTGTGGAATTAGTATGTGTTTTTCTTCCAGATACCACATCAGTCTGGTAATTATCATACGTTCCATCAGTTTATCCAATGGTGTAGAAGTTGTCTGGTTAAGTCTAACCCACATATACAAAAACTGTTTTTGTCCCCCAGCCATTTAAATGATAGCACAATCCACATGGAACCCTGAAAGGTAGGTGGGTGGGAGGAGGGAAGGCGGGTGGAGGAAAGAATAGAATCACTAGAGCCTTTAAATTATGTTGTTAAGAACGATTAAGGAAGATCGTACATTGGTCAAGTACTCAGATCAGATGAAATAAATTGCAACAGAAACCCCCAAAACAGAACTCGTCAAGTGGTGTTCGACAACTCCCATGTTACGTTTGACATGGAGACGAAAGAGGATACGAAGAAGAGGAATAACAAATCGATTTCTGGGTAGAAAGGTGAACACATCAATTATTCAACCATTTCTTTTACTCGCTGAAGACAGTTTCATTCTTATGTGCTGTCGGTCCTGGGTGTTTCCAGATTATGCAGAACGGCTAACGTCTTTATACCATCTAGGCTTTATAACCTGTTTCATTATAGCGAAGTGAATTCAATAGAACGTATCGTTTTACAGCTTTCATGTAGATACATATCTTGAAGGATAAAAACACCTGATCTGAGAGTGAAATAAGCTGTCCTGTAACATGAGTAAGTTGTTTGTACGATAGTAGACAAAGGTCAGGGATGTCCAACCTGCGACCCACGGATTACAGTAAGCCTGGTCTGGAAGGGAAGTAAGCTGTCCTTTATATAACATTAGCTAGTTTGTACGATAGTTGATAAAGGGAAAGGTAATACCAATACATTTGAAACAAGGCAAGCTGCAGAAGCTGCTAGATCAGCAGGGCCAGGCTCTATCTGTTTGTCTGTCAGGGCTTCACTCCGAGACCAGCCGCCAACCAAGGCTAAGGGCCTGGTCTCCCCTGCCACAACACTCAGCTGAGGTTGTCTTTCCTCGCTGTAGGATAAGGCATTGTAACCTCTTGCATATTCTCCTTCGCACATCGTCGGTTGTCAGGTATATATGTAATACTAGCTAGTAATATCAGCAAAGATGGCGCCGTAAACGCTGCAGTCAACATTGCTTTGCTTTTGTAGTTCAGTATGTGTCCCGCCAGACCACGGATTTGCCCGGAATTCACACAAATCGACTACATACGCTTGTGTTCACGGAAACGCGTTGTTGTTTTCCATATGAACTGGTTAATTCGTTAGTTTTTTTATAATTTCTTCCGTTTCATTATCCTGGCCTGGATATCGGATATATAAATAGCACAACGCTTAAACCTGGGTCGTATTTCACGGTCCTGTTCACACGGGTGAAATAGAGATTGGTGCCCTTCGTCCTAGCTCCAAACGTCAGTTTTGGTGTGTGAAATTTAGACACGCATATAATGGACTAGAACACAACCGGGGAGAGATGCTCAACTCACTGACACGCTGAGTGATGTCCGTACGACTTCTAGCGGTTATGGGAAAGGCATGACACACAACGTTAGATGTCATCCCCCCCTCCTCTGCCTTGCGGGATACCGGTTTACGGGAAAGATTTCGGAAGTAAATCCTGAGGAAAAATCTGCATCCAGTGCTATCTCCAGTCGTCTCGATGAATGTCTTGGCACTGGTCATGGGTAGCTCAGGACAAGAGATTGAGGTTGACAAAAGGCGCAGTTTATTCCTCACTTTAATCCAAATCACTGCGCAAGTCACCCATTTCAGTGGACAAACCAAGAGAAAAGACTGAACGGCTGAACAAAGAGAGTGGTCTTCATCACAAGTGATGGACGAACATCATTGGTTAGTTGTTTGTACGATAGTAGATATAGATCAGGGATGCGCAACCTGCAACCTGCGGGTTATAATTAAGCTTAGTCTGAGAAAAAAGTAAGTTGTCCTATATGTAATATAAGCTTGGTCTGAGAGGGAAGTAAGTTGTCCTATATGTAATATTAGCTTGGTCTGAGAGGGAAGTAAATTGTCCTATATGTAATATTAGCTTGGTCTGAGAGGGAAGTACGTTGTCCTATATGTAATATTAGCTTGGTCTGAGAAGAAAGTATGTTGTCCTATATGTAATATTAGCTTGGTCTGAGAAGAAAGAAAGTTGTCCTATATGTAATATTAGCTTGGTCTGAGAAGGAAGTAAGTTGTCCTATATGTAATATTAGCTTGGTCTGAGAAGGAAGTAAGTTGTCATATATGTAATATTAGCTTGGTCTGAGAAGAAAGTAAGTTTTCCTGTATGTAATATTAGCTTGGTCTGAGAGGGAAGTAAGTTGTCCTATATGTAATATTAGCTTGGTCTGAGAGGGAAGTAAGTTGTCCAATATGTAATATTAGGTTGGTCTGAGAGGGAAGTAAGTTGTCCTATATGTAATATTAGCTTGGTCTGAGAAAAATGTATGTTGTTCTATATGTAATATTAGATCGGTCTGAGCAGGAAGTAAGTTTTCTTATATGTAATATTAGCTTCGTCTGAAAGGGAAGTAATTTGTCATATATGTAATATTAGCTTGGTCTGAGAGGGAAGTAAGTTGTCCTATATGCAATATTTGCTTGGTCTGAGAAGAAAGTAAGTTGTCCTATATACAATATTAGCTAAGAAGAAGTGATGTTTGTGGGAAAATGTACAAGTGGATTAACCACTACCTGAAAAACAGAACGGCCAGAGTCCAAGTACAAGTGCAGACGAGCAAAAAGGTGACACTTGAGCAGGGAGTACCCCAAGGGGGAGTACTGTCACCCACACTCTTCCTGGTGTAAATAAACGACATTACAGAGAATATACCAAGAAGAGTACATAGCTCAATGTTTGCAGACGATCTGGCTATGTTGACCTCTGAAAAGAATCTCACCATATCAAGAAATCGGATGCAGCAGGCCCTAACATCGCTGGAAGAGTGGGCGAACTCATGGCTGGTCAAAAGAAACGAGGAGAAAACCACATGCACAATATTCTCGCTTTCAATCGAACCCCAAAATACCAAATTAAATTTAAATGGCAAATTCCTTCAGCAAAACGACAACCCAAACTATCTGGGAGTCACATTTGATCGGCGCATGACATGGAAAAGTCAGATCAAGAGAAACCGAATGAGAGCCAGAGAAAGAATGGCAATCATGAGGAAACTTGCTGGCACAAGCTGGGGAGCAGACGAAAGCATACTAAAGAATCTGTACACTGGAAGAGTGAGACCAGTTCTCGAGTATGGCATTGCGGCATGGACAACAGCAGCAAAGGCTAACTTCGATAAAGTTAGCAAACTTCAAAACCAAGCCATGAGAGTTATAACAGGAGGCATGAAGTCAACGCCAATTGTAGAACTTGAAAAGATTTCAAAACTGCAATCCATGACCGATAGAAGAGACTGCAGAGCCCAGCTGCAGTCAGAGAAACTCCGAAGACTGACTGACCGTCCAATGCATCAGAGACTAAACAATTTGGGAAATGGGAAACTAAAGCGGAGAAACTTTGCAGAAATAGCCTAAGCAAAGATGCACGAAGATCCCATAAACGCACTAACAACACCAAAACCCATCACTACTGTACGAAAACCTACCTGGAGGCAGGATATATTTCCAGAGGTGGTAGAAAATATACCAGGTATTGGAAACAAAAACTGCCAGACTGAAAAAGAAAGGAGAGTTACTACCCTAAGCTTTATATCGAAAAACTACCCAAGCATGGACTGGACCCATGCATACACCGACGGTTCTGTAATAAACACTACACAGAACGGAGGGGCAGGAGCATTCCTGAACCTACCAAATGGCAGAAAAATAACACTGTCATTCGCTACTGGTAAGTACACAAGCAATTTCAGAGCGGAGGCAGATGCACTGAGGGCGGCAGTGGAAGAAATGGTGAAATACAAAGAAAATGAAAGCCATATAGTCCTGCTTACAGATGCTCTGGCCGTAGTCACAGCGCTAAAAAGCCAGAAAAACACTGAGCTTAATGACTTAAGAGCAGCACTCTGGAAACTGTGCTAGCAGTCCGCACCAAAAAGGGTAGTGGTACAGTGGGTCCCATCACACTGCAACATCCAAGGCAACGAGGAGGCAGACAGACTGGCAAAAGAAGGTGCAAGACTACCACAAACAGATACTAGTATGACGTACGAAGAGTCAAAACGGCTTATCAAAGCCAGATACATGACCAAATGGGAAACCGAACATACTGGTTACACCAAAAACGATGCCTATTACCAGTTGAACCGAAGAGAGCAGGTCGTTGTCTTCAGACTTTGCACTGGCCACAATAGACTGAAGTACCACCTATTTAACAAATTAAAGATAGGTGGTACCGACGAATGCCTGTGAGGTACCGGTAAAATGACCGCTGAACATCTGCTGCAGAACTGCCCGACATACGAGGATCAGAGAAAGCAGATGTGGCCATCACCAGTGGAACTGCAAGAAAAGCTCTATGGCAGTGTCGACAGCCTCAGGAGGACCGCCGCTTTTTTCGAAAAAATAATGGTTACTGTCTGACTGCGTAGGAAGAAGAAGAAGAAGATATGCAATATTAGCTTGATCTGAGAGGAAAGAAAGTTAAGTTGTCCAAATATAGTATTAGCTTGGTCTGAGAGGGAAGTAGGTTGTTCTATATGTAATATTAGCTTCGTCTGAGAGGGAAGTAAGTTGTCCTATATGTAATATTAGCTTGGTCTGAGAGGAAAGAAAGTTGTCCTATATGTAATATTGGCTTGGTCTGAGAAGGAAGTAAGTTGTCCTATATCTAATATTAGCTTGGCCTGAGAAGGAAGTAAGTTGTCCTATATGTAATATTAGCTTGGTCTGAGAGGGAAGTAAGTTGTCCTATATGTAATTTTAGATTGGTCTGAGAAGGAAGTAAGTTGTCCTATATGCAATATTTGCTTGGTCTGAGAAGAAAGTAAGTTGTCCGATATACAATATTAGCTAAGAAGAAGTGATGTTTGTGGGAAAATGTACAAGTGGATCAACCAATACCTCAAAAACAGAACGGCCAGAGTACAAGTACAAGGGCAGACGAGCAAAAAGGTGACACTTGTGCAGGGAGTACCCCAAGGGGGAGTACTGTCACCCACACTCTTCCTGGTGTAAATAAACGACATTACAGAGAATATACCAAGAAGAGTCCATAGCTCAATGTTTGCAGACGTTCTGGCTATGTTGACCTCTGAAAAGAATCTCACCATATCAAGAAATCGGATGCAGCAGGCCCTAACATCGATGGAAGAGTGGGCGAACTCATGGCTGGTCAAAATAAACGAGGAGAAAACCACATGCACAATATTCTCGCTTTCAATCGGACCCCAAAATACCAAATTAAATTTAAATGGCAAATTCCTGCAACCAAACGACAACCAAAACTATCTGGGAGTCACATTTGATCGGCGCATACTGTAGAATGACTGTCAAAAAGAGAGCACCTTCGTGGGGTCTAATAGTGAACATGTGCTGGAATTAGACCCTCGAAAATTTGGGGCTACCCTCTAAGTAACTTGATTGTCTCGCTAAAGGAATTGACGGAAGGGCACCACCAGAAGTGGAACCTGCGGCTTAATTTGACTGAACACGCCAATACTGTAGAACGACTGACAAATCGAGAGCACTACCGTTTGGGTCTAATAATGAACGTACGCTGGTATTAGACTCACGGAAGACAAGTCAGCTCTCTAACACTCTAATGAAAGAACGCTACGGAAATCGTGTTTAACTCCGCAGAAACCGCAGATTTCAAATACCTGGTCATTGACAAACAAAAGCCCTCAATTAATTCGTCTGACCAAATAGTGAACGGGAGCTGGAAATAGACCATCTGAAGACAGGTCAGTTTTACCCTACAAATGACAGGGCGTTGCTACGGAAAACCAGCTCATATCGAGAGGAGCCGCAGAAACTTTGGTTCACGTACCAGGCTGATAAGCCAATGGCGCGAGGCTACCATGTGGGGGATTACGGCCGAACCTTTGTAAGCCGCAACCCAAAATCTCAGCACCACTGCAATGGGAGGCTCCTACATGCTCGGGACCTGGGGTTTGCGCCCCAGCCCTATCCGGTAGAGCCGCAGTAAGAGGTCCTTGCCGTCCGCCGATCAAAGCGGGCGGACAACTGCTTGATACTCACCTTATACGGATATGGGGTGCGAAACCACCAACCAAAGACTTAGTACCTGGTCGGGCTGTCGAAAACAGTAGAGCAGCCACCTCACTGTGAACTGTCGAGACTCAACCAATGACCATGAGAGCTGTCCGCACACCAGGCGAACAACATCTCTGTGACATTACCAGGCTTGTCCTCTGGCTAAATGCACTTCGGCTACGATATCTACCTCTATACGTTATCAGCCATATAACTATCATGCTGGACGCAGAAGAGATGCAGACCAGCAGACATTGCACACCTGCCCCACTGTGTCAACACCCCAGGTGGCGGGGAATGCTAGGCGTACCATCTCTGCATAGAAGCTAAGAAAATAAAGGGAGAAAGAGATACCCCACTCACATGCAAATGCTACGTTTCTGGCAGGACGTGACGATCCTGGGATACAGACAAACTGGACTGCCTCTCTTCCTGGTAAACCAGTCCATCTCATATATCATCTCACATATCATCATTGCACCCTATAGACACGAGTAGTGAAGACTCGATAGTCTGGTAAGACAACTTCCATAAGAGAGACAACTCTGATCATAAACATCTGCTGCCTTGCAGATAGGCTGGGGACAGCCAAAGGCTAAGGAGGGCATCCCTACAGAAACGCCTGTTGAAATCGGATGCACGGGGCCGCAAGCCTAACAAAACAGTGCAACGTAAATCGCAGCATGATGACAGTACAACCTATTAGAAAAACGCATGCGCTCATCCTGCGGAGTCCTGCCAGGCAGCGATAGTGCCGGGCCTCACGCCTCGAAGGGGCCCACCCTTGACTACTGGTGGTCCCCCACCCATGTGTCGTGGAGTCAAGGCACATGGCTATGGGGCAACTTCTATTGACCAAAACCTCAAGACCCTCAAAATACTACAGTGGAATGCGGAGGGAGTCATTAACAAAAAACTTTCCCTAACACATCACCTCCATGAAGGTAAGATTGGCGTGGCATGTATCCAGGAAACGCACCTCAACAATAATCATAAATTCTCAATCAGAGGATACCAGACCTTCCGTCTAGATAGAGAAGGCCACAAAGGAGGGGTCCTGATACTGACCAGAAACTGCATACCGAGTAGCGCGGTATCTGTCAATCACACCGGACAAGCAGAAATTGTAGGAGTTGACATAATGGCCCAAGAGACGAAGCTCCGCATTTTCAATCTGTACATGTAGAGACCTATCGCTCTCGAGTATGGAGGTCAGAGACTCCAACTGCATAATAGTTGGAGATTTCAACAGCCACTCGGAGATGATGGGGATACTCTGACACAGACAGCAGAGGTGACGAAGTGGAAGATTGGGAGATAGATGCAAATCTCTCCCTAATCAATAGGCCGGAGGATAGCCCTAGCTTCTATTCAAGAACATGGCATACCACTTCGACTCCAGATTTGGCCTTCTCCACACAGGACATACACCATAAAATAGACCGCCAGGTGCTAAACCAACTGGCAGGTAGCGACCACAGGCCGATCAGGCTAACCATTGACATAGAAGTAGGCCCACAGGAAACAAAACCGCTCCCACGTTGGAATTACAAACGATCCGACTGGGACAGATTTGCAATCCTGACAGATGGGCTGTGTGAAACCATCAACACACGAAACACCAAAATGAAGCCCATGGTAGAGAGCCTAATGCAAGGCAATAATGCAAGCCGCCACTGAAACCATCCCAAGAGGAGCTAGGAAAAACTATAAGCCCTACTGGAATGATGAGTTGCAGAAAGTGGAAGATGCAGTAACAAATGCTAGGAACATGGCAGAGCGAGAAAAATCCATGGAGGCAAACATCGCCCTCAAAGCCGCCGCGGCGAAGTACAAACACACTCTCAAGCAAACAGCAAGAGAAAGCTGGAAACATAAAACGGAAAGTGTAAAGCTGGACAAAGACGGGAACAAGCTATGGAAGCTAGTCAGAGCCATGAACGACGAAACCCCGTCAAATAAACAAATTACTATCAAGCAGGGCGAGAACTTGATCACAGGTAAGAAAGCCGCAAACGCCTTTGTCGATCACTATGCCAGAGCAAATCACATCGAGGTCCCTGCAGATAAGCATACAGACATTAGCGAAGAGCTAAATGGGCACGAAAACATGAATACGGCACCTGAAGAGCACATGATGGCCAAATTAACAATGCGCGAAATGGAAGAGGCTATGAGAACACTAAAGAAAAGGAAATCTCCCGGAAAAGACGGGATAACAAACGAAATGCTGATGGGGCTGGGCCAAACAGCGAAGAGGAAACTGCTATCGGTCCTGAACCAAAGCTGGAAAAGGGGAATTGTACCACAGGCATGGAAAGACGCAATACTGGTACCAGTACCAAAAACAGGAAAGGACAAAACAGATCCAAATGGATACAGGCCCATAAGCCTACTGAGCTGTGTCGGCAAGCTGATGGAACGGATGATAAACACCAGACTGATGTGGCATCTGGAAGAAAAACGAATACTAATTCCACAGCAAGCCGGCTTTAGACAGCACAGATCCACTGAGGACCAGGTCATCCTCATAGCCCAGGAGATAGAAGATGCCTACCAGGCACAGAAACACACAGTAGCTGTTTGGGTGGATCTGGAAAAGGCATTTGACAAAGTCTGGAAAGATGGACTTAGAGTCAAACTAAGAAGAAGTGATGTTTGTGGAAAGAAGTACAAGTGGATCAACCACTACCTTAAACAAAGAACGGCCAGAGTCCAAGTACAAGGGCAGATGAGCAAAAAGGTGACACTCGAGCAGGGAGTACCCCAAGGGGGAGTACTGTCACCCACACTCTTCCTGGTATATATAAACGATATTTCAGAGAATATACCAAGAAGAGTCCATAGCTGAATGTTTGCAGACGATCTGGCTATGTGGACCTCTGAAAAGAATCTCACCATAGCAAGAAATCGGATGCAGACGGCCCTAACATCGCTGGACGAGTGGGCGAACTCATGGCTGGTCAAAATAAACGAGGAGAAAACCACATGCACAATATTCTCGCTTTAATTAAAACCCCAAAGTACCAAATTAAGTCTAAATGGCAAATTCCTGCAGCAAAACGACAACCCAACCTATCTGGGAGTCACATTTGATCGGCGCATGACATGGAAAAGTCAGATTGAGAGAAACCGAATGAGAGCCAGAGAAAGAATGGCAATCATGAGGAAACTTGCTGGCACTAGCTGGGGAGCAGACGAAGGCATACTAAAGAAACTGTACAATGGAAGAGTGAGACCAGTTCTCGAGTATGGCATTGCGGCATGGACAACAGCAGCGAAGGCGAACTTCGATAAAGTTAACAAACTTCAAAACCAAGCCATGAGAATTATAACAGGTGGCATGAAGTCAACGCCAATCGTAGAACTTGAAAAGATTACAAAACTGCAATCCATGACCGATAGAAGAGACTGCAGAGCCCAGCTGCAGTCAGAGAAACTCCGAAGACTGACCGACCATCCAATGCACCAGAGACTAAACAATTTGGGAAATGGGAAACTAAAGCAGAGAAACTTTGCAGAAATAGCCAAAGCAAAGATGCACGAAGATCCCATAAACGCACTAACAACACCAAAACCCATCACTAGTGTACGAAAACCTACCTGGAGGCAGGATATATTTCCAGAGGTGGTAGAAAATATACCAGGTATTGCAAACAAAAACTGCCAGACTGAAAAAGAAAGGAGAGATACTACCCTAAGCTTCATAACGAAAAGCTACCCAAGCATGGACTGGACCCATGCATTCACCGACGGCTCTGTAACAAACACAACACAGAACGGAGGGGCAGGAGCATTCCTGAACCTACCAAATGGCAGAAAAATAACACTGTCATTCGCTACTGGTAAGTACACAAGCAATTTCAGAGCGGAGGCAGAGGCACTGAGGGCGGCAGTGGAAGAAATGGTGAAGTACAAAGAAAATGAAAGCCATATAGTCCTGCTTACAGATGCTCTGGCCGTAGTCACAGCGCTAAAAAGCCAGAAAAACATTGAGCTTAATGACTTAAGAGCAGCACTCTGCACCAAAACGGGTAGGGGTACAGTGGGTCCCATCACACTGCAACATCCAAGGCAACGAGGAGGCAGACAGACTGGCAAAAGAAGGTACAAGACTACCACAAACAGATACTAGTATGACGTACGAAGAGTCAAAACGGCTTAACAAAGCCAGATACATGACCAAATGGGAAACCGAACATACTGGTTACACCAAAAACGATGCCTATTACCAGTTGAACAGAAGAGAGCAGGTCGTTGTTTTCAGACTTTGCACTGGCCACAATAGACTGAAGTACCACCTATTCAACAAATTAAAGATAGGTAGTACCGACGAATGCCCGTGCGGTACCGGTAAAATGACCGCTGAACATCTGCTGCAGAACTGCCCGACATACGAGGATTAGAGAAAGCAGATGTGGCCATCACCAGTGGAACTGCAAGAAAAGCTCTATGGCAGTGTAGACAGCCTCAGGAGGACCGCCGCTGTTTTCGAAAAAAATAATGGTTACTGTCTGACTGCGTACGAAGAAGAAGAAGAAGATATGCAATATTAGTTTGATCTGAGAGGAAAGAAAGTTAAGTTGTCCAAATATAGTATTAGCTTGGTCTGAGAGGGAAGTAAGTTGTTCTATATGTAATATTGGCTTGGTCTGAGAGGGAAGTCAGTTGTTCTATTGTAATATTAACTATTTGTTTGAATGATAATAGACAGATGAAGTATGCCCAACTTGCAACCCACGGGCTACATTCGGGTCAAGCAAGGTAATCCTTTGCGTAAATTCCTTTACGGATTTCCAGACCAAACGGAAATGTATTACGTAATGCACCTATGGTTACGTAAATGCAGGTACTATGAGCAACAGGAAACACGATAAAGTGGGGCAGGTATTAGAGCGTTGTAAGCCTCATAAAATTAACTTTATCTTTTCATTGACACGTTAATACTCTTTATCATGGTCCGTGCCTCCACTTAAAGTCATTTTGAAACTCGGTCTGAAGCCCCCTTATATGGCTATTTAATCTATTTAGTTGAGATCAATGGGTCTTATCTTTTATCGTTCATTTTCAAATCCCGCTACCAAGCCTTGAAAATGGTTTTTGCAAGTAACAGGAAGTAACTCAGAGAATGGAATGCGTTGTGCAATAGCCTGCGATGTTTGCACATTTTGGTCGTCCATCTCCAACGTCAGCAGGCATTTTTGAGTACCTGGAAGCTTTTCTTCTTCGATCCGTTCTCCTTAGCGTCTTCTCTGTTGCAGCCTGTTATCCAAGATCCCCACGTAGAGGCGGAGACGGGTCTTGACAGCTCTGGGTTGTTGGCCCTGATGCTCACAGTCAGATACGGGCTGCTGATCAATGCAGCTGATGCACCGCTCCGCATTTTGATCCCTGTCCAGGGACCGAACATTGAGTCATTAGAATCTTATTTAATATATGTAATTTAGTTTGCAAAACAAAAATTAGATGAGTGAAGTGAAATAATTGATATTTTAATTTGATACGTTCTTCATGTATTGGAATATTGTTGTTAAAATTCAATGTGGAAAACATATCATCATCATGAGCCATGCTTGCTGAAGTAGACGATCATGGACATCCACAACTCTCTGTTTCTAGTGCTGGAAATCATTTATGTTGTCAATGCTCTCCCACACCACGTACTAAGACCGTCAAGTATTTTATGTGTCTGTCTTCTTCTGTCTCTCCTACCCGGAATTTTGTCAGTTAAAATAACGTTTTCCATACTTTCACTTCGCATGATATGTCTTAAAGGCGATTTTTCTTTCTAATATAAGTATACGAGGAATGGTCGAAATGTTCTGTATTTTATCACGAAGGAGTCATGGTACTTATCTAGGTATTGGTGTGAAGTTATCAATTAATTATGCAATGCAAATATTTCTCCAATCAACTCTTTACTTTCTTGAAGCCCAGAACTACGTCTCTAGTTATGTAATGAAGGTCTGGACGTCATAAAACGACGTTCACGAAGCTGATTGTCCATGTTTGGTAACAGGAAGAAGACAGTAGGGGCAAAGTCTGGTAAGTATGATAGACATGTCACATGATTTCATACTCTAACAACTTTCTGACGCCCAGGACTTGATCAGTAAACTGGAGAAGTGGTTACTGTTACACGTGATGGAGTTTTACAATCAGGACATCAGGAATGTCTGTTGCAGAATGCAAGTTTGGCCACTTTATGAGGGGGAACAATCGATTTTTGAAACACTTAAAAAAACGGCCTGTCACAAGCAAGCGTTCTACACCTACGTTGTATATCACCTATACCAAAGACCAACCTATAGACACAGAGGTGGCGAAATTAATCTATGTCAACCACACACCAACAGCTGCCGAAGTAAACAGTTTTGAAGAAGTTGAAAACAAACTGACAAGCACCTTTAAGAATTCATGCCGTATATTACAAAAAAAATCACTTTCAATAAATCTCAGGTCAGGTCAGGTCATCTCGTACCCAGTGAGGTCGTCGGGGTACACATGAAGACATCCTCAAAACATCACACCACACTTCTCTGTCAGCGGCCGCTGCCCGTGCCTCATCTCAGCAACACCCAAATATGTGGTTTCCATCTCAGAAACAGAGAGACAAAACACAATGTTAAAGACAAGAGCTGCAACACAGTTCGGTTACAAAATACATAGGAGGGAAGTTGTATCGCACTCTGTCTTAAGCGATACACTGCCAGGAAACACAATTGAAGAAATATCATTCGAAAATGGACTGATACAACATGGCGAACAAAACCAGATGTCATCCGAACATCAGCACACTCTGTGTTTCTCCATAGCTGAACACGCCGGGACATTTTTGTAAAAACTGCACATGTCAAACTGATTTATACAGAAATAAATGAGATTGTCCGCTTAGATACAGTGTTACTAAATCCTACTCCCACTGAAGAAATATAGTCTATAATTTGTGTAGCACCGCCTCAGACAAAGAAGTGTCGCATCAGGAATTGAAAGAGAGAAACAGGTAAAAGCCTCAAGGCACCCTATGTTTGGACACCAGGTGAAAGACCCTAGGCACCTTATGTTTGGACACCAGGTGAACTACCCAAGGAACCCTATGTTTGGACACCAGGTGAACGACCCAAGGAACCCCATGTTTGGACACCAGGTGAACGACCCAAGGAACTCTGTTTGGACACCAGGTGAACGACCCAAAGAACGCTATGTCTGGACACCAGGTGAACGATCCAAGGCACCCTATGTTTGGACACCAGGTGAACGACCCAAGGCACCCTATGTTTGGACATCAGGTGAACGACCCAAGGCACCCTATGTTTGGACACCAGGTGAACGACCCAAGGCATCTTATGTTTGGACACCAGGTGAACGACCGAAGACACCCCATGTTTGGACACCAGGTGAACGACCGAAGGCAACCTATGTTTAGACACCAGGTGAATGACCCAGGGCACCCTATGTTTGGACACCAGGTGAACGACCCAAGGCACCCTATGTTTGGACACCAGGTGAACGACCCAAGGCACCCTATGTTTGTACACCAGTTGCAGTGTACAAACCTGAATCTAGACGAAGCTTCTAACAGTCAATCCAGCTCTTACAAAATAGTCCAAGAAAACGCAGCAGCAAAAAATGAGTCAGTGCTGGGTCCGTGAATTATTTAAAACAGACGCATATCCATTGTTTAGAATTTCGATAAGAATCTGCACCTGGATGTCACTTGCCATACTCATTTTGGAAGTCAGACAATAGACTCTGAACTGGTGTATCTTGATGCAGGAAGAGCTTGAAGTGGTGGGGATAGCGGGAGAATCCGACATGCGACTGGGGAGTAACACAATACGCAGACCACACAATGATCTGCCTAAACTTTCCTGAAACGTGCAATATGGAGGGCATTTTTAGGGGGCATGTTAAGGCAGTCTACATGGTTAAACATTGGAAAGATGATACCTGACGTAGTGCACAGGAAAGGGGAAGTAAGCAGGTAACTTGACACTGCTGTCAATGACACATCCATACATGGTCATGCAATGTCAAGTAAACAAACCCTAAGGCGTTGTTCAAGTAGAACCACATGACATACGTCTTCATGTGATTACTCTGTAAGTTCGAAAGGTGACGTCGAACGATGGTGTACTACTAATACTGTCACTAGTCGTCCTTAGACCATATCTTACCTGACATATATCTATTGTTTTCTTACTCGTTGCCTCTTATATGCCTTGGGTGTAGAAACATTTCAATGTATTTTCGTTCAGTCGATTGTGCATACAAACAGGTCATTGGCCTGCTTTGTCTTTGAATCTTGGAATGTTCGTTTCCTTTTGACCTTTTTGCTGGTGATTTAATTCAGATTTATACGTTTATCAGCGAAAAGATAAATTAGACGATATACATTTTTCCAATTACAGCCGCCTTCAAGAACAAGAGAGCATAGCTACAAATTAACTAACGAAAGGTCCAGATTAGATATTAGGAAACATTTTTTTAGTCAAAGAGTGATGAATGCTTGGAAAGCATTGCCACAGGAAATAGTATGGACAAGGTAAATTAATGCATCCAAGAATAGATTGGATGCGCGTAGGTATTTTTAGGTCAAGTGAATGTAAAAGAAACTGGTTGTACAAAAAATCTACAGTCTTCTAAACCAGTATAAAAAAGTTAAGTTAAGGTTACTGTAAGGTCGGAATTTCCATGCGTTTAGATGGGTGACACAGGCAGAATCTAACTAACCTTATCCTTTAGATTTTGGTCCCAGGCAGCATCTAACTAACCTGATCCTTTAGATTTTGGTCCCAGGCAGCATCTAACTAACCTGATCCTTTAGATTTTGGTCCCAGGCAGCATCTAACTAACCTGATCCTTTAGATTTTGGTCCCAGGCAGCATCTAACTAACCTGATCCTTTAGATTTTGGTCCCAGGCAGCATCTAACTAACCTGATCCTTTAGATTTTGGTCTCAGGCAGCATCTAACTAACCTTATCCTTTAGATTTGTGTCCCAGACATCATCTAAATAACCTTATCCTTTAGATTTGTGTCCCAGACATCATCTAACTAACCTTATCCTTTAGATTTGTGTCCCAGACATCATCTAACTAACCTTATCCTTTCGACTTGTGTCCCAGACATCATCTAACTAACCTGATCCTTTAGCCTGTTGTCCCATGCATGATCTAACTAACCTGACCCTTTAGCCTGTTGTCCCATGCATGAAATAACTAACCTGACCCTTTAGCCTGTTGTCCCATGCATGATCTAAATAACCTGATCTTTCAGATTTTAAATTGCAATAGCTCTTTTACGTTTACAGCGAGTGCAAATGGCATCTGTAGGTGCTCAGTCTCTTTCGATAAATTAGATATAGTGTAGATACGATGGTTCTCCTAGCGTGCTCGTTGTACATACTCCTGCTCTACCATCTGATGCACTTCGTGCTGGATTCGTGCATTATTTTAAAAAGTTGCGATCTGTGTTTCATCGAGTGATCGATTGCAGTGTCTTCATTCAAATTGCGATCGTAGATGAATTTCAAGATTTCACCTCTATCCACTGCCAATTTTCCCTCTTTAGGTGCCATGGAGGCCGGCACGTTAGATTCTTCATTCTCCCATAATCCAACATGAGGAGTACAGTAGATCCAACATGATCCAGACGATTCTAGTTCTGCACATTCAGTCACACTGCGAGTCACAGACCATGAAGATACTTTTAAAAGAATTACACAAACGAAAATGTTATGCTTAAACAATCACTGCAGTCGAGGATGAGGTAGTCGAAATTTCATTGTACTAAGCATCAGCCTATTGTAGCGTGGAATAGCTTGTTCCCATTGCTGCCTTCTGTAAATATGTCACATATCTATTCACAGTTAAGTAAATCCGGCCCTCAGCCACGAGAGACACACGTTAACACTTCTGGCACTCGTGCAGATAAAGATGATAGCTGATTTCATATTATTTCATCAAAAATCTATGTTGTCGACCATATGCAAAGTATGGTGATTAGTATTACGGCGAATGGTCCATAAAATAATAGTTGGCTTGCAGGCCTAAGCTTTTAAGCTGCTTTAAAATTCATACGACTAGCTGAAAGGAACGTGGTCCAAGCGAACCATGGGAGCATCAACAGTGTAGGATTAAATGAAAAAAAAGAAAAACATATATAAGAAAAAGTGATTTCATTGTGTGTGTGTGTGTGTGTGTGTGTATATATATATATATATATATATATATATATATATATATATATATATATATATATATATATATATATATATATATATATAAAAGGCAAAGGCAAAGGCCGCCGTCCATTGTAGACGGTCATGGCATAAATAATTTTCTACGGCTATTTTTAGTAAGGATTAACTGCGCTACTTTTTATCCTCACTCTCTCGTCTCGTGCCGCCCGACCCCTGTGGAAAGTCAATGACAAGACGACTAGGGGGCGACTACGAGATGTAGGCGACTCCGCATCAATATCAGGTCAGGCCATCCCGTAATCAGCAAGGTCGTTGAGGCACACATGAAGACATTCTCACAATCCCACACCCTCCCTCGTTGTCAGATGTCGCATATTTCGTGCATATTGGTAACCGTTAATCTTGCCAGATTTTGTTAAGCAGACAGTCGCCGCTGTTGTCTGTGCTATTCTGGCCAACACCTCACATTTTGATCCTTCATCACTGACAATCGAGCCCATATATTTAAAACCGTCGACCACCTCAAGTTCCTGGCCATTAGCTTTTATCCTGCTGTTGAAGCCCTCGACATTGTTGGTCATTATTTAGTATTTCCAGTGTTAATCTTCATAGCATTATTCAGAGCTGATTCATCAAGCCTTCTGACCCATTCCTGAAGATCTGTTTTTGTGCCCGCCAACAGGTCGATATCATCTGCAAAATAAAGGTTGGTCATCGTTCTGCCCCCTATCTTGACAATACCAACGTGACCTCCAAGTGCCTCACTCATAATTCCATCAAAGAATATGTTGAAAAGTGTTGGGGAGAGTGTACAACCCTGTCCCACACCGACTGATTTGCGAAACCAGTCCCTGTGCCTCCCATTCACAAGAACTACGCTGGACACCTTGTCATACATGTGTTCAAGGACCTTTAAAATATTTCCGTTGATTTTATACGTCCTCATGGTTGCCCATAGCGCTTTATGCCATACCCTATCAAACCCCTTCTTAAAATCAACAAACACACGATACAGTTTTTGCTGCTGTTCAAGATATTTATCTCTTATCAGTCTTAAATTAAACATCTGTTCTGTATTGCTTCTTCCCTGTCTGAACCCTGCTTGTTCTTCAAGAATGATGTTCTCCGCTTCGGGTTTCAATCAGTTAATGATTAATATAAGCATGCCCTTGCTAGGGTGGCTGAAGAAGCTTATTGTTCTGTAATTTTGGCACAGCTTTAGGTTTCCAGACTTAGGAAACGGTATAACCATCGATTTTGTGCATGTCCGGCCAGTTTCCTGTCGCCTATAATTTGTTGCAGATGTGTGTCAGGCCTTCTACCACTACCTCCCCACCTGTAAGAGCTCTGCTGGTATATTGTTCACCTTCTCTGTCGTTATCAGTTGGCTATCCTCTATAGTTGTTGGTATTGGATTGTTTTCCCAGGTTCGTTCCGTCCCTCATAGTTGAATAACTTGGAACGATACTCTGTCCATCGTGCCAGCACGTGATTGTCCTCAATAAGGCACTTGCCGCTTTTATCCTGGAACATGACTAGCCTGCCGATATATCTATCTTTGCGTGTGTGTGTGCGTGTGTATAGGAGGTTAAGTAAAGTTCTTAACATGCACACTGTGTGGCCACATCAGAGGAAACGCCGTTACTCCTCAACGTTGGTTGACTTCAGAAAATAAAGGTGTAATATTTTTTTACTTAATTTTTTAGCAGATCATTGTATTTCCACGATGTCTAGTCTTCTTATCTGTAAGTCAGGTACCTATTTGTTAGTCGATACGCTAGAGCGTGCAGTGACCTGATAGCGAACGCTGTTCCTATGTCATCAGATCCTAACCGTCTTTACTTTTCTTCTCACAGAAAATAATTATAAATTAAAATAAGGCGCAATTAGCAAGACATAGAGGGAAATAATCCATGGAAATGTTTAAAAAAACGTTAGTTATGAGTTGTGCCCCGTCTGTCGCAAACTCGTGCTCAGCAAGAAACGTGTTCCTGGTCAAGATACCACAGATCATAGATTAGACAATTTCTGTCCTCGGACTTACGACAGGTTAATTTTTAGTATTTGTGACGTAGCTCGAAAACTGCTGTAACTCGAACCACCGACATGTTTCACTTATAAACTTTTGTACTGTTCTGTCGTCATAACTAAAGAAAAGAAATCATGAATTGCTGGAAGAAACATCATAGACCTTATTATTACTTGATAAAATAGTCCCCCTATCAGTCATGACTGACAATATGAAGATGGAGCCTTGGAGACTTAGCTTTCAAGTGAGTTTTCTGTTTCCGTTTTTCTTGCGGTGTTGTCGGTTCACTTCTCCTCCTTGCAAGATCTTCTTTTAATCAAGCACGGAATGGCTCGTTAGCAAATATCGTCAAGTGGATCTTCTGCCACTTTGTCTTTTCAAGATGTCAAATTCATGTCTTCATTATCACGCTTGCACACATCGCTGAACCTCAGCTATGGTAGGAAGATGCTGAGCAGCGCATGAGCTACAGTGGTCAGCGACCCATAGCTGACTGTTAGCGTTAGGGCCAGCGAACCAGAGCTGCCAAGACCCTTCTACACCTCCACGCGGTGATCCTGGATAACAGGCTGCAGCAGTGCAGACTGGCCAAGGAGAAGGGATTGAAGAGGGAATGCTAGCCCGGTACTAGAAAAATGCTTGCATAAGTCGGATGTGTTGGACCGAAAGGTGCAAATATCGCAGTCAAGCTGTAAACTACAACACAACGCATTCCGTTATCCGGACTACCTTCTGCTACTTAAACCCTTTCAGGGATTAGTAGCGCGAGATTGAGAACGAAAGAAGCCCAGCCAAGCTAAGCTATGGTAGACCGACTGTTCTTTTTCGCCAACTGTGCATTAAGAATATCTTAATGAAAGTGACCATCTTTCATGCTTCGAACATGATCCGGCCATCGCAGTCTTCGCTGCTTAAGGAAAGTGTGAATGCTTGAAAGTCTGAAACTAGAATGCATCACCGCATTGTCCATACTGTCCCTCCATATAATTCAAAAAGTGGGTCACAGACACTGAAGATAGAAGGTGTTAAGACTGAGCCCTTGTTTGGAATAGGTTGTCCAAGTTTCGCAACCATTTGAAGGGTTTTGACGACACATGCATTGTAAACCATGGCCTTGGCTTTAATTGTAAGTTTCGGGAATTCCCCAAAACGCGTCGCGAACAAATGTGCAAGCAGCTCTTCCAATGCAAATGTCTATTTTTGGGCCTAGAGAGAGTTTGTTGTCGATGAGGGACTCCAAGTACGTAAATTGGTGCACAGCTGCCGGTTCATCATTATCGATGTTAAGAGTTGGTTAGGCATCTTCTTCTTGTCTCATTTGTTTTGTTGAGACTTATTATGAGATCAAAATCTTTGCACGGCTGGGCAAAGCGATCCATCAAGCACTAAAAGTCCTGCTGACCAAGGGCTACAATTAAAGCGGCATCAGCGGAAATCAAATCCCTGATGGTGATCTTCCCGTTCTCCGTTATGACCTTGAGTCTTGCAAGGTTAAACAGTCCACCATCCGACCTAGTGTGCAGATAGATTTCATCATTTGCGTTACCAAACGCATGTTTCAGCTGTAGAGTAAAATGATTACAAACTGTGCCGGGGCTAGGAACCAATCTTCATTTACACCACTGCGAATACCAAATGAATGTGACATACTACAACCAAATCGGACGGCTTTCACACGGAGATCACCCTGGGAGCCACTCTTCCCCTTCTCTCCTCACTCTGTTTTATTTGACTCTGTCCTACAGTCACACTCTTGTACAACTTTCACACGCGCCCTCATGGTGAGGCCCTTCCATTGCACTTTGGTTGGGCTAGCTTTGAGGGCGCACAAACCTAGCATAGGTACATACAGATGCACATGCATCCAAGCACTGGTTTATGCGTCCTGATATCGCCCAATGGACTACGGTCGGGGTTGGAAAATGGCGCGCCTCCGCCAGTAGAAACTAGTGAGGCAAACATCTGAGCAAAAAAAAACAAAAAAACAAATCGGACTGTTATTTTCAAGGTCTCATTGAAAGGTATTATTAGGCGTAGTAGTTTGCTTGAGCAGGTTATTTTAAAGAGATTTCGAATAGTCCATCCATGCCAAACAAACCAAATGTCTTTGTTAGTTCAATGAAGGCGAAATAAATGGCCGATTCTGGTCGCGTGACTTTTCCGGCAGTTTCCGAGGCGTAGTAGTACTAGTAGTAGTAGTAGTAGAAGAAGTAGTAGTAGGAATAGTAGTAGTAAGTAGTGGTAGTAGTATTAGTGCTATTAGTAGTAGTAGTACTAGTAGTAGTAGTAGTAGAAGAAGCAGTAGTAGTAATATTAGGTAGTAGTAGAAGTAGTATTAGTAGTAATAGTAGTAGTAGAAAAGTAGTAGTAGTAGTATTAGTGCTATTAGTAGTAGTAGTAAAAGAAGTAGTAGTAGTAATAGTAGTAGTAGAAAAGTAGTAGTAGTAGTATTAGTGCTACTAGTAGTAGTAGTTGTAATAGTAGTGGTAATAGTAGTAGTAGATAGTACTAGTAGTAGTAGTAGTAGTCGAAAAAGAAGTAGTAGTAGTAGTTGGTAGTGGTAGTATTAGTGCTATTAGTAGTAGCAGTAGCAGTAGTCCCTTTCAACCCTAACTGACTGTATGATTATAAGACTTTAAAGTGGTAAAGAAAGATCTACGTATCTTTTTTTGTTTTCTCTCTCTAAGAGACGTTGTCGTTTCACGTTTCCGCGCTGCAAGAGCATCTTATAATCAAGTGTGAGGTGGCCCTTCAGGGTACATCTCCACTTGGATCGGTCTGCAGCTTCGTCTTCCCAGGATGTCAGACATGTTCAGGGTCTTCATATAACGCTTTCACACATCTGTGAACCAAAACAGTCGATTGCTGTCTTGTCATCCACCAACTGTCACTAGAAGACATATTTGGGAATGCAACTAACTATCTTTCATTCAACGAATATGATCAAGCCATCGGAGTCTTCGCTTTCTACGGAGAGTGTACATACTTTGAAGACCAGTGCGATATACAGATGCAAAATGGTGTAAGCATATAATCAAACATCATTCTACCAGCTAACCACGACCTTTGACCTGCAGAATACTAGGTCAGTCGTCAAGCTAACCACGAACTTTGACCTGTATAATACTAGGTCAGTCTTCAAGCTAACCACGAACTTTGACCTATATAATACTAGGTCAGTCTTCAAAAAGACTAAATCATAACGGGGATCGAATGGTCAAGGTATTTGAACTGTCTAATCAGAATGATGTACATTCAGAACTTCAGTATGGCAAATCATAAGTGCAATAAAAAGCTATCACCTACAGTAGTGTCTGTCGGTGCGTGCGAACTTTAGTCATCAGCCTATACATAATACTGAGTACAAAGTCGTAGTAGTAGTTGTAGAAGTAGTAGTAGTAGTAGTAATAATATTGGTAGTAGTAACAGTAGCGGTAGGTGTCGTAGTCGTAGTGGTAGTAGCAGTAGTAATAGTGGTGGCAGTAGTATCAGTAGTAATAGTGGTTGTTGTAGTAGTAGTAGTAGTAGTAGTAGTAGTAGTAGTAGTAGTAGTGGTAGTGGTAGTACTAGCAGTAGTAGCAATAGTAGTAATAGTTGTTGTAGCATTAGTAGTGGTAGCAGTAATAGCAGTAGCAATAGTAGAAGTAATAGTAGTAGTAGTAGTAGTAGTAGTAGTAGTAGTAGTGGAAATAGTAGTAGTAGTTGTTGTTGTTATGGTTGTGGTTGTAGTAATATCACAGCCGATGCTGACGGGGAAGACGAATGATTAACTATTTCATTGTCGGGAGATACCACTATTTGTAATTTCTACTTTTGTGATACTGTCTCGCTTTCCCTAAATGTGAGCCAGGTAACCGTTTAAGTAAAGGTAACCCTATTTCCAAAAACTGCCATCGAGGAAATAAGTCAGATACCTTATTGTACGTGACCTGTGGTGACCATCCTTTGTCATCGCTGGACTGTCTTCACAACATACACCATCGGAGATGATGTGTTGCAGACTTCACTTTACGTGGTCTCAGCTTTTTGTGAGGAAAGGTGACCTGTTCACTTCCTCTTCCTTCGCTATCTGCAAGTTGGGTACCAATTTACTTCTACATAAACAAAATACAGTCAATTAGCCCTCATTAGCCAGAGACCAGAGGCTGTTCTCGCTTCATGAAGTTTCTCGCTGAGACCAAGTAATGAATTCCACGCTGTTTCCAAAATCTGATCATTAAAGCTGTGTCCCAAAGGTGAAATCTGGTTCACAAAAACATTTTCTGGCCAAACCTGGGGCACACCAGGGACTTCCTAGCCGCTAACCTGGGATGAACTATCAGAGTAGCATTTCCTTTTCTGTGTTAGCTGCAACTTAAGGAAGTCGTTAAACTTTCTTAAGTGAGTCCGGCCTATCTGTGCTTTCCTTATTTGGTCGTGACTCCAGGCTTCAGTTGTCTCCCTTGCGCAACCTGGTTAGATAGTATCTATTAGTAGAATGAGAGGGAGAGAGATGGGGAGTGAGGAGGGGGGGGGGGAGGAGAGCGTGTGGAAGAGAGAAAGAGAGATGAATGTTATGTATGTTAAACGAAACATTAAGAGAAGATAGAGTGACAGAATGTTGGAATTAATATACATATTAGCAAAATATGAAAGAGGGCTTGAATTAAATTGACATGTTGAGAATAGGTGAAGAGAGAGAGAGAGAGAGAGAGAGAGAGGGAGAGAGAGAGGGAGAGAGAGAGGGATGTGAGTGTTATAAAATCATTTGGGAGAAAAGGAGAGAGGCTGAATTTAGGAGTTATACATATGTTGAGAATAAGAAGCGGACACCCTGATTAAATTGTAACTTTCGGATTTGTTGTTGTTGTTGTTGTTGTTGTTGTTGTTGTTGTTGAGTCTCCAAGATAAGTTAAATTGACTCTTCCGTGCTATCTGACAACTACCTTTAGTGGCGGTTTGTAGTAGCTAACTTCCCATTCGGAGCGTGCTATTGAAGATGGACCCGTGGTCCTCCAGGCTGCTGTGCTATGCTTGACTTCACTTGTGTGACGTGAGACTTACTACTGCGGGGATCACATCGATCCAGATCTCGTTAGCCAGAGTGTCTTGAAATCAACCTGTTTACAGTGAATGTTTGAGCCAAAGGGCAGGAGCCCATAGGCCACTGGATCAATAACCAACCAACAGGGAACGTTACATGAAAGAGAGGTGTAGTTTTAGTCAATATGTTGTGCCTGGCCGGACTAGCACCTCAGTTCCCCATCACTTTAGAAACAAGAAAAAAGAAGAAGATAAAGAGTGGACGGTGAAGTAAAAGAAAGGAGATGAATACGCTGAGGAAGAGGAGTTCAGAGCAAATAAGTACTTTGGGAGTAAGACAATTGAGAGAGTTATACATTGAGACAGGTATTATGAAAAAGGTAGATAAGCCTGAAGATAGGAAAAAAGACTATAAACATGTAGAATCTAGTTAGAGAATATATATAAATGCAGAGTTAGCAACTTCATCATGCAAAATAACGTGCTACAGCAACAATTTTTCAGACTTGCATACATGATTTGGAAACGTTTCCTGTTAAGAAGCCAACTGTAGTCATTGACCCATGCCCATTTTGAATCGAATACGGAATTATTGTAATCATGTTAACGATAGTAAAACAGCGAATATTATTAGAGCGACAAATGTGATTAGGGCGATGTGTGTACACATATTTGTTGTACAACATTACTTCAATGTTTAGGAGCATCTGACCGAATGGTGGCGATGCCTGCCTGCTGGCAAGGAAAAAAGCGGATCTAATTGTCGGTTAAGAATTTTAGCGTATGTTGTTTTGCTGTTCAATCAAGGCCGCTGCATCATCATCATCATCATACGCGTCTCAGTCTCTATAAATCATGCGCGTGGCACCCTGTAAGTTTTGTCCAGCTGTCTCCTGTTTTTCGACACTGTCTGCTATGGCTGTAAAGGCCGATCCGCGAGTGACAGTCCCTGTCACAGATCGGACAACCATACTGAGGAGGCTGGCTTATCTGGCTGTTCCTTGATCTCTTCAACCTTCCTCTTTTCTCTGCAGCTAGAAGACCTCTACGAGCGTCAGCAGCTACCAAGCCCCCTCCAACTGACTGTCTCCAGATAGATCGATACTGAGCAATGTCTTCCCAGTCCTCGGATGTGATGTCACATGACTTCCTGTCCCTCTTGCAAACGTCCTTGAATCGCCGCGTGGGACGGCCTCTTCTTCTAACTTCTATCGCTGAATAGGCCATTGACAAAATCATGCCAACATACACGGTCCTGGACTGATCATTCTGCCTCTGTTCAGGTGTAACCATCCAGCCAGCAGCACGGTCCTGGACTGATCATTCTGCCTCTGTCCAGGTGTAACCATCCAGCAAGCAGCACGGTCCTGGACTGATCATTCTGCCTCTGTCCAGGTGTAACCATCCAGCCAACATACACGGTCCTGGACTGATCATTCTGCCTCTGTCCAGGTGTAACCATCCAGCCAACATACACGGTCCTGGACTGATCATTCTGCCTCTGTCCAGGTGTAACCATCCAGCCAGCAGCACGGTCCTGGACTGATCATTCTGCCTCTGTCCAGGTGTAACCATCCAGCCAGCAGCACGGTCCTGGACTGATCATTCTGCCTCTGTCCAGGTGTAACCATCCAGTCAGCAGCACGGTCCTGGACTGATCATTCTGCCTCTGTCCAGGTGTAACCACCCAGCCAGCAGCACGGTCCTGGACTGATCATTCTGCTTCTGTCCAGGTGTAACCATCCAGCCAGCAGCACGGTCCTGGACTGATCATTCTGCCTCTGTCCAGGTGTAACCATCCAGCCAGCAGCACGGTCCTGGACTGATCATTCTGCCTCTGTCCAGCTGTAACCATCCAGCCAGCAGCACGGTCCTGGACTGATCATTCTGCCTCTGTCCAGGTGTAACCATCCAGCCAGCAGCACGGTCCTGGACTGATCATTCTGCCTCTGTCCAGGTGTAACCATCCAGCCAGCAGCACGGTCCTGGACTGATCATTCTGCCTCTGTCCAGGTGTAACCATCCAGCCAGCAGCACGGTCCTGGACTGATCATTCTGCCTCTGTCCAGGTGTAACCATCCAGCCAACATACACGGTCCTGGACTGATCATTCTGCCTCTGTCCAGGTGTAACCATCCAGCCAGCAGCACGGTCCTGGACTGATCATTCTGCCTCTGTCCAGGTGTAACCATCCAGCCAGCAGCACGGTCCTGGACTGATCATTCTGCCTCTGTCCAGGTGTAAACATCCAGCCAACATACACGGTCCTGGACTGATCATTCTGCCTCTGTCCAGGTGTAACCATCCAGCCAGCAGCACGGTCCTGGACTGATCATTCTGCCTGTGTCCAGGTGTAACCATCCAGCCAGCAGCACGGTCCTGGACTGATCATTCTGCCTGTGTCCAGGTGTAACCATCCAGCCAACATACACGGTCCTGGACTGATCATTCTGCCTCTATCCAGGTGTAACCATCCAGCCAGCAGCACGGTCCTGGACTGATCATTCTGCCTGTGTCCATGTGTAACCATCCAGCCAGCAGCACGGTCCTGGACTGATCATTCTGCCTCTGTCCAGGTGTAACCATCCAGCCAGCAGCACGGTCCTGGACTGATCATTCTGCCTCTGTCCAGGTGTAACCATCCAGCCAGCAGCACGGTCCTGGACTGATCATTCTGCCTGTGTCCAGGGGTAACCATCCAGCCAGCAGCACGGTCCTGGACTGATCATTCTGCCTCTGTCCAGGTGTAACCATCCAGCCAGCAGCACGGTCCTGGACTGATCATTCTGCCTCTGTCCAGGTGTAACCATCCAGCCAGCAGCACGGTCCTGGACTGATCATTCTGCCTCTGTCCAGGTGTAACCATCCAGCCAGCAGCACGGTCCTGGACTGATCATTCTGCCTGTGTCCAGGGGTAACCATCCAGCCAGCAGCACGGTCCTGGACTGATCATTCTGCCTCTGTCCAGGTGTAACCATCCAGCCAGCAGCACGGTCCTGGACTGATCATTCTGCCTCTGTCCAGGTGTAACCATCCAGCCAGCAGCACGGTCCTGGACTGATCATTCTGCCTCTGTCCAGGTGTAACCATCCAGCCAGCAGCACGGTCCTGGACTGATCATTCTGCCTCTGTCCAGGTGTAACCATCCAGCCAGCAGCACGGTCCTGGACTGATCATTCTGCCTCTGTACAGGTGTAACCATCCAGCCAGCAGCACGGTCCTGGACTGATCATTCTGCCTCTGTCCAGGTGTAACCATCCAGCCAGCAGCACGGTCCTGGACTGATCATTCTGCCTCTGTCCAGGTGTAACCATCCAGCCAGCAGCACGGTCCTGGACTGATCATTCTGCCTCTGTCCAGGTGTAACCATCCAGCCAGCAGCACGGTCCTGGACTGATCATTCTGCCTCTGTCCAGGTGTAACCATCCAGCCAGCAGCACGGTCCTGGACTGATCATTCTGCCTCTGTCCAGGTGTAACCATCCAGCCAGCAGCACGGTCCTGGACTGATCATTCTGCCTCTGTCCAGGTGTAACCATCCAGCCAGCAGCACGGTCCTGGACTGATCATTCTGCCTCTGTCCAGGTGTAACCATCCAGCCAGCAGCACGGTCCTGGACTGATCATTCTGCCTCTGTCCAGGTGTAACCATCCAGCCAGCAGCACGGTCCTGGACTGATCATTCTGCCTGTGTCCAGGTGTAACCATCCAGCCAGCAGCACGGTCCTGGACTGATCATTCTGCCTGTGTGCAGGTGTAATAATTTAATCTTAGTTCCTTCTCCCATTCTCATCTCCGTGTATGTTTGGGTGTACCTATCCTTTTTTTCACATGAGGATTCCATGTAAGAGCATGTCTGGCTATGTTGACCAGTGCTATTCGTAGTATATGTCTTATCCAGCTCAAATGTCTTCGCTAAATGGGTTGTTCCATTGGGTGTTTTTGGCTCCTGTCCCATAAGTCTTCATTTCTCAATATGCTATGCCATTTTATGCCCATTATCCTTAAAATGCATCTATTAACGAATGATTAGACTCTGGCAAAGATGGCGCCGTAACTGGCTGCGAGTCTACATTTCTCTACTGTTTTTGGATCATTATGGATGCCGCCAGACCACGGATTTGCCTGGAATTCACACTAGTCGACGACTTACACTTGTGTTTACGGATACGTGGAGTTGTTTTCCGTCTGGACTTGTTATTTCGTTCTTTTTTTGTGATTTCTTCCATCCGTTTATCCTGGTCTGGACGCCGGCTTAAACTAGTTATACCTGTGTCGTATCTCACGGGTTAGTTCTGCCGGTTCACCTTCACGAATTTGGCGTGTGGGAATTTTAGATATTACTTTGATGAACTGAATACAGCTGGGGAGAGATGCCAGACTCACTCACATGCTGAGTATTGTCCATACGACCTCTTGTGGTTATCGAAAAGGCACGACAAACTGCGTTAGATGCCATCCCACCTTTCTACCCTGCGGGTTACATGTTTACGGAAAGGCTTCGGTGGTAACCCTGAGGCAAAATCTGCATCCTATCTCCAGTCGTCTCGATGAATGTCTTGCCACTGGCAAAATGTAGCTTAGGCTCTGTGAGTGAGGTTGACAACAGGCGCAGTTTCTTCCTCACTTTAATCCAAATCACCGCGCAAGTCACCCATTTCAGCGGACACAGCAAGAGATACGACTGTCCACAGGGCTGAACAAAGAGAGTGGTCTTCATCACTTGTGATGGACAAAAACTATCATGGACACAGCAAGAGATACGACTGTCCACACGGCTGAACAAAGAGAGTGGTCTTCATAACTTGTGATGGACAAACTATCATGGACACAGCAAGAGATACGACTGTCCACACGGCTGAACAAAGACAGTGGTCTTCATCACTTGTGATGGACAAACTATCATGGACACAGCAAGAGATACGACTGTCCACACGGCTGAACAAAGACAGTGGTCTTCATCACTTGTGATGGACAAACTATCATGGACACAGCAAGAGATACGACTGTCCACACGGCTGAACAAAGAGAGTGGTCTTCATCACTTGTGATGGACAAAAACTATCAAGAGTCTTTGTTGTAAGGCCTTGGTGTGTCTCAATTATTCCGCTCCATACATCAGCAGCGACTTGACACTGAATTTAAGTTTTTTAAACTGATTGTGAATTTGGTTTCTCTGGATCTCCACATTTTGTTTAGTGTCAGGAATGCCATTCTTGCCTCTCCAATTCTCGTCCTTACATCTGCATCTGTACCTTCTGATGTGTCTATTAAGTTGTCCATATAGGTAAAGGTCAGATGTCTCAATTTCAATGGTTTCTGATACGATTTTGTCAATGTAGATGAGAAAGCAGAGGACAAAGCACACACCCCTTTCTCACGCCGGTAGTGATTTAGTAAGCGTCTGTGACACCATCAGTCGTTCTGACGACGTTTGCACTCGAACGATACAGTGCTCTGGCATTATTAATAAGCTGAACTTGTACACCATAATCTTCCAGTATCTTCTAAAGTTTAGTCCTGTCTACTCTATCAAAAGCTTTTTTCCTGATCAATGAAAGAAATAAATATATTTTCGCTGTATTTTATTGATCTTTCGCTTAATTGCCTTAAGATGAATAAGGGTTTGGCAATTGTTGAGTATGGCTTTCTTATTTTTCTTTTCTTCTATTTTATGTAATGTCTCTGTTGTGATCGATTCTCTGTGTTAGGATCTCCTGAATCCTATAGTTTCTTCACTTGTGTTACTCCACGTATCTTTAGCCGGTTCCGACATTCTATTAATGTCCATCTCGTCCTTATGTAACGCTTGTAACAATTGGTGTTTGTTTTTAAGTTTTATGATATATTCTGTCTCCCTGTCCTGATCTCGTAAACCGTTTGATTTTTATCTCGTTTTCCCTGCTCCCATTTCTAGGTGCATATTTAGTCTCAGCCACATGATCCTCAGTCACATGATCCTCAGTCACATGATCCTCAGTGACATGATCCTCAGTCACATGATCCTCAGTGACATGATCCTCAGCCACATGATCCTCAGCCACATGATCCTCAGCCACATGATCCTCAGCCACATCATCCTAAGTCACATGATCCTCAGCCACATGACCCTCAGCAACATCATCCTCAGCCACATGATCCTCAGCAACATCATCCTCAGCCACATGATCCTCAGCCACATGATCCTCAGCCACATGATCCTCAGCAACATGTGGTGGTCTGAATCTACGTCTGCAGCTTACCTTACTCTTATATGTTGTAGTGTACTTCTGAACGATTGGCTGACACAGATGAGGTGAATCCGGTCTTCCATCACGTGGTCTGGTAATCTCCACGTGATCTTATGAATCTTCGTGTATGCTTGCTCAAATTATCATTTTGCGCAGCCCATATAGCTCTGCAAAAATTTCTCCATTTTTGGTCATTCCTAGTCTTACCATAATCTGGTCCAGGTTGTCTGCTGCTCCTTCTTTAACATTGAAGTCCTCTGTCTTTCTATTTGTTTTATTTCCCTAAAAATCCTATCGACTTCAGAAATTGGAATAAACTCGTACGAGTTTTTTTTTTCAATTTAAAAACAAAAAATCAATATTAAATGTTTTTCTCTATCCTAGAACACAAATAAAAACGAAACTGTCTCACCTTTTTGATTGCAATACTCAAGCCATCCGACCATTTTTAATTTGACAAGTTCTATTTGTAGACTCGTCATTTACTTTTATCACTTGCCTTGCTCTATTTTTGTGGCCCTATATTCTCTCACATTTATCAGTTGATATTGATACTCAGACCTGCTGAAAACGGATGTGCCGGACCGAAATGGGGAAGTGTCGCAGTGAAGCTGTAAGCTACAACATAATGCATTCCGTTCTCTGGAAAACATCATATTACCTGCCAAGCGATCTTCAGGGATTGATGGCGGGCGTTTGGGATCGTTCAGGGATTGATGGCGGGAGTTTGAGAAGGACGACGACGAAGAATATGATGAAACGCTCATCTGTGCTCGCTATTCTCGACAAATGTCCTCAGTTAGCGGAATCCAAGTGGCAATCCTCTTCTGTGCTCGCTATTCTCGACAAATGTCCTCAGTTAGCGGAATCCAAGTGGCAATCCTCATCTGTGCTCGCTATTCTCGACAAATGTCATCAGTTAGCGGGATCTAAGTGGCAATCCTCATCTGTGCTCGCTATTCTCGATAAATGTTCTCAGTTAGCAGGATCCAAATGTCTCTTCTTACAACTGGATCACGTTAAAAACGTGAACCTGAATGCCCCTAGCTGTAGCGCAATACACAAATTTTTTGTTGGGGAGATAACTGTCTCGATTCCACTTAGTTGACCATGCTGCTGTAACAAAGCTTGTTTCCAGGTACATGCATTGAATGATCTGTATATTGTACTTTATAATTATATATATATATTTTGTTGTTGTTGCGTTCTCCTTATTTCTGCAATCTCCAAGGCGGTGTGAGTTGCACTGTGATTTTTATTTTTCACCTATCGAACCAGCGCATCCGACTTCAGCATTAATTTTATGTAAGGGTCTGCTCCCTCCTACATTTTCTAAGGGTTTGCTTCCCCGGTGTAACGGCCGGTGATGTGATGGAAATCGAACCCAGCACCTTTGGGTTGTGAGCCGTGTCACTTAACCACTAGCCCTCATATAATTATATGAGTTTTAACATCGCATGTCAAACATGAAACGAAAATGTATCGAGTGACTAAAGTGGGGACTCAGTGGTCTCAAGGTAGAGTGTCCGCATTGGGTGTACGAGAACGCGGGTTCGAATCAAGTTGGAGACCGATATTTTTTCACATGATCTTCTGGTAAAAATTCCTCTGATCTTTGGGTAATGAGACCAGACTCCTGATCTCTGGGTAGTGGAGTCAGACTCCTGATCTCTGGGTAGTGGAGTCGGGCCCCTGATATCTGGGTAGTGAGATCAGACCCCTGATCTCTGGTTAGTGAGATCAGACCCCTGATCTCTGGGTAGTGAGATCAGACCCCTGATCTCTGGGTAGTGGATTCGGACGCCGGATCTCTAGGTAGTGAGATCAGATCCCTGATCTCTGGGTAGTGGATTCGGACGCCGGATCTCTAGGTAGTGAGATCAGATCCCTGATCTCTGGGTAGTGAAATCGGACACCCGTATTGAGTGTCGAGCACGTTAAAAATATCTGGCAGTCAAAAATCGAAAAGATGAATCTTAACGGCAAACTACTCAGACACAATTTAAAAAACAATTCTAGTTAAAAATCTACCCAAATTATGTGTACGTTCCGTCAGGCCTAGTAAGCCGCAGGAAGTTTACAAAATCTCACATGGATAGCCATCGGCTAGCTGGCAACATCACAGGCAACATCCCTGTTTGAATACCAGGATTCCATGTTGAATGACAAGTTACCTCTGACATTTAGGGAGGAAAACTAACGTTTGTTCAGGCAAAATATACTGATCAGATGTTAATCAGATTCAGGCAAAATATACTGATCAGATGTTAGTCAGTTTCAGGCAAAATATACTGATCAGATGTTAGATTCAGGTAAAATATACTGATCAGATGTTAGTCAGATTCAGGTAAAATATACTGATCAGATGTTAGTCAGATTCAGGCAAAATATACTGATCAGATGTTAGTCAGATTCAGGTAAAATATACTGATCAGATGTTAGTCAGATTCAGGTAAAATATACTGATCAGATGTTTGTCAGATTCAGGAAAAATATACTGATCAGATGTTAGTCAGATTCAGGCAAAATATACTGATCAGATGTTAGTCAGATTCAGGAAAAATATACTGATCAGATGTTAGTCAGATTCAGGCCTACTGGCTTGAACATACTGGCCAAGACCCTCACCTCGGCTTCCTAATATCCCTCCCTGGAAACTGGATGTTTTCATGGCATTCTGACTAACGAGGTGAGGGATGTACGTGATCCCCGTAGTAGTGAGTGACACGCAAAAGGAAGCCGAGCATTGCACAACCGGCTGGTGGACCCAGGTCCACCTTCAACAGCACACTCGAGATGTGAGGAAAGCTACTGTAACCTGCCACTTAACGTCCTTTTAAGGGCGCACAAAAGAGTAACCTACCCATTGTGAGCATTCACACACAACAATCTCTGAGATTTGAAACCATCACATATTATGCTGAAATAAGAGTAAGATAAATAATACCGGAGAAAGGAAAGTAGGTCCCACGCACTCCCTAATCGAGTCTTACAGAGAAAGTGAAGAAAGAGACAGAAAGTGAAAAGTACACCCCACCATACGAAAGAGTGAGAGAGAGACACAGCGGAGTTACTCATGCTCAGCTGACTCTTTGGTTGTCGGTTACAGTGGCTCTTCTTTCATCTAGATGTAAAAGTAGACTGAAGTCCTCCTAGTTATATGGAATCCAAGACTCCTCAGTAAGCTCATGGAGATTACAGTGGCGATCCCCACCTCGTTTGTGAGGCTGCTGTAACATAGCCTGTTTCCATGAACAGAAATGAATACGCAAGGGTAGACATTAATCAGTATGTTTCATCTTATCCTGACATTACATGCCAAAAATAGATAAATACATACGCACGCAAAGAGGAGACAAGTAAACATAAAAATACAGAATAGGACAGAGAGCCGCACGCAGAAACAGAAAAGACACAAAAATGTGTACGAAACAGAGAAGCGTTAATGGACACGCGCATGGAGATTATATTACAAAACAATTCAGCCCTTTGTAGAGTTAATCACGTCGGCTAACATACCATCAATATGGTACACCCTCTGTTTCTATTTCTGTTTCTAAGAATCATCGTCACTGCACTTCGGGCATACCCATAGGTGCTCAGTCTCTCTCATCAAATGGCGTAAGGTATGGATGCTGATTGTCCCTGTAGCTCGCTGGTTGTATACTGTCCTGCGCCGTCCTCTCATGCGCCCCACGCCGCTCGAACTTCGTTTAATGTCAGGCATCTCGTTTCCTGATAGCCTACTATGTCCAGAGATCCATTGCAAGGTGGCAATAATCCTATGGGCGGTGATTCTAGTTTTGATCGCCTTCCTCACCAAGAATATCAAATTTTTATTGTATGGGGTGTGCTTCAAGGCCTTCAGAACCGACTTGGAGTCACTAAAAATAACAGTGTCCATTTTCTTTGTGTATGACAACAACAAGAATAGCACCACTGTCTCACAGAAAGCATGCCATAAGAGACAACTAACTGTGTGACATGGAATCACACTGGCCCATGGTTAGGTGGTTTGTTTAGAGCAGCATAGATGGCGCCTAACAGGCTGTGGGTCTACTTTCCTCTAGTGTTTGAGTCTATTAAGATGGAATCGCACATCGGTTAACCACCCTCTATAAGCGCTTGTCCCATTGTCGCAACGCAGCGAAGTATTAAGCTGCTCGAGCCTAGTCCGCTGAGCAGAAATACCCTTCTCCCGGCTACACCCAGCTCATACCAGAGCTGAGACCTGTACATAATGCATCCGCCTTGTAGAAGTACAGGTGGACTAAGAACTTTTGGTATCAATTCGCCCAAGCCAAACTGTTGGTGCCAATCTAAATTGCAAACTGCTCAACTGAAACGTTTCCAGGCAACTGTTGGACGCTTGCCAACGATGTTTATGTGCAGCTATACACTACAGGCAAAGAGACGTCGGGCATAGAGTCGAATAGGTTCCCCTGTTACAGGTACATGTCCTGTGAGCAAATTAATTTTATAATAACATTATTAACAATAATGATCAAATAGCGTTTTCACATGCGCTGTCTGCGCAGATTGCTCTGTGTTTCTGTTTCTATTTCTAAGAATCGCCGTCACTGCACTACGGGCAAACCCATAAGTGCTCAGTCTCTCTCATCAAATGACGTAAGGTATGGATGCTGATTGTCCCTGTAGCTAGCTGGTTGTATACTCTCCTGCACCGTCCTCTCATGCGCCCCACGCCGCTCGAACTTCGTTTAATGTCGAAACTTTGCAGTCTGTGGATTGCTGCTTCATCTATTGCGGTGTCCTCATCCAGCAGGCGGTCATTGATTGATTTCAAAATGTCACCTGTCCATCACCAATGTGCCCATGATGGGAGCCCGTGAAGCCAAGATGTCAGCTCTTTCATTGCCTGAACCCCGGCATGAGCAGGACAGTAGATCCAGGTCAGCGCCTGGAGGTTTGAGGCCTCAACAGCTGCTATCCACTCGTACCTAAGCCATTCCTTCTGTACTTTCTGAAGTACGGCTTGCGCGTCTGTCACGATGACTGCCTTTGTTATAGAAGTCTCAGATATCCATTTCAGTGATGAGGTCACTGCTTCCGTCTCCATTCTCATACTGGAGGTTGTTGACATGTATGCCCTACTGCGCTCAGCAACGACCTCTCCTCTCACTCTAGCCGAGAAACCCCAGGCTGATGTCCCACTGCGAACGACTGATCAGTCGGTGTATATGACAGAGTCACTCTCCTGCTCTTTGTTTTGGTCAATAGGGTTTGGGATGTGGTTGTAAGATGAAGGCACACCAACTCGAGGCACCACAACGACGACACATTCTAGTACACAGAAAGACAGACATTTAGGCAAAGAGAAATACATAGAGCAACAGAGAGTGTGACATAGGGAGACAAATCGTAGACACACAAAGAAAAAGAGAACTACATACACACAGATATAGAGAACTACAGACACACACACACACACACATACATATATATATATAATACAACTACATACACCCGCACATATAGAGAACTATAGACACACACATATAGAGAACAACAGACATATATAGTGAACTACAAACGCACACAAACACATATAGAGAACTCCACACACACACACACACACATAAATAGAGTACTACACACATACACATATATATATAGAGAGTACTACATACAAACACACACACATACAAATAAATATATATATATAAACATATATATATGTATATATATATATATATATATATATATATATACATATATATATATATATATATATATTTAAAAAGAACTACACGCACATATATGGAGAACTACATACACACACACACACACACATATATATATATATATATATATTTATATATATATATATATATATATATATATATATATATATATATATATATATATATATATACATACATATATATAGAAAACTAAACGCTCAGATATTGAGAACTATAGGAACACATATATATATATATATATATATATATAGAATTATAGACAAACATACGTATATGGGATGATGATATTCATTCATCACATGTAATGAAGACCACTCTCTTTGTTTACCCGTGTGGAAATCCTTTTCTCTTGCCGTGACCGCTGGAAGGGAAGACTTGCTTGGTGATTTGGATTAAAGTGAGAAAGAAAATGCTCTTTTTGACAACCTCACTCTCTGGTCCTGAGCTACCTTTGGTTAGTTGCAAGTAAAAGATGCAGATTTTTCCTCACGGTTTACTCATGAAGCCTTTCCTGTAAACAGGCAGCGGAGGAGGATGACATCTAAAGTTGTGAGTCGTCCTTTTTCCATAACCGCAAGAGGTCATAGGGGCATTCTCTTCCAGAAGACGTGTTGTAATTCATTATAGTCATGTCTAAATTTTAGTCACGAAAAAACCGACGCTGTCTGCAGCTAGGGCGAACGGCGCCAATCTCGTGAAGTTCAGCCGTTGTGAATTAGACCGTGAAAATACTACACAGCTTTAGGGAAATTTATACGGCCGATGTCCAGGCAAGGATAATCGGAGGGACGAAAACTAAAATAAAAAAACGAACGAATTAACCAGTCTAAATGGAAAACAACAGCACATTTTCGTGAACACGAGTGTAAGTCGTCGACTAGTGTGAATTCCAGACAAATTCGTGGCCTGGCAGCAACCATAATGAACAAAAACATCAGAGCAATGTAAAAACACAGCTGGTAGGACGCCATCTTTGCCGCTCTTAATATATATTGCCGCTCTTGGTATATATTGCTGCTCTTAGTATATTGAACTACATACACACGCAGATATAGCGAACTACAGGCACTCATACAGAGAGAACTACAGACATACAGGTATAGATAACTACACACACAAAGATATAGAGAACTACATTCTCAAATATTTTATAATGTTCTGGTACACGTAGTCATATAGTAAACACTGCTGTCGAGGATGGAGTGTTAACGACTTCACTTTGTGTTTATGAGTTTGGTTGGCAAGTTCACTCCTATCTACTTTTCCGTTCATAACAGTTAGTCATGTATCCATTTACAGCTTGGTCGATTGAAACGTGTGGATAAAATCTTTGCTAAGACAAGTAAGTGGTCTATCACTGCGCTAATATTCTGACAGTAATAACGTAATAAATTAGCCCATTTCAAAGCTTCTTCCATGTTGGCTGCATCGCAGACAACTCAACTTGGCAACACGCCCTGGCATAGCCAATAACCTATGGAGACGTATTGACAGAGCCGTGTACTGCTACCAAAACATTTGGTTATAGATTGAAAGAATTCCGTACTGCACCAAAAACACTAAACCAGAGATTGAAAAGCCCCTTACTGCACCAAAAACACTAAACCAGAGATTGAAAAGCCCCTTACTGCACCAAAAACACTAAACCAGAGATTGAAAAGCCCCTTACTTCACCAAAAACACTAAACCAGAGATTGAAATGGGTCTCGTACTGCAACAAAACACTAAGCCAGAGATTGAAATGGGTCTCGTACTGCAACAAAACACTAAGCCAGAGATTGAAAAGCCCCGTCCTGCAACAAGAACACTGGTAAACAATAATTCTCATGTAAAACTGCATTTGACCCTCCCTTTGTGTTGCAAACACTTTAACGATATGTTGCATTCCTTATATAATCGGATAACAACAATGTCACTCACCGACGGATTGTTTTATTGGCGCGTCTGAGAAAAAGAGTAGTTAGATCGCTTCTGTCTCACAACAAAGATCATGTTTCGATTTCCAGTCGGGACTGGCTTTAATCTTCTCAACTGTAAATTTGTTCCAATCCACAGTTAGGGAATTCATGATGACAATCCAGTGATCTGGTTATTCTACACCAGAAAAACTCTCCATACGTAAACCTACCTTGCCGAGGTTGGAGAGCTTGCGTGCGCCAATGATCCAAGGAGCTATGCCGGAGGGAGTTTTACTCCTGGCAGGGTCACCCCATGCCGGACAGGTCCTTGGAGAGAGGAGAGACAAGAGGAATGAGGAGCAGGTTGGGCCTTTTAGGTGGAGCTGCAGAACCCACCGGCGAGTGATACATGCTCTGGGCTGCACCCATCCATCCTCACTCCATGGGTGAAATGCATTTTTATCTCGTTCGTTACTTTTTGTCCTCTATCATCCACTTTTGTATTTATGAGTTAGGTTGGCAAGTTCACTCCTATCTACTTGTCGGTTCATAACATTTAGTCATGTATCAATTTATAGCTGGGTCGACTAAAACGTGTCCTCCCATGGATGACGAAGAGATGCAGAACAGCGGACATTGTACCTCTGCCCCTTTGTGACGATCTTCCACATGGCGGGGAATGCCACATATGCCATCCCTACAGATGTGCTAGCAAGACTGACGGAAGAATGATATGCTATAAATATGATATGTCTCTGGCAGGAAGTGACGATCCTCGGCCACCGACACACTGGACTATCTCCGTTCAGGGATACTACAAAGATGTGTCCTTAACCCCCTTCGCCATCATGATGCCTCTAAGACAACAGACTTTATACGAGAATGGACGTCGCCTCAACAACTGAGTGTTTTTGTCCGCGAGGCATTGGGCTGTCAAAAGCTGAAGGGATTATATCATCATCACATAAGACAAAAATGACCATTGTCCATTATATTCCCTTTGGTATCAGTTGATACATAAATTTTCTTAGCTCAGTAAGTTGTATTCTCTTCTCCAGTTCTTTATAAAGCCCTTTATAGGTCTGTTATTGTCTGCATATCAAACATACGAGAGGCGTTCAAATCAAACCGGGACTTTTGGTTCAAGTTCTACCTGAATGGGTTATATCGTGCTGGAACTACTATCATTAGTTAGGGGCACTTGTGTCCTATTACTGCTAGGTGGCCCACTTGATATCGGCCAGTCGCTTGACATAAATAAAAATGGCGGACAGTACTGTTGGTGCTGGCATGGAACAGCGTGTTGTTATGAAGTTTCTTGTGAACGAATGCGTGAAACCTGCAAGAATGTCAAGAAGATTGCAATCACAATACAGTGATGAGATACTTAGCCACAGTAAATCATTTGAATGGTGTAAATGTTGTAGAGAATGCCGTACATCCGTAAGTGATGATCCCGTCCTGCTCCTGCAAGATTACGCTCGACCTCATACGGTTCAACGCACTTTGTGCCATCTGCAGCATCTCGGCTGGGAAGTATTACCACATCCACCTTACAGTCCATACCTCGATTTCCATCTATTAGGAGATCTAAACGATAACATGGGAGGTCAGCATTTCATCACTTATGACGAAGTTAAACACGCTGTCCTAGATTGGTTCAGACATGCTGACAAATCTTTCAACGCTGAATCGTTTCAAGCATTACTTAAACGCTAGGATTAGTGCATAAATCTTGCAGGAGATTATATAGAAACATAAATGACATTTTGAGTACTTGAAAAATAATTTTGTTTTGAATACACAAAAAAGTCCAGATTTGACTTGAATTCCCCTTGTAATTTCAATCTTTCGTGTTCTTTCAGTCGCCTAACATATTCTAGGAGTAACAGCGGGGAGCATATCATTGCCCACACTTACTTATCTTTGTAAACCAGAATAGCCAATCTACTTTTTTGGTTACAGACTTCAGTTATTATTTTTTTCTTTTTCTTTTTCGTCTATTTCTTCTTCTTCTTCTTCTTCTTCTTGTTCTTTTCTTCTTCTTGTTCTTCTTCTTCTTTTTCTTCTTCATCTTCTTCATCTTCTTCTTGTTCATCTTCTGTTTTTTTCTCCTCGCTGCTTCTTGTTCTTCTAATTTTTCGTGTTCTTTTTCTTTTTCTTTCTTTTTCTTCTTCAATTTCTCATTTTTCTTCTTCTCCTTTTTCTTTCTTTTATTCTTTTTCATCCTCTTGAACTTATTCTATTTCTTCGTTGTCATCTTCTTTTTTTTTCTTCTTTTTTAATCGTCTTCTTTTCTATATTTTTTTAAGAACATCAGGGAGGGAGAGGGTAGCAGAGGGGAGAGAGGGGGAGATGGTGGAAAAGGGGGGGGGGAAGAAGGAGAGGGGAGGAGAGGGGAGGAGAGAGAGAGAGGAGCGAGAGAAAGGATAGGAGAGGGTGAGGGAAGAAAAGTAATAATTTTACCTCTTTTTAAAACATAAACTTCAAATGTGGGCCCATATCCCACATATTGAAGACCCCGTTATCTGTGGCAGTCTAATAGGCCCTTTCTCCGGTCACATATCATGTCGTTATCTGAATGTCTTGGGACGGGAACAATTCTCTTACAATAAAGTCTGGGGAGGAAATTATGTATCGCATATGGAGAGTGAATTGTGGGGAGCCCTGAGGATATTAGGGAGGGACAGACATTGGCGTCTATTCTTTGAGGAGAGAGGCGGAGATTGGAGGATGAGTAGGAAAGGGGGGGGGGGCGGTATTTGTTTAAATGGACTATAGACATAACAATGCAGATGCGTATTCGTAATTGGCAGAATCGACTGATTTTATCCCATATCAGAAGTTCGAGCCACACGTATCCTGGTCGTAAAGAATAGGGCCACTGTGCTTTCAGGCGTGCCATAAAGGGCGAATAAAGAGGGCTGTGCATAGGGCCAGCAGGTCAAACCTTTGCTTTGAAATATTCACTATAAATGTTCGGACACTGACTTCCTGCAAAGATCTCATCTGTAGTGGTGTGGTTATGCTTCTCTTGGAGCTAAAAGACGAATTATCATATCACAAGTTGTCGTCAAGCATCAAGTGTAGGAGGTTTCATGGTAAAAAAAAATCGAGATAAAGTTAGTCCCAAAACATATACTGCTGTCGAGGATAAAGTGTGTGTTAGAGACTTCAATATGTGAGGTGACATCTTGTTTATGAGGTGCAGTGGCCACTTCCTATCTGCACTGCCTTTTTTGTCTAGTATTAAGCCAGGTACCCATTTACAGATGGGTCGGCTGAAGGGTACTGGAACGGAAGTTAGACCCCTTTCACTTGATTTGAAACAGCAAGTGTTGCTTTCAACCTCATTGTACTAGATCTCAAGGTTAGGATGACTGACTAAATTCCTCACTCACTTTCATTCTAGGACAGTAGGTCAGGTACCAATTTACACTTCGGTAGTTTTACTGCCGATACCGGCACGCTTCAGTCGATCCAGCAGTATGGAGGGCTCATGTGTAATTGGTTATATAACTTACCGTTATTGGAAGAAAGGCAGCAAGGAAGGGCACTTGCTACCCCCACCTCATACACGCTGGGGCTTAGTATACTGAAGACTTTAACACTGTATCCACGAAGACAGTTTCTGCTAAAGGACTTATTATAAACAAACAAACATCATACCACTTATTCATACATGCTTTTTCTGTAACCTTCTTATCTCTGTCCATACAGGAAGCTTGAACAAACTGCTCGCAGTTACGACTGCTGTAACATGTATCTTTACATGATGATGTTGCAGGTCTCATTCATAACAAAGGCTAGCAACTATTTATGACATATTTGAAATGTTACTGTGTACCGATTCTATCTGTTCCCACGAACCACTTCGACGACTAGGATGCATCATCATCGCATTATTTCTCTATTTCCCAGAGCGGTTTGCGTTGCACTCCGGTTTTTATTTTCCGCCTGACAGCCCAGTGCATCCGACTTCGGCATGCATTTTATGTAAGTGTCTGCTTCCTCCTGCATTTTCTAAGGGTTTGCTTTCCCGGGGTAACGGCCGGTGCTGTGATGGTGATCGAACCCAGCATCTTCCGGTTGTGAGCCATATCACTTAACCACAAGCCCACGCGACGTCCTGGTCGGTATGTTGTGCTTGACCCTAACGTGACGTCATGGTCGGTATGTTGTGCCTGACCCTAACGCGACGTCCTGGTCGGAATGTTGTGCCCAATTTGTATTAGTTGTGATAAATATAATATGTGCTATAAACTGTAACAGTAGTGATAAATTTACTATTTCTGATAAATGTAAAGGGTTTGATATATGTAGTACTTTGGTAGACTTGTAATGGTTTTGAAACGTACAGGATAACTGATTTAATAAAATGTTGGGAGCCAGTATGTCAAGTAATTCATTAACGATATTTTGAGTTTACCAACGAAACGTCAAGTAACAAGTACAAAATGTCAAGTGATTTGTTTTATATATGTAGTTGTTGGGATATGATACATGTAGAGGTGTAGTTATTCCGTAATGGAATCCATCGATGAGACATCAGTGATGACAAAATCGAGTGATTACACCATGAAGAGATGACTTGACCATAACGATAACATCTAATCAGAAATCAAATTACTCTGGAAACAAAAAAATCACGAATGAAACATCGACTTCTTGATCAAACATCAAGATATTATATGATGAAGCATCAAAACATTACTTGATCAAACATCCAACGATAACCTGGCAAAATATCATGCGATTCCTTGACGAAACTAAGAGTGTATATGATGAAAAAGCGAGATATTGGATGCTAAAACAATGAATAATGTTTTTATGAAACATCAAGAAATTATAACAGATCTAACGTTATTTCTATCCTAGGTCATGGTACTATATAAACGTATATATAGCAGGTCCTAACATTATTGTATCACTTTATTTTCTCACTTTCTTCCTTACCACTATCACTCGTTAACTAACACTTTAATTAAACCACTAAAAATTCTTTAATCAAAAGCAAAAAAAGGATGTTTATTTCACAAACACCATTCACGTCATATCAATAAAATAGGCTCGTAAATCGTATTATATTATTCATCAATTATTAACTAATTTTAATGTCTCAATAGTTTTGTTATCAACACATCTCTAACTAACCATAACGTCTTTCAAGAGGTTCGTGCAATTAGCACAGGACTTACTCTTGCACTAAACTTTATCCAGGGTTCTAATCACGTGGTCGAAATCTAGCAATTGTTCTATTCACCGTCTATATCTCTGTGCGTTGATATAATGCAGTCTAGCTACTTGTTCTCAGTTCTAATCTCTCTGTCCTCGCTCGTCTGGTTCCACCTCTCAGCTTACAAAACGCTGATGTCTTTCGAGCATCTTATCTCGTCTCAATGTAAGGCAGATGTCTATTGAGCCTCTTATCTCGTCTCAACGTAAGGCAGATGTCTACTGAGCCTCTTATCTCGTCTCAACGTAAGGCGGATGTCTACTGAGCCTCTTGTCTCGTCTCAACGTAAGGCAGATGTCTACTGAGCCTCTTGTCTCGTCTCAACGTAAGGCAGATGTCTACTGAGCCTATTGTCTCGTCTCAACGTAAGGCAGATGTCTACTGAGCCTTTTATCTCGTCTCAACGTAAGGCGGATGTCTACTGAGCCTCTTATCTCGTCTCAACGTAAGGCAGATGTCTACTGAGCCTCTTATCTCGTCTCAACGTAAGGCAGATGTCTACTGAGCCTTTTGTCTCGTCTCAACGTAAGGCAGATGTCTACTGAGCCTCTTTTCTCGTCTCAACGTAAGGCAGATGTCTACTGAGCCTCTTGTCTCGTCTCAATGTAAGGCAGATGTCTACTGAGCCTCTTGACTCGTCTTAACGTAAGGCAGATGTCTACTGAGGTTCTTGTCTCGTCTCAACGTAAGACGGATGTCTACTGAGCCTCTTGTCTCGTCTCAACGTAAGGCAGATGTCTACTGAGCCTCTTGACTCGTCTCAACGTAAGGCAGATGTCTACTGAGGTTATTGTCTCATCTCAACGTAAGACGGATGTCTACTGAGCCTCTTGTCTCGTCTCAACGTAAGGCATATGTCTACTGAGCCTTTTATCTCGTCTCAACGTAAGGCGGATGTCTACTGAGCCTCTTATCTCGTCTCAACGTAAGGCATATGTCTACTGAGCCTCTTGTCTCGTCTCAACGTAAGGCAGATATCTACTGAGCCTCTTGTCTCGTCTCAACGTAACGCAGATGTCTACTGAGCCTCTTATCTCGTCTCAACGTAAGGCAGATGTCTACTGAGGTTCTTGTCTCGTCTTAATGTCAGGAAGTCGGCCATTGCAGCTGTACTCATGTCTATGACAGACACCAGTGGTTCTGTTACTGTGGTTGTCTGGCCGAGGAAACACATGAGTCACGACGGGTCGTCCAGGACGATATCTTCGTGTTGATGCAACAAATCTCCCTCTGACGAGAATGAAGTCGCGACACGAGAGACAGGTGTTAACGACGATTCGAACAGAACATCACACACAGACAGATTCTTACACGTGCGTAGCCTCTTGTTTCTTTTCAGTGTTGATCTGCTTCGGTGGCTTCTAATGATATCTTTCTATTCTGGTCACTCATGAGCTAAGTCTTATATATTATCTAACTACTGGTTCTCGGTCTATCTGCTACCTACTAAACTGCACGGTATAATTCTCTTCTCTCCTCCTTCTGTCCCTCCTGACCTGTCTCCCCTAGCTTATAAACTAAGCTCTCCGATTTGGTCAATAACTTCTACTTTCTTGAGTTCATTTTCCTAAAACTGTATTTGAACTGGCGTGTCCCAAAGAAAGGCTACCTTGTTTTTTACTACTAGATGACCTAGAGGTCGTGGGATTCACAGTAGATGGTGGGAATGTAATCTATTTTGGCTGGACAGTTTTAAACTGCATTGTTTAAGAATTATAAACAATGCCCCGTTCAATGAACTGAACCTATCGGGCAGGGTTCTCAAGTTATGTGTGGGTACCACGAACGGTATTTACAGGGCTTCCCTGACGTTGGCTCGTTGGACCCTTGCAACTCTATTAAAAGATTACTTGACCAATCATTAAGATATTATGTGATGAAACATCAAGAGATTGTTTGACCAATAATCAAAATATTATACGATGAAGCATCAAGAGGTACTTGAGCAAACATCAGATGGTTATAGGGTAAATAAGCGAGATATTAGATGCTAAAACACCTAAATATTTCAGGATGAAACATCAAGAGATTACTTGAGCAATCAAGCTACTATGCAATGAAGCATCAAAAGAAACTTGATAAAATATCAAGGAATTCCATGACGAAACATCAAGAGAGTAATTCACCACAGAACAAGGCAATATCTAACGACACAGCAGGATGTTCTGTGTCTTGACATCAACTATTTACAATGGAACTGTCGAATTTTATCAACAAAGTCTTGACAGATAATTCTTGTCGATCCAATTTCTAGTCAGAGGGTACATGTTATCTTAATAAGTATACAGCACGAAGATTTGTTGATTCCCATGGGTTTCTGATCGTCTTCTAATTTGGGATACACGTGATCGATGGAGGCTTTCTAGATGTCAGGTCGAGTTCTCAGCGTGCTCAGGGGTGTTTCTTCCATGATTATGGATGAACACAAATAGTGAGAGTGGATTTAGTAGGTACGGGTGGATGTATAAGAGTAGTGGTTGTGGTATCAGTAGTAATTGTAGCTAGAGTAGGAGTAAATATGCAACAAGGAGTGGTATTAGTAGTAGTAGTAGCAGTAGTAGTAGTAATATTGGTAGCAGTAACGGTGGTAGTAGAAGTATTAGTAGTTGTAGAAATAGTAGTATTAGCTGCAGTAGTAGCAGTAAAAGTAATATTGGTAGTAGTAATGGTGGTAGTAGATATATTAGTAGTAGTAGTAATAGTAGTAGTAGTAGCAGCAGTAGTGGTAGTAGTAGTAATATTAGTAGTAGTAGTGGTAGTAATAGTGGTAGTAATAGTAAGAGTAGTGGTAGAGGTGACAGTAGTAATAATAGTAGTAGAGGTGGTAGTGGCAGTAGTAGTAGCAGCAGTAGTAGTAGTAGTAGTAGTAGTAGTGTAGTAGTAGTAGTAGTAGTAGTAGTAGTAGTTGTAGTAGAAGTAGAAGTAGTAGTAATGGTAATACTAGTAGTAGTGGTAGTAGTAGTAGTACTGGTAGTAATAGTAGTGGTAGTAGTAATGACAATAGTGATAGCAGTACAAGCAGTATAACTAGTAGTAGTAGAACTAGAGATTACAATTGTCGTCCTATTAGTAGTGGTATTAGTAACAGTGGTAATAGTAGTAGTAGTGGGAATAGTAACAGTGGTAATAGTGGTATTATTATTATTAGTAGTAGTAGTAGTAGTATTAGTAGTAGTATTAGTGGAAATAGTAGTATCAGTAGTAGCAGTAGCAGTAATAGTAGTAGTCGAATAGTAATTGTAATAGTGTTAGTTTTAGTAGCAGTTGTAGTAGTAAAGGAGACAGTAGTAGTACTAGTAGTAGTGATGGTAATGGTTGAAGTAATAGTGGTAGTTGTAGTAGCACGAGTGGTTGCAGCAGTGCAAGTTTCAATAATGGTAGTAGTAATATTAGTGGTTGCAGTAGTACGAGTAGTAGTAGCGTTTGTTTGTATGATTTTGCATGCTTATAACAATGCTAGACTCTGTTCAGCCTGGTTTTTCAAATTCTGCAGTTATATTAGGACATGATTACATTGGAACATGATTACATTAGAACATGATTACATTATGGCATGATTACATTAGGACATGATTACATTAGGACGGTTTAGACTCGCGTGTGTCAGCAACCTTGACAATTTAGGCTCATGTGACGTATGTGTCACCAGCCTGGATAGTTTAAGCTCATCTGATCCACCAGACGAACACTCCTGGGTAATGATATTTTAGTCGTTGACCATAATTGTATTTATGTGTGTATGTGTGTGTGTGTGTGTGTGTATGTATATATATATGTATATTTGTTTGGCGGTCTGCATATCTGTGATCTGTGTGATCTATGTGTGTATATCTGTATGTATCTATACACGAAATTAGGATGACTTAATACACATTAATAAATTAATAAATGGAAATGATAAATTGGACTTTATCAAGTTTTTCAAAATACGACTACAAGAACAAGAAGGCACAGGTACAAATTGTTTACAGACAGGTCCAGATTAGATATTTGGAAATTTTCATTTAGTCAGATAGTGGTGAATTTGTGGAATGCACTGCTGCAGGGTCTAGTGGAAGCCAAGTCAGTTAATGCATTACACAAATATTGTATGCTCATAGTATTTTCAGTAATGGTGGAGTGAAATAAACTGGTTGTATACAGACTATGTAGAGCCTTCTAAACCAGTATAATGAAGTTAAGTTAAATTTAGTTAAGTTAAGTTAAGTTAAGTTATTAGTAACTTACGATATCATCGAAATATGCAGGACAAGAGTCTCAATATATTGGAAAGGACGTCCCATAGCAGACAATGCCGCCGTAGAAGTTATGGTTCTTTGTTGTACTAGATCTCAGCTGTTTTCTTGAGGGGACGAGTGCCTTCCCTTCATGTCGTGTCACGCTAATTGTATTTCAATAATCACATTCCAGCCGTGTAAGCTGAAGCGCGCTAAGATTGGGAATCGAACATCTATTCTTTGCTTTGAGAGATGTTCACTCTAACCACTCTACTACTCATCGAAAGGTTATAGACGTTCAGAAAACGAGGAAATTCCTTGACATATTATTGCGCCCTTCTCACGTGACATACATAACGTGACATACAAACAGCTGTACGAAAAATGCCTCAATCAGAGATTTTATCAACGAGCCCAAATATCTCAATTTGTCATTGAGTGTTCACAATACCCGTCATTAAGTTCAAGGATGTAATACTTTACACATTTCCGGCCTCTGCTACATCCAATCATATCTTGGTTTGTGCTATGACGTAATTCAATTTCCGGAAATGTGTGAATGGACGAAAATGATTATTTTGTTAAGTAAACGTGTTGATTGTGCCACATTAAGGATATCCTTCATTTGTCGGCAATAACTGGGGAAAGTGTGTACCTTGAGTGTGTTGTAATTTCTGGTACCTGATATACAAAAGTTGCTTGAATTAGTTTATTTTGTGTTAACTATTATACCCCGTTTACTTGGACATACGAAAATGTATGTTTTAGTTGTTAGCTGGGATTCATGGTGCGTTGGTATGGTTAGCACCGCCATCTGTCCTCCGGACATCAGCACTCGCCCTGTGCCTCTCAGCAGAGGAATACACCGCGCCTGTCTGGAGAAACTCTGTCTACGCAAAACTCGTTGATATAGCAATACACGAGGCAGGCAGTATAGTGTCAGAATGGAGAAACTCTGCCGACGCAAAACTCGTTGATATAGCAATACACGAGGCAGGCAGTATAGTGTCAGAATGGAGAAACTCTGCCGACGTAAAACTCGTTGATATAGCAACAATACACGAGGCAGGCAGTATAGTGTCAGAATGGAGAAACTCTGCCGATACAAAACTCGTTGATATAGCAATACACGAGACAGGCAGTATAGTGTCAGAATGGAGAAACTCTGCCGACGCAAAACTCGTTGATATAGCAATACACGAGGCAGGCAGGATAGTGTCAGAATGGAGAAGCTCTGCCGACGCAAAACTCGTTGATATAGCAATACACGAGGCAGGCAGGATAGTGTCAGAATGACTAAAACCCACCACCACTGCTAAAATATAACATATAAATGACAAAGCTCCACCTACCGTCAGAAGAAGCGTTGTTGCTGAAATTGAACGAGAGAAACAGGAAGACGACCATAGACACCGCATGTTTGGACACCAGGAGCAAATCACAAGACTCAAATCCAGGCAGGGGACGGCGTGGCCTAGTGGTTAAGTGGCACGGCTCACAAACCGAAGGTGCTGGGTTCGATCCCTATCACAGCACCGGCCGTTACCCCGGGGAAGCAAACCCTTAGAAAATGCAGGGGGAAGCAGACCCTTGCATAAAATGCATGCTGAAGTCGGATGCACTGGGCCGACAGGCGCAAAATAAAAACCACAGTGCAACGCACACCGCCTTGGGGATTAGAGAAATAAGGCGAACGCAAAAAAAAAAATAAAAAAAAAATGAACCAGGCATAGTTTCCTGAAATCAACGAAGCCCATACACTCAAGCCATGAAATTCGGTACACTGAACTGTGGCACGAAATGATACAGGACCCAGGGATCGAGCTACAACAGGAACGTGTTCCTGAACATAACTTACGCTACCCACTTTGGAGGACAATAAATATTCTTCGAACTGGCGTATCATGATGTAGGAGTTCTTAGTTCTTAGTCTTAGTCGACCTGTACTTCTACAGGGACAGATGCTCCTGTGCAGGTCCCAGCTCTGGTATGTGCTGGATGTAGCCTGGAGAAGGGTTTCCTGCTTAGCGGGCTAGGCAGTTTAATACTCCGCTGTGTTGGGACAAGTGCTTACGGAGGGAGGTTAACTGATGTCCATCTTAATTGACTCAAACAGTAGAGCAAAGTAGACCCGCAGCCTGTTATGCGCCATCTATACTGCCCTAAACAAACCAGCTAGCCATGTCAGGTGTTATGCCATGTGACACAGTTAGTCGCCTCTTACGACATGCTCTCTGTGTGGCAGTGGTCCTATTCTTGTCATTGTCATGCACAAAGACACCGGCAGACCACTCGGAGTAGATGTAGGAGTAACATAAAGAAATTGGATCTCTCAGACGGCGATACATGTGACTACGGTGCGGTACATGATCTAGGTCATCTGATGATTTGTTCCGGATACATGCGCCAAGAGCGACGTGCTGAAGGCAAATGACAGGCGAATTCAGTTTGCTGAACACTGGATGAACGCTACATGACGTGGTTCGTGAACAAGGGAAGTAAGTGAGTTAGCTCTCAAATTACATAAGCTTTTCCTTAGCAAGCTTCCAGATCTGTCGGAGACCTATCTAATCGCCATACAGTATCACTCATTTCACCAGACGAATTTCTCTGGCAAACTTTAGAATTTGTCTCCTGCTTCTTGTGTTGCCATACAGAGTATTCTTTTAATGGCTGGGTCTATTCCTCTCATTAAAGCGAACATATGAATACGTTCCGACAATATTAGACATTGAGGGGAAAATACTGTAAGACTTCTCCATTAGACAGCACACATATTTTGAACATGTAGAGAGACACGATACTCGGTTAAAAACAATACTGGAATGTTGGAGGCAGGCTGACAAGATGAAGACGCTGATGAGAGTGGAAGAGCAACCTCAAGAGACGCACTAACAGTAGTATAGAGTTTACCATTAAGGGAAGTGTCATCAAGTGGTTAATGTTCATTGCAGCGAACCTTCCATACGTAGACGTTAAACCACATCATCCACACTTCCCCCTTAAACTATGTTAGCACATATTTTCCTTAACAAATGTGGCGTTCTGTTAGAAGCTCGCCTTTTACACAACGCATGTTTTAAATAAACAGAAATGTTTCCAAAAAGAGCGTGGCTATCTACTTCATGCTTATCTATCGCAATCTATCTACCTACCTACCTAACCACACGACCAAGACCTGATGTTATAGCCACACAGTCCCCTTTTACGACATTTTCTCTGTGGGGCCAGAATCCCTAGAATAATTTGAGCAAATTTTCAACTTGAATTTTGGCATAGCAGCGGCTGTTTAGCCTACTCTTTTCGATTTCCAATTGCCAGGGGATTTTTAACGTGTGTGACACTGAACACGGGTGTCTGATCTCACTACTCAGAGATCAGGGAACATTTTTATCGGGTGATCCACATGACAAAAAATCGGTCTCCACCGTGATTTAAACCAGGAACCTGCAACATCCGAGGCTAACACCTTACCTCGAGACCACTGGGTCTCTCCAATTTGGAAAATCCATTTAGTTGGAGACAGTTATGTTTTCACTCTGCTCCTCTCGTGGGGGCCAAATGCTTTCATACATATTCTACTGTGTGTTTATCACACCAGCTCTGGTAATTGTTTGTGTATTACATTTTTTTAATTTGCTGAAAAGATTATATTTCGGTCTGCAGTAGCCAGTTCGCAGTATGAATCCTGTTACCTGATCTGATGTAATTTCCAGCTCCATCAGATTGTGTGTTGCATGGGCCAAACGTCTCTAAGGTTGAAGTTTATTTTTTCACTTCCTTCTTTGCCTTCAAATTGGTTTTTGCATCCTTCATATTTGGCCAGCAGTCTCTATAAAGTAAATGAATAATCAGTCCAAAGGCGATTCATTATTGTTCCCGAACCTACCGATACATTTTTTAATAGATTCAGACGATGGGGATCAAAGCAAAAAGTTACGTTTACTGCAACCTTTGAGGTCTATTGATGATTCATACCTCCCTCAAGCTTCGTCATTTGCATCTAACATTCTCAACTAAGAGGAACTGAACAATCCTGTTTGTGATCTGGAGCTACTTGGCTCACGGCTTAAACAATGGGGTCTTCTCAAGGAAAATGTCCGAACTACTTAGAGACACGGCTAAAACAATGAAATCTTCTCAGGGAAAATGCCCGAATTATTTGGATCACAACTTGAACAATGGAGTTTTGTCGCGTTACTTCGTTTCGTAGTCATGAGAAATGGGCTCCTCGTTTCAGAAAGGAAGCTGACTTTGTGTTCTGCTCCCATGTCAATGACTGGGCGAATGCCCTAGGAATCAAATATTACTCGCAAGAGTGGCAACTATTAATATAATCTTCTAAATTAATTCTCAAAGTCGTCATGTTATAAAATAGAAACCGATTTTCATCCATTCCAGTAGCTGTATGCATTAAAGAAACCTAGGATATAATGAAACAGCTCACGAACTGTCTTCAATACAGCAATCCTGACTGTTGTGACCTGAAGGTTGTCCCCTGATGAGGTCTGTAATAGGGATATATGGCGCATTTCTGCTTCTTATGTGAATGAGAGAGCCGAGTAAAGATTTGTGAAGAAAGACAGACCTCATAGAAAGTATATAACGGTAGGAAAGAAGAATGCGCAACAACCAGCCATAGATGAAATATACAAAATCCTGCCACCTTCGCTCCCCTACAGATCACATATGGTGTGATGGAAATCTTCATTAGTCATAGACCGTACTGAATCAGCTTTCAAGTACTCGGCTGATAAATTGCCTCGACTTTGCGAATCGAAAAATAAAGAAGAAGCTTTTTTTCGGTCCTTAGGTGAGTGAGTTCTTCAGTGACAAGATGTTGGACGTGTGACGAAAGTAGAGATTTGGACGCGTTTATCTGATCATTATCTTTTTTCTCGGAAATACCAAGACAGAAAACTGCAAAGATCTGGTCGAGCGCACGTTGTCTGTGTCACAAACTTCACTGCAATATATCTTTAAAAATTTCATGTCTGTATTCTCACTTGGAGTTCTAACAACTAACAACTGCGGTGTGGTTAGTGGTGAGCATGACACACGTTTTCACCAGGGCATTGCCACGATGGAAAAATAATATCAGGGCTCACTTATTGTTGTTGTTGCTATCCTACAGCTGCTGAGAAAAACCATATTTATGACACAGGCCTTGTTCAATTGATTCACTGCTCCGTACAGTGTGTTGCCAGATGTCGGCAGTGCTTGTAAGAATCTTTTCCTCATGTCATCAAGCTCTTTCCTTGCACTCAATGAGTAGGTGCCTAACTGTTTCATCGGGGTTGGGGCAATGTCTGCACAAGGGCAGGTGCGGAGGTTTGATGCGGTTCAAGTGCCTATTGACTCTGGTGTGTCCTGTTCGGAACTGAAAGATGAGACTTTCATCTCTTCTATGTAGCTATTATATGTCATCGTTACTTTTTGACTGTGACATTTCGTCAATCTGTTAATCTAGATTTCCCTGGAATTATTTGTTTTACTCTGGTTACTGTAGGATTTATCCAATCTGTCAATCTATCTGACAATCTGTCAGGCATCTCGTTTCCTGATAGCCTACTATGTCCAGAGATCCATTGCAAGGTGGCAATAATCCTATGGGCGGTGATTCTAGTTTTGATCGCCTTCCTCACCAAGAATATCAAATTTTTATTGTATGGGGTGTGCTTCAAGGCCTTCAGAACCGACTTGGAGTCACTAAAAATAACAGTGTCCATTTTCTTTGTGTATGACAACAACAAGAATAGCACCACTGTCTCACAGAAAGCATGCCATAAGAGACAACTAACTGTGTGACATTGCATCACACTGGCCCATGGTTAGGTGGTTTGTTTAGAGCATCATAGATGGCGCCTAACAGGCTGTGGGTCTACTTTCCTCTAGTGTTTGAGTCTATTAAGATGGAGTCGCACATCGGTTAACCACCCTCTATAAGCGCTTGTCCCATTGTCGCAACGCAGCGAAGTATTAAGCTGCTCGAGCCTAGTCCGCTGAGCAGAAATACCCTTCTCCCGGCTACATCCAGCTCATACCAGAGCTGAGACCTGTACATAATGCATCTGCCTTGTAGAAGTACAGGTGGACTAAGAACTTTTGGTATCAATTCGCCCAAGCCAAACTGTTGGTGCCAATCTAAATTGCAAACTGGTCAACTTAAACGTTTCCAGGCAACTGTTGGACGCTTGCCAACGATGTTCATGTGCAGCTATACACTACAGGCAAAGAGACGTCGGGCATAGAGTCGAATAGGTTCCCCTGTTACAGGTACATGTCCTGTGAGCAAATTAATTTTATAATAACATTATTAACAATAATGATCAAATAGCGTTTTCACATGCGCTGTCTGCGCAGATTGCTCTGTGTTTCTGTTTCTATTTCTAAGAATCGCCGTCACTGCACTACGGGCAAACCCATAAGTGCTCAGTCTCTCTCATCAAATGACGTAAGGTATGGATGCTGATTGTCCCTGTAGCTAGCTGGTTGTATACTCTCCTGCACCGTCCTCTCATGCACCCCACGCCGCTCGAACTTCGTTTAATGTCGAAACTTTGCAGTCTGTGGATTGCTATACATCTATTTCGGTGTCCTCATCCAGCAGGCAGTCATTGATTGATTTCAAAATGTCTCTTCTGTCCATCACCAATGTGCCCATGTTGGAAGCCCGTGAAGCCAAGATGTCAGCTCTTTCATTGCCTGAACCCCGGCATGAGCAGGACAGTAGATCCAGGTCAGCGCCTGGAGGTTTGAGGCCTCAACAGCAGCTATCCACTCGTACCTAAGCCATTCCTTCTGTACTTTCTGAAGTACGGCTTGCGCGTCTGTCACGATGACTGCCTTTGTTATAGAAGTCTCAGATATACATTTCAGTGCTGAGGTCACTGCTCTCCATTCTTATACTGGAGGTTGTTGACATGTATGCCCTACTGCGCTCAGCAACGACCTCTCCTCTCACTCTATCCGAGAAACCCCAGCCTGATGTCCCACTGCTCATGACTGATCCGTCGGTGGATATGGCAGCGTCACTCTCCTGGGTGTTCTCAGTTATCAGCTGATTTACCTCTTGCTCTGCACTCTCGTTGTTCCGTTCTCTGCATTCCTTTCACACTGTGTTCTTGATAGTGTGAGGATGCCTAGTCCGTAATCGATGACAGACAACACGATCTGACGAAATAGGATGAACAGGAGGCGTTGTTTCAAGTCGGCAGCAGCCCTGGTCTTGAGTGCTCCTAACCCTCTCTTACACCTTTCTACGATGTGGTCAACATGGCAGTTATAGGAGAGACTGCGGTCAAAAGTCAATCCGAGGTATTTCAACCTGTCACACCTGTCAATGGGGCCACCATCAAAAGTGATGCCCGGGAGTTGAGCCTTTACTATAGAATTATTCAAAGAGCACCACATCATGCAGACTTTGTTCGGATTGATCTTGGAGCTTGAGTCGCTGCACCACTGTGAGATTACTTGCATGGTTTCCTGGATGTCTTTGACCAACTCTTGCCTGCCTGAGTCAGTCCTGTACGTTAGGATGTCATCGGCAAATGTCAACATTCGCCCTGTCCATGTGGGTTGAATATTGGCCACTTTTACTGTGTAAATGTTGAACAGCACCGGTGAGAGCGGAGACCCTTGAGGCAGTCCTGGACATATTCGCCTCGGTTCTGATGTCCACGATCCCACTCGTAGCGCAACTGCTCTTTCCATCAGGGCAGCTGATATCCAACTAACCAGCCACGGGCTTAAACCACACTGCTGCAGACAGGTAATTAAGGTCCCAAAATCGACACGGTTGTATACGTCTTCCAGGTCGAGTGCCACCGAGACTTCTTGCTTTGACTGAAACCCCTCGTACACATCATACGCGAAAGTTCCAGCGTTAGTCCAGTTCTCCTTAGCTGTTCTATAGCTGCCCAGCGTATCGGGTAGAATCTGCTCCCGTTCAAGGTAGGCCATTATTTTCCTGGCCACTATCTTCTCGAGCAATTTGCCATATACATTTTGTATGGTGATTATTCGATAGCTGCCGAGAAGTGTGGAGTCCTTACCAGGTTTAGGCAGTGGTCATAGATAGCTATGAAGCCAGTCCTGCTACACTAATCCATGCGGGCCCTGTAATCGGGGACTGGCGATGTACGTGAAGCAAGAACTTCCCCATACATGGATATATATTAGCACCTGTGAAATTGAGGATGTCGAGATATAAGGGATTGAAGTAACAATCAACTACCAAGAATGGAGAATCTACAACGTATACGCTCACGTAGATCACCTCTTCGAGGACGTAAAGTTGGAATTTCTGTCGGACTTGTCAGTCACAGAGCAAAAAGTGCCTCATTGCAGGTGACTTTAATGCTAGGTCAAAAGAGTGAGGAAATGTCACTGAAAATAGGCAAGGGGTCGCCTTGAGCCAGGCATTAGTCCACACAAACCTCACTGTCGTGAATGACGGACGTCCAACTAGAATAGCATCTCGAGCGGGAGATACGGACGGGGTCATCGACCTGGCTCTTATATCCAGTGATGTTGCTCCATCCACACGCTGAGACGTATTCGGAGCACAAGAGAGCGACCACCTGCCGTGTGTCGTACTTATACTCAGAGGTAAACACACCAGACACCGGAAAGCCAAACAGTTGTTCAGATACACATACGAACATGATAATGTAGTGAACAAGCTGCGCCAGTCGATCGGACGCAGGACGACTAGATCCCCTTTTGTCCAACCACCCTGGTGGACTCAAGCTGTTGATACAGCCTGGAGAGAAAAGGAGGCGACAACAACGGATTGGCGTAAAACCAGAAAGAGAGCTGGTAGTAATGTCGGCGCATTGAACGAGAAGGAGGTAAAACGTAAAGCTACCAATTCCTTTAAAGCGTTAGCTAGGGAGTCCAAAAGCGAGCAATTGGAGGAGTTCATCACAGGAGTGGGTAATGATAATACCCTCCAGAAGTTCTGGCACATCACAGGAGTGGGTAATGATAATACCCTCCAGAAGTTCTGGCACATCACAGGAGTGGGTAATGATAATACCCTCCAGAAGTTCTGGCACATCACAGGAATGGGTAATGATAATACCCTCCATACGTTCTGGCACATGCATCGAAAGATGAATGGACAAACTACAAGCCAGCTTATCTCCAACATTCAAAACACCACAGGAAGGCTCATGAAGACAGATGAAGAGAAAAGTCTAAGTTTTTTTCAGTCGATATGTTGCCCAAACTGACAAAGGCGACAGAGATGCCCGTCAGGAAACTCGGAAAGGCATCTTAGACGCAGCCATCAGGGGAGAGGCTTATGTAGACCTTTTCACCGAGGCGGAGGTCGTAAATAGCCTACGTACAAGCAAAAACACAGCCCCAGGTCCTGATGGAGTACAGTATTGCCACATCAAGCAGTTGGATGAGACAGATATAAGAAATATGGTGAAGGAATTCAACCACACTATAGAGTAGACATATGTGCCTTAGGACTGGCTTCATAGATTGCTCAGGGTGGGAAGGTAAACTAACATCTGGTCAGGCAAAACATACTGATCAGGCAGGTTAGTCAGGGTCAGGCAAAACATACTGACCAAGACTCTCGTTTCAGCTTCTTCCTAGTCCTCCCTGGAAACGGACAGTTGTCATGGCAGCCTAGCTAACGAGGTGAGGAATCTATGTGATCCCGGTAGTAGTGAATGACACGCAGATGAAGCCAAGCATAGCACACGCGTATGGATGACGTCCGTCCACCTTCATCAGCATGTTAGAGATGTGAGGAAAGCTAAAACAAACCGTCACTAAATGATCGTTTCAGGGCGCACAAAAGCAAAATCTACTCACCTTGGGCATTGAACAACAATAACAACAACAATATTCTGGATATTCACAGGATGAAGTCATTTGGCATGACTACATATATATTTATATGTTGTTGTTGTTTGCGAATGCCCACAATGAGTAGGTTACTCTTTTGTGCGTCCTAAAAAGGACGTTAAGTGGCGGGTTGCAGTAGCTTTCCTCACATCCCGAGCGTGCTGATGAAGGTGGAGTTCAGGCGGCTGTGCTATGTTTGGCTTTATCTGCGTGTCACTCACCACTACGGAATTCACTTCAATCCCCCACCTCGTTAGACAGGCTGTCATGAAAACAAACCGTTTTCAGGGAGTGCTGCTAGAAAGCCAAGGTGAGGGTCTTAACAATATGTTTTGCATGACCCTGACTAATGTTTGATCAGTTTATTTTGGCTGACTAGACGTTAGTATTCCTCCCCAAACATATATATATATATATATATATATATATACATATAAACACATACACAAGCACACACACACATACACACTAGTTGTGAATGTCTTAAAAGTAGTAGTAGCTCATTTGTCTCGTCTAATGACTGTCTCGTCTAATGACTGTCTCGTCTAATGACTGTCTCGTCCAATGACTGTCTCGTTCAATGACTGTCTCGTCCAATGACATGAATGCTCAGCACCTTACAATCTTTCAGAAAGTTCTACAGAGACATGTCATTTATGACATTTATCAAAATGTGTAGCGTAGTGTATGTGAAGCTCTTACCTTAGCTTCATTCCTGTGATAATTCGATAATATTCTTTTTTTTGTCGATTTTTGCAAATGGACACTAGTTGTTCACCATAATTCATCTTTCGCGATTTTAATTATTCTTTTGGCATTTCGTTTTGCAATTTGATAAGTAATATGATCACTCTCCGTCTTGGATGTTATTAATGTTTAGCAGAGTTTCTTTTTTAGTCTGTATTGATTCTCTAACGTCAGCATTCCACCGAGTTGCTTGTTTGATGCCTGTGCTTTGTCTTCAGTGTTCTGTTCCACATTTCGCGTTAAGTGTTGCTAAATGTTTGTTTGTTGAAGATGAAACATTCGCTTTTTATGTATTTAGTGTCAAAAAATTATGTTTGCCTTTCCGTGGCGCATTTGTTTTTCAAATAGTTTCCTCTTCTATATGTTAAAAAAGATTTTTGGGGATTGTTTTTTTTTTCTCACTTTTCTGACCTATCCTATGTTATGTTGTTTGTGTCGTTAACAATGGAAGAGGACCATATCTGTATAGACGTCGAGGATTAACTTAACTTCATTATATTCGTTTAGAAGTCTCTACAGAGTATGTATACGAGTTTATTCCACTCCTCTGATACGAAACGTTACTGTGATCATCCAATCTATTTCTGAATGCATTAACTGACGCTGCCTTCATTACATCCTTTGGCAATGTATTCCAAGCATTCACCACTCTCTGACGAAAACAAATATTTCCTAATATCTAATCTGGACAAGTCTTTTAATAATTTGAAGCTGTGCCATCTAGTTCTTGTAGCCGGTTGAACTTTGAAAAACTTGGTATAGTCTAATTTATCCTTTCCATTTATTAATTTATAAACTTGAATTAAGTCACCTCGAATTCTTCTCTATTCTAGAGACTGCAGACCAGTTTTTCTAAGTCTATCTTTATAACTATAATTCTGGAATTGCACGATCAATTTTATAGCTCTTATTTGTATCATTTCTTTTATATATATATATTCACTCTATTTTACTGAAGAGTAGGTAATATTTCTTCATCGCCATTGTCTTGTTAACATGCAATGAATTTGTAATGTTCTATCTGAGTTGTCTCACCTGTACCATGTATTGATATGACCTTCCAGTGTTGGAAGATGTTAGTATTAGACAAAACTCAGTACGTACATTAAATATTGATATGGTTGGTTGGTTGGCTGCTAATGCTCACTATTGATTGGTAACCCTTTTGTGCGCCCTGAAAAGGACGGAACTTGTGGCAGAATGTAGCAGCTTTCAATACATCCCGAGCGTGCTGATAAATTGGACCGGGGTTCACCACGTGGTTGTGCAATGCTTGACTTCATCTGCTTGTCACTCACTAGTACGAGGATCACATCGAACCTCACCTTGTTAGCCAGACTGTTGTCCTCGACAACAGCCCGTTTCCATGACGAACAACGAGGAGGTCAGGTGAGGGTCTTGGCCAGTATATTTCTCCTGGCCCTGGCTAACATTGTTTGATGAGTGTGTTTTGCCTGACCAGACGTTAGCCTCATCGTCCCAATAATGATATTACGTGTAATTAAATGCCAATTGTTTTATCAAACTGCTGATATTTTATGTATTGACATGTATCCGCTATATAGCCTCAACCATTATCACCTTTACTTATATAACCTTTATTTATATCACCTTTACTTATATTATATTTATTTATATGACTTTCACCTTGATCACCTTTACTTTTATCACCTTTACTTAAATCACCTTTAGCTCTTTTACCTTTACCTCTATCACCTAAACATATATCACCTTCACTTATATTGCCATTATTTATATGACCTTCACATCGATAACCTTTACTTATATTACCTTTACTTGCATCACCTTTACTTATATCACTTTTACTGATATCACCTTTACTTACATCATTTTTACTTTTATCATCTTTACTTAAATCATTGTTATCCCTATCACCTTTACTTACATCATCTTTACCTCTATCACATTTACCTCTATCTACTTAACCTTTATCACCTTTACTTATGTAACCTTCACCTCTATCACCTTTACTTATATCACCTTTACATACATCACGTTCACCTTTACCACTTTTACTTATATCACCTTCACTTATATCACATTTACCTCTATCACCGTTACCTCTATCACCTTTACCTCTATCACCGTTACCTCTATCCCCTTCAATTATAACACCTTCACCTATATCACATTTAGTTATATCACCTTCACCTATATCACATTTAGTTATATCACCTTCACGTATATCACATTTACCTCTATCACCTTTACCTCTATCACCGTTACCTCTATCACGTTCCCTGATATCACCTATACTTATATCATCTTCACTTATATCACCTTTACCTCTATCACCGTTACCTCTATCACCTTCCCTGATATCACCTATACTTATATCACCTTCACTTATATCCCCTTTACCTCTATCATCTTTAACTCAATCACCGTTACGTATATCACCTTTCCCTCTATCACCTTTACTTATATCACCTTTACCTCTATCACCTTTACTTAAAAACTTTACTTAAATGTATGGCGATATATTAGCTGTAAATAAATTCAGCTCATTCCAGATTTCATCGTCACAAACAAGTTCGGCTGATATAGATCTCGAGTATACTCGATCTCTTGCTCTGATGACGACCTATTCCTTACAGTCTATCTCCTAACGTTATTCGAACAATTATAAACGTATCTTCCTCTTTGATGGCTGACTGCCACTTAAACTCCTAGTATGGTCTTCACCAGCTTAGTTTGCCAAGCTAAATGGCAAAAATATCTCAAATGTCTAACCTTGATCTCTGACAGCAGTTCCTTTCTCTTCTCCAATGTTTTCAGAATTTGTTTTCTTTTCTTTCCAAGAAAATGACTCTATTGCTTATAGCCTAAAATCTTGAAAACCTCTACTTTTTGTTTTGCACTTGTTACTGAATGTACGTCTCCTTGCCATAGAGAGGTGATAAATTTACAAGACACTTAACCAGTCTTATATCCAAATATGATTATCTGCCAGGATATCACTATGTGTCGCATGTTATTGAAATGGCCAAACCTATTCTTTTTCTAATGTCTTTTCCACAGCTGCCCTCTTCCGTTATTATATGTCACAGACACGGAAACTCTGTACCTGTTCCAGTTACAATATCCCTTATTTGTATATCTATATACCACAAACAGATACTAGTATGACGTACGAAGAGTCAAAACGGCTTATCAAAGCCAGATACATGACCAAATGGGAAACCGAACATACTGGTTACACCAAAAACGATGCCTATTACCAGTTGAACCGAAGAGAGCAGGTCGTTGTCTTCAGACTTCGCACTGGCCACAATAGACTGAGGTACCACCTATTCAACAAATTGAAGATAGGTGGTACCGACGAATGCCCTTGCGGTACCGGTAAAATGACCGCTGCAGAACTGCCCGACATACGAGGATCAGAGAGAGCAGATGTGGCCATCACCAGTGGAACTGCAAGACAAGCTCTATGGCAGCGGCGACAGCCTCAGGATGACCGCCGCTTTTTTCGAAAAAATAATGGTTACTGTCTGACTGCGTACGAAGAAGAAGAAGAAGAAGAAGTATATCTATATTGGTTGTCCTGTCTACTTTGCCAAGACTCACATTTTTTTTTCTTCTTTTCAATGTTGATTTCTAGTCTTTGCTCTTGACTTATGCCGTTTATTCTTGAAACAAGCCCATGTAAATTTTGTTCATTTTCTGCCAACAAAAATGTAACCCCCGTGTAACTAATGTTGTTTATTGTCACATCGCCTACCTCAAGCATCGACTTAAAATATTTGTCATAAAATCTACTGAACACTTTTTACATATAATTAAAACACATGTCGTTAAATTAGATGTACTTGTATTACATATACTAAAAACTTTTGTTGCTCAGTCAGATTTACTTGTTTTACATATATTTAAAATATTTGTCGTTAAATCTGCGGTACATATTTTACATATATTTAAAATATATATGTCGTTAAATCTGCGGTATATATTTTTACATATATTTAAAACATATGTCGTTAAATCTTCGGTACATATTTTACATATATTTAAAACATATGTCGTTAAATCTTTGGTACATATTTTACATATATTTAAAACTTATGTCGTTAAATCTGCAGTACATATTTTACATATACTTAAAATACATGTCATTACATCAACTGTACTCATATTGCATGCATATAGTTGTCGGCTGTGGTTAAATGTATACGATTTGACAACAATTAGTGCCTGTAATGTCATAACATTGATTGCGAGTACTTCCAAGTACTTCAGTAGCTAGACATTTATCCCGAAAATTCAGCGATCGTAAGATTTTTCAAAATGTGTTTCTCCTTTCAAGATGCACACAGGTAATTCGTGTTTCAGAAATAAGATCGCCATTTATATATACACATTTTAAAAGAAAGCAACAACAAACCAACATCACGTGGTAAAAGTTTATGCCATCTTAAACAACCTGCACAATAAAAAATATAATTGGTCCTTGGCAGCAAACATCGTGTGACTAATTGATATAAAAATCTGAAACATGTAAAAACATAGCTGACAGGAAAGGACAACTCTGTCCGCACAAAATATAAATAGCGCACAGTGTGTAATTTTAACAATTGTTCGTGACCTGAGCTCACCTGTTCTTAATTAATGATTACATCTCGTATAACATATCAACCAAGCGGTTCTTATGGAGGCGAAAACGGGACTAGTGGAATCTTCCAGGCATGCCGTAGAAGAGTCGTGGATAGGGTCATTAACATCATCATGATAAACCAATCGTTACAGCAACCACTAGAGTAAGATACACATAAGTGCATTAATACATGGTAGCTGTGAAGGAGTCAGTTGTAGTTGTCACCCTTTTCTTTGTTTGGAAGGGAAAGGAGACAATGATTATACATCATAAAAACAAATACAAACTGGTTGGTAAAGTATACATACGAAGACAAGTCATAAAATAGGCCACATATGGTTATTTTTAAATGAGATTCGAAATTAAAATTAATTTATTATTGTACTTATGTTGTCCCTTATTTCTGAACCTAATTGCCATCAACATTGACACATGTAACAAATCGCTTGATCAGTGCATCACAAATCTGCTGTATAGAAATCATTGGTCTGCTGTCTCAGCGACACACGTGCTTTACGTGCAATATCTTCTGCCGTCAAGGTCGGATCATGCATTATGGTGCACTCTAAACCATGTGGACATCCTATTGCAGTTGCTACACTGGCTATCGTTACTCGCCTGTCGGCTAGACCAACCCCTCCCTATACTTCTACTCCATTATCAACAGGTCGGCCAGGTCGGACTACATAACCAATTTTTGAGAGGCCTTGACAAAATGTGAGGACCCAGTGGAGTTTGTGACCTACTTACTGACTTATCCTTGTACGTACATACTGGGCCAGACATCCATACATTTATAAAGCAATATACCTACGTTAGAAAACAACGTATGTAATCAACCATACACGCACACTAAGACGCACCGATGCTGGAATACTGGAATACTGATATCAATAAACTAGATCAATACTTGATGCCAGGTAGCCAAAACTGTCCTTTTGTTCTGTAAATCCATCCGCTCGATGCTTAAAAGTAGACATACCTCACTAACAGGTACACATGATTCACTAACATAAGTAGACATGATTCACTAACAGGTAGACATGATTCACTAACATAGGTAGACATGATTCACTAACATAGGTAGACATGCATCACTAACGTAGGTCGAAATGATTCACTAACATATACATACATGATTCACTAACATAGGTAGACATGCCTCACTAACATAGGTAGACATGCCTCGCTAACATAGGTAGACATGCCTCACTAACATAGGTAGACATGCATCGCTAACATATGTAGACATAATTCACTAACATAGGTAGACATGCCTCACTAACATAGGTAGACATGCCTCACTAACATAGGTAGATATGCCTCACTAACATAGGTAGACATGCCTCACTAACATAGGTAGACATGCCTCACTAACATAGGTAGACATGCCTCACTAACATAGGTAGACATGCCTCACTAACATAGGTAGACATGCCTCACTAACATAGGTAGACATGCCTCACTAACATAGGTAGACATGCCTCACTAACATAGGTAGACATGCCTCACTAACATAGGTAGACATGCCTCACTAACATAGATAGACATGCCTCACTAACATAGGTAGACATGCCTCACTAACATAGGTAGACATGCCTCACTAACATAGGTAGACATGCCTCACTAACATAGGTAGACATGCCTCACTAACATATGTAGACATGCCTCACTAACATAGGTAGACATAGGTCATCATCGTCATGTAGCATGTCTTTTGTAGAACGTCGCTCTCAGCACAGCCAGTCGATATAAATCTTGATCTGCAATCGAACATTCTATCTGCTCGATGTTTATGTTTAGAGTTTCCTTGTTATCTTGTATCCACCTCCGCATTGGTCGACCCCTGCGTCGCCTTCCCCAGGTACCATGCCCTCCAGGACCGTTCTTTCCAGTTGGTCATGACGTTTGACGTGGCCGAAAAAAATTAATTTCACAAACATAACATTGTTAATGAGCCAGTTTTCTTCAACATCCAGGTCTTCCAGGATGGTTTTATTTGTCCCTTTGTTTACCCAAGGAAAATATAGGATTCTTCTGTAACATGAAAAATAAATACTCCAATTTTCTTCACTGTTGCTGCGTCATAGGCCATGTCTCGCATCCGAATATTGTCACAGGGAATATGCATGTTCTAAGGATCTTCAGTTTTCGTTGCTTGTTAGTATTATGCCATAAATTGTGCATGTTGTTTAGCTTCTGCATAGCAATGGCCGATCATCTTCTAATTTCTTTTAAGCAGTCTCTGTCGTTGGATAACGTTGAGACACGGTTATTAAAATATTTTACATTTTCGATTTCTCAATTACTAAAAGGAATCTGGGGTTGCAATCATGTTTTGTAAGTGGACATTATCTTAGTTTTCTTAACGTTCAGGAAAAGGTTCTGACCTTCACTGTGCTTCTGAACGGACATGAGCAGTCGTTCCAGGACCTTAGCGCTGTTTGACAGCATGACTGTGCCATCTGCATGTCTCAGCTTTGGAATCTCCCTCCCTCCTATTGTAAAAGGATCGAACTTTCCGTAGCTGTCATCTATTATTACATTTAGCTAGACGTTTTCTGCGTAGATATTAAATAGATAAGGTGAAAGCATGCAGCCTTGTCTAACTCCCTTTTGAATCTCAGAACAATTTGTTGTACCTTCATTGGTTCTAAAGGCAGCTTGTTGTCCAATGTATAATATTTGTTTTAGATGTATCAGGCGTGTTGCAAATCCATGTCCTTCATTATTTCTCACAATTGCTGATGTTGTACTCAGGCGGAAGCCTTGGTGTAGTCTATGAAGTACGTATAGAGGTTTACTCGCCACACATCTCGACATGTCTCACTAACAGGTAGACATCTCTCACTAACGTAGGTAGACATCTCTCATTAACGGAGGTAGTCATCCATTATTAACACAGACAGACATGTCTCACTAAAAGGTAGACATGTGTCACTAACAGGTAGACATGCCTCATTAACATAGGGAGACCATCTCTCCCCAACGTAAGTAAACATCTCTCACTAACGTAGGTAGACATCCCTGATTAACATAGACATACATTCCTCACTAACAGGTAGTCATGCCTCACTAACATAGTTAGACATGTCTCATTAACATAGGTAGATATCCTTAACTAATAGGTAAACATCCCTTACTAACATAGGTAGACATGTCATACCAACATAAATAAACGAGCACTCTAAAAATAGTCGACACGGGTAGACATTTATATATGTTACACTGACACAGGTAGATATACTCTACTAATACGGACAAGTATGCTTACTGCCCTTACATAAGTAGACATGCTTCATTTCACTGACACAGGTAGACAGTCCTACGAGTATCACGTTTATGGCACTTAGAAGTTTCAGAAATATCATTTGAGTCACGTAAATTCACTTACAAAGTAAAATACATCTCTATTTTAAATTATTTACAGAGAACATACTTACTGAGAGGGTGAAAGAAAAATGGAATAAATAGAGACACACATAGACACATAAACGCATAACGTATGTGTGGAGATGAAACATGTTATAAAAGATATTAAGAAATTGATGGTTAATCGTAATTAGATCCATAAAAATATAATTTACTAGAAACATTATAGTTTTTACATCCACCAGAATAAAAATATAACTTCTCTTAAGCTTTTGAACTGGGGTTAGCTATGAGGACAAATGAAGCACCGTGAGATAACACGAGAGATTAAGTGGCACGAGGGTGGAAATAATAAAAGAGTTTAATTAACAGTTCAGATGAAGGAACTTAAAAAAAATGAAGTAACGTATAATGTTATGTAACATCCAAGATTATGTAACAATATGAGGAAGTAAGGTTTAAGATTATGGAAAACGAGAGTTTGAATTACATGAAAGATTGGGTAACAGACAAATTAGGTACCATTAAAAAACAAGTTACATGAAAGATGGAGTTATACACAAGGCTAAGTAACATTAGAGATTATGTAACATGAGAGATTAAGTAATATTCACAAATTATGTGATATTAAAAATTAAGTTTCATGAAATGTGAAGTAATAACGAAGGTTAAGTACATTAGGGGTTAAGTAACATGCTCGATTAAGTAACATGAAAGATGAAACAACATTAGAGACTAATTGTCAAAAAATAGTAAGTAACATAGGAGATAAGGTTGTATGATAAATTAGGTATCAAAACAGATAAAGTATTGAGGGAGAATAAGTAACATATTAATGAACTAATATGCAAGATCATGTAACATTATATGTTATATACCATGAGCGATTAAGTAACATTAAGAAGCACATTATGTTCGGTAAAATGGGAAAATAAGTATCATAAATATTAAATGACATGACATATGAAGTAATATAAAAGGTTATGTAACTTTATATTTTAAGTAACATTATAGACTAAGTAACACAAAGCATGAAGTAACATTTGAGTCTGGAAGAAAATAATATAGATGGTTAGGTAAAATGTGAGAGTAGGTAATAAAGATGGAATTATATGAACTGTCGAAGTAATATTAGAGAGATTTGGTAGCGAGACAACTTAGTTAATACTAAAGATTAAGTAATACAGGAAATTAAATCGCGTGAGAGATTAAATGACATGATATATTTAAAGACAAGAGATATTAAATTTCATGAGAGATTAAGTTGAGTCAGCGATTATTGAACAGCGGATAATAAGTAACAGTAATAATTATTAAAGGCGTTTGACAGTGTGGATCGAAGTAAATTATGGCAACTCTTGAAACACTATGGAATACCAGGGACGTTCATAACCATCATACAGAATATGTACAAATATACAGTTAGTAGAGTGGTACATGAAGGAGCACTGATTGACAGCTTCGGGGTCCAAACAGGGGAGAGACAGGAATGTCTGCTCTCATCTTTCCTATTCTTGTTGGCTATAGATTAGATAATGAAGACCTCAATCGAAGAATAAAAAACTGGTATTCAGTGGATATGGTCGTCACAATTGGAGGACATGGACTACGCAGATGATCTGGTACGTTTGTCATTCAGTCATAGCCAAATGCAAAGAGAAACGTGATATCCTAAAAACAACAATCAGCTTAAACTGAGACTAAATTGCAACACGAAGAAACCGAAGCTCCTTAAACTCTACACTATCAGCAAAGAACCGGTCATGCTAGAGGGAGAGACGTTGGAAGAAGTAAACACCGTTACCTATTTAGGCAGCACAAATGACATATCAGGGGATACAGATGCAGATGTAAAGATCTGAGGCGGACACCTTTCCTCGAGACCACTGGTGAGAAGTGAAAACATGTGGGAAAGCAGCCGACAACATCTACTGGAACAACACATTAAGCAAAGAAAATAGGGCTGGATAGGAAATACGCTACGGAAAGCACAGTCCAACATAACCAGACAGGCTCTTACATCGAGTCCTCAGGGAAATAGAGAGAGAGAGAGAGAGAGGTTTACTCAAAAATACTGTACATAGAGAAGCGAATGTGGGAAGGAACTAAGATTAAACGATCACACCTCGAGAGTGACAGAAAGAGCAGTCCTGGACTGTGCATGCTGTCAATGGTCTATGGGAGTGACAGAAAGAGCAGCCCTGGACCGTACATACTCGCAATGGCCTATGGGAGTGACAGAAAGAGGAGTCCTGGACCGTGCATGCTGTCAATGGCCTATGGGAGTGACAGAAAGAGCTGCCCTAGACCGTACATACTCGCCGGATGCTGTCAATGGCACTTGATAGTGACAGAAAGAGCAGCCCTGGATCGTACATGCTGTCAATGGCCTATGAGAGTGACAGAAAGATCAGCCCTGGACCGTACATACTCGCCGGATGCTGTCAATGGCCTATGTATGGAGAGGAGAACCCTGCTTTAATTAATTGATTGATTCAATGATTATTGAAAAGGAGAAATTAATTAACCTGATAAATTCAATTAAAACCATTCAGCTTTTCGTGGAGCACATGCCTTCAACAAACACATCCGATTCTGGGACATCCGTTCAGTTCTGTGCACGCATTCTTTGTTTCCTTTACACTTATCTCAATCTCTCTTCTGTGTTGATGTTTTCGTCATCCTCTTTTTCCCTTGCCTTGATGATTCCAGAAAAGAAACTGTCTTGTAATGTTATCAGCTTCTTTCCAAAATTGGGTTCTTTCCAACACCAGTTCTACCGTTATCTCTCTAGTTCTGTCAGCGATCTTACCATTCCATTTTTGTGGACTTCATTTAGTTAGATAACACGCGAGATTAGATGGCATTAGAGATCAAGTAATACAATACATCAGGTGGCGTGAGAGATTAAATAACATCAACAGCTAATTTATAGCACATCATATTTCTCTGCTTTATGAAATAAATACGGTTACATTTTTTTAAACTCACAATATCACCACATAAAATTACCGATTAAAATCACCAGATAATATCACCAGATGTCACAAGTTAAAATCACTTAAAATCATCAGTTAAAATCATGTTAAAATCAGTTAAAAACATCACTTAAAATCACCAGTTAAAATCACCAGATACAAATCACCATTTTAAACACAAGTCAGCAAATTCGATAGAGTCAATGTGATATGGTCTAATTCATGTTTTAGAGTTAAGCAGCCATTTTGAGTTACGTGTACAATAACCAGTAACTTGTAAATACGATATCTGTATGGTGTGAGTATTGGATCGTCTTCTATGTAACTACCAGATCAACATTCCTCGCCTTCCTTACACGGAGTGAGGCTAGAGCGAGCCTCCGGTGTTCTTCTGCCGCCTTCTCCGCCAAGGTCTACAGTTCCCCAAGCCATCTGCCAACTGAGCATACGCAACGCCGTTTTGAGGCGTTTCTTTTTACTCCCTCTCAGGTAAAGCCATGAAGAGACAACCCGCCGAAAGTCTTTATTGAGCAGGCCGTAGAGAAATGGGTTGGCGGTAGAGTTCGCCAGCAGGATCCACAGAGAGAGGCTGTTTAACCAGCTCGGGATGATAGTGAACTGATGGCACAAACTAAAAACTGTCCACGGAGTCCAGCAGGTGATGGAGGTAGTGAGAAGCAAGGACAAAAACCAGGCAGCCTTGGAGTCCTGTTTCTCGAGAAGGTTCTTGGCAAGATCCCCAATTGTAGCTCGTCTGTTATCCAAATTGCTGCTATCGTCACAAAAACCGTTTGGAAAATTCCTACGATTGTTCCTCTTGTTCTGGGAAAGCAAACAGTCCTGCAAGGACATTCGTCGCTTCAGTGTAGGGGGACAAGGAAAACTGAGACGCTGATCAGGCGATCCTGACCAGCTTCTGCTAGCTCCGTGTCTTGAGGAATCTGGTCGTAGTGGCGGCAAGAGGTCCATCGTGTTTCTACGCTCTATTGGTGGACACGTTATTCTAACGCGAGGTCCGGAATGTATATTTTCGGTTGCCTCTGCTAAAGCGTTCATAGCAGTTTCCGACATGGACGCCCTGATGAGACAAAAGGCTGCGGTGTCCACGCTACTGATGGATCTACGCACGTTGACAGTTTTTCTTTGCTTGATTTTCTTATACAAACTGCACTTTAACAGCAGCATGGTCACGTGTGGTGCCACGTACTTCACCAGTGTCAGTAGTACGATCATCCCCGGATGTTGACGTCTCGCCGCGTGACACACGCCATGCTCTAATTCTGACCAGCTCTCGCGAGCAATAATATCCCAGACTCCAACAAATGGAACATGCAAGGTGAAGGACAACAGCCAAGAAGCAACAACGGCGTACATAGCTATACGTCCTGTAGGCCTGACCCTGTACGTGAATGGGTAACAAATGGAGTACCATCTGTCGATACTTACGAGTAACACGGCTAGCAGAGACGCGAACACAAGAGAATGCAGTGATACGAGGTGTATCCTGCACGCCATGTTTGGCAGATTCCAGTTCTTGCTTAACATTCCCAACATTGTGACTGGCATAACGGTTGCGCCTATGATCAAATCTATGAGAGACAGGTTGGCCAAATATATATTTTTGCTTCTTTTTCTGTTTTCTCTAGTGACGAAGACGACAACGACGATGAAGTTAGTGAGAATAGTAATGACGATAAGAGTCACAAGGCTAATACTGATGCACAGGACCAGAAAATACGCATGCTTTTCGAAATTGCTGCTGCCTTTAAATTTGACAAAATGACCCACAGTCTGCTCTCTGCTAATATTTTCCATTGTGCAAACGTGGTTTTAATATGGTACCGTGATCTTGTAGTTGATGTTACGAGATCTCATTAACGAAACGTCCAAATCGTTCCCAAATATCGGAAACGGTCAAGTCCATCTTCGTACACAATTTCACATAAATCCGTCAAAGAAAACATATCATCTTTAACGTAATGAGTATATTCATTGTGTTTCCAAAGTTTCGATATGATGACACCTTCTCAGATATGCTCAAATCTACATGCATCATGCATCAATCCCCTGCTATGGTGTGATGTCTACAGTACGTTATGTTGTAAGCCAAGAAATACGTGGTATGAAGTCATAACTTGATCTAGACTATGCAACTTGCTGTCTCCTCAAACTAGACAAGGCAACCTTGACGTCTACTCAATCTAATCCATTCAAAACAGCCCGTATTTGTTTCTCAATATAGACAAGACAGCACGTAATGTGGCCTTAATCTAGACTAGACAAATCGTGCATGTTCGTCAGTCTAGAATAGATAGTACTTCGCCGCTTTTCAATCCAGACTGAACAGTAGATGGCATCTCCTCAATCTAGTCTAGACAAGAATTGACGTCTCCTCAGTCTAAACTACACAATATTGTTCTTCTACTAAATCAACACTGAACAACAAGTGAAGGCTCCAGTCAGACAAGTAGTGCTAGATTTTAAATCTAAACTAGACAAGTCGTGCTGCTGCTTGAATCTTGACTTAACACTGTTTGGCGGTTATTCAATCCAGACTTTACATCACTTTACGTCTCGTCAACCTAGTCTAGACAACGCTTGACGTCTTCTTGGTCTAGTCTTGGCATCACTTGACGGCTCCTGAAAACAAAACACAAACATATTGCTATAAGAACAATGAATAATTCAATACTTGAGGATAATCCAAACTTAATGGGAAGCAACTGTATCCAGCAGGATAATTAGAAGATCATTTAAATTCATTAGCATCATTAATTAGCAAATAGAAACTAGCAACTGAATTATAAAATTTACATACAACATTCTTTGTTGTTAACTTTAAACGGAACTACTTTCAGAAAAAAGCACAGTTTGCACATGTGAAAGACACCAGTTTCTTAGTTCATGGACCAGACCATGAAGTGTCTCACTCCAACTGTCAGTCCTTCATCTCCCTTTGAAGTAGGCGTAGGAATTTACTGCCACTTTTCTGTATACCTGCATAGAAAGTATTCATTAGCCTATTATGTCTTTTTTAGTATCTGCAAGGACACCTTGAACTGGTCTAAAATGAATCATCGTGAAAAAAACAACCCATCTTCTTGCCTTAATTGAGAAGGAAAATTTACGTCTGGTCAGGCATAACATACTGATTAGACATGTTAAACAGGGTCATGCATAACATACTGATTAGACATGTTAAACAGGGTCAGGCATAACATACTGATTAGACATGTTAAACAGGGTCAAGCATAACATACTGACTAGACATGTTAAACAGGGTCAGGCATAACATACTGATTAGACATGTTAAACAGGGTCAGGCATAACATACTGATTCGACATGTTAAACAGGGTCAGGCATAACATACTGAATAGACATGTTAAACAGGGTCAGGCATAACATACTGATTAGACATGTTAAACAGGGTCAGGCATAACATACTGATTAGACATGTTAAATAGGATCAGGCAAAATAAACTGGCCAAGCCCCTCACCTTGGCTTCCACAAAGCCTTTGTTGGAAACAGGCTCTTTTTATGACAGCCATGCTAACAAAGTAAGGGATCATCGACATGATTCCCGTAGTGGTGAGCGACACGCAGGTGAAGCCAAGCATAGTACAGCCACCTGGAGGACCACGGTTCACCTTCATCAGCACGCTCGGGATGTGAGGAGATCTACGACCACCCGCCACTTTACGTTCTTATTAGAGCGCACAAAAGAGTAATCCTAGTCATTGTGGGCATTCAACAATAACATCTAGCTTTAATTATCACGTTTTCTTTTTCTCTTGTCTACAGGACCATTTTATTCTACTTTCCTTTTGCAACAACTGAACTTTTGCATCTATTAATAGCACAACATTGCAGAAGCTTCAAAATACCTATCTTCACTTTTCTCTATATGGCTCCAGACCATGCCACGGACCATATATTTGCTTGATAATTATAGACAGACAGGCAGACAGACAGATAGACAGATTCATGGATATATAAAAGTAAAGTAAAGTAACCCATAGCATTACTGCCGTTGGGGTGTGAGGTGTTAGCGATCTCACAAAGCAAAGGCTCGGCTATAGGAGGGCGGTAGCCATCTCCTCTCCCTACCGCTTTTATTTCCCGGACTGAACATGTACTCATTTAAGGCTGGGTCGTCCCGAGAGCCATTGCGGTCTGAAAAAACATTACCGCCTCAACTGGGGAATGAACACAGGACCCAGTGCGCTAACCACTGCGCTACGCGGCTCCTCAGTAGACATATACATAGATAGATACATAGATAGATACATAGACAGATACATATAGATACATAGATAGATAGATTGATAGATAGATAGATAGATATATAGATAGATAGATAGATAGATAGATAGATAGATAGATAGATAGATAGATAGATAGATAGATAGATAGATAGATCCATAGAATGAGTAGCGAAAGGCTTTTATGAAAGAGATGTAGTGAGAGAAAATAAAATAAAAAAGTAAATGGTGATGACAATGATGAGGATAAAACTGTAGAGGTCGCAGTAATGTTTCAAAGACACATTAATTTGATTGAAAGATGTAGGACACAGTCAAAAGGAGATTAACCCGGCGAGTGTAAGAGCGTGAATGAGATTGATCAAATAAGAAATAGCTTAATGAAAGCAAGAGAAGGACGACGATTGATGTTAAGACATGAAACATGAGAGTGAAAGAGAGAAAGAATGGTAACAGAATATTAGACGGCATATGATAGCATTTTAAGATATGAAATTTGAAAGAGTGATAGTGTGTATATGAGAAAGTTTGGTTTAGTTTCGTTTCGTTTCGTTTAGTTTCGTTTAGTTTAGTCTAGTTCAGTTTAGTTCAGTTCAGTTCAGTTCAGATCAGTTTAGTTTAGTTTAGTTTAGTTGTTTAGTTTAGTTTAGTTTAGTTTAGTTTAGTTTAGTTTAGTTTAGTTTAGTCGAAGAATCAACGTCATTGCACACGGTTTAACCCATACGTGCTCTGTTCTTCTCTATATTTGTGGAGAATCTCAGTACAATGGATGGACTCCCGTAGCACCGGCGAGAATCCCGTGACAGATTGGGTAAATTTCTAACATAATTTTTAATTTTGCCCGGGCAGCGGCCGTTATGCCTAGCCTTTTTGATTTCCAACTGTTGGTGCGATTTTTAACGTGCACTAAACTGTATACGGGCGTCCGATCTCTACTACCCAGAGATCCGTGGAAATAACAGAAGGTCTTCGTGAAAACATTCTAGTCTCCACCGTGATTTGAGCCTCGAGGCCACGCAGTCCCTTCAGTATGAGGCAGTAAAGTTTGTCAGTGAAAGAGAGTCATATAGATAGACTGATAAATAGAGAGAGAGAGAGAGAGAGAGAGAGAGAGAATAGGATGGAACGAGATAACTCTAAAAGATTATATTTGAATATGAGAGGGGATGAGAATGGATTTTAAGAGATACAATTGGAAATAGAGAGAGAGAAAGAGAGAGACAGAGAGAGAGAGAGAGAAGGCTATTTTGTGTGTTAGGGAAAGAAAGAAAGCCAGATAGTGAGGGGGAGAAAGAGTGTTGTTAAAAGAGTGAAGGCAAATTATGTGAACTGTGAATAAGGATGAATTTTAGAGAGAATGTGTGTAGAAAGAGTAAACACATGTGGAACTAAAAGGCAGATTAAGTGGGATTTTAGTAGATTATAAGTGGGAAGAAGAGCTAGTGAGATAGAGAAAGGAGAGAGCGAGAGAGACAATGAGAGAGAGAGACAATGAGAGATAGAGGGAAATGTTGTAGATAGAATGAACGCAAAGGTAACTACAATTGTTGAGGAGACAATTTAGCAACTAAACGAGAGAGACGCACAGATCGAAAGGATCGAACACAAGAATCATCGTGGGGGATATTGAAATTAATTTGCCAGTAATGAGGGATTTTGCTGTAAGGAAATTGAGGGAGTGAGAGAGAGAGAGAGATAGAGAGAGAGAGAGAGTAGAAATAGAAAAGGTGGGGGAGGAAACCAGGAAGATTAAGAGAAAATGAAAAGTGAGTGAAAAAGAGAGCATTGGAAGACAGAAGAGAGTGCGAACATGAGGAAGTAAGAGTTAGAAAGAGAGCATAGAAGACAGAAGAGAGAGCGAATATGAGGATGTAAGTGTGAAAAAGAGAGCGTGGAAGACATAAGAGAGAGCGAACATGAGGAAGTAAGAGTGAGAAAGAGGGTATAGAGGACAGAAGAGAGAGCGAACATGAGGATGTAAGAGTGTAAAAGAGAGAGGGGGAGAACTAGTGAGATAATGATAAAAATCTCAGACAAGAAGTGACGAATGAGATAGCATGAAAGAGAGGAGGAGAGACATCGACAATGAAAGAGAGTATGTGAGAGAGACGCTCACGATTGGTGATAGAGAAAGAGAGAGTGACAGATAGTTAGAGAGAGAGAGACAGAGAGAAAGCGAGATGTAATAATAGAGAATGAGAGTGAAAGGTAATGGATAGTTAGAGAATGAACGAAAAGGATATGCAGTGTATTGAGTTACTGTAGATGAGGAGGACAGAGAAAGAGAGAGAGAGAGAGAAAGAGATAGAGAGAGATAGAGAGATAGAGAGTGGTAGAGAGAGATAGAGAGATATAGAGAGATAGAGAGAAACAGAGAGAGACAGAGGGAGATAAAGAGAGAGAGATAGAGAGAGATAGAGAGAGTGAGAGAGAGTGAGAGACAGCGGTAAGTTACAGTCGTGTTCACAACTTAGCTGGACTTATTGTTGATATGAAAGCAGAAGCGGGAGGAACCCGCCACAAGAAGAAGACACTGAAATGAGGCAAGCCAGGATGTAATTTCTGTCAAGAACCTGGATAATTTGAATGAAACAAGAAAAACGTGGAATTTCTGGAACAACAAAAAATATGTCCAGAAGTCTGACAAGGAAATTGTTTTCCGCCACTTAAGAAAGCCGTACAGCTGTCGTCTGCTCTTGTCTTCCATTGTCTTACTCTCTTCAGATGGTAATCAACATAAGTATCTGACTTGACATTTGGGCTCATGCTCCGTGGTCAGCTCAATTTGCTTGATAATGATGTTGGAGTGATGTGGATGCGTATGGATGGTGTTGGAGTGATATGGATGGGTATGGATGGGTATGGATGATGTTGGAGTGACATGGATGGGTATGGATGATGTTGGAGTGACATGTATGGGTATGGATGATGTTGGAGTGATGTGGATGGGTATGGATTATGTTGGAGTGACATGGATGGGTATGGATGATGTTGGAGTGATATGGATGGGTATGGATGGGTATGGATGATGTTGGAGTGACATGGATGGGTATGGATGATGTTGGAGTGATGTGGATGGGTATGGATTATGTTGGAGTGATATGGATGGGTATGGATGATGTTGGAGTGATGTGGATGGGTATGGATGATGTTGGAGTGATGTGGATGGGTATGTATTGTGTTGGAGTGATGTGGATGGGTATGGATGGTGTTGGAGTGATATGGATGGATATGGATGGTGTTGGAGTGATGTGGATGAGTATGGATGGTGTTGGAGTGACATGGATGGGTATGGATGATGTTGGAGTGATGTGGATGGGTATGTATTGTGTTGGAGTGATGTGGATGGGTATGGATGGTGTTGGAGTGATATGGATGGATATGGATGGTGTTGGAGTGATGTGGATGGGTATGGATGGTGTTGGAGTGACATGGATGGGTATGGATGGTGTTGGAGTGATATGGATGGGTATGGATGGGTATGGATGATGTTGGAGTGACATGGATGGGTATGGATGATGTTGGAGTGATGTGGATGGGTATGGATTATGTTGGAGTGACATGGATGGGTATGGATGATGTTGGAGTGACATGGATGGGTATGGATGATGTTGGAGTGACATGGATGGGTATGGATGGTGTTGGAGTGATGTGGATGGGTATGGATGATGTTGGAGTGATGTGGATGGGTATGTATTGTGTTAGTGTGACATGGATGGGTATGGATGGTGTTGGAGTGATGTGGATGGGTATGGATGATGTTGGAGTGATGTGGATGGGTATGTATTGTGTTGGAGTGATGTGGATGGGTATGGATGGTGTTGGAGTGATATGGAAGGGTATGGATGGTGTTGGAGTGATGTGGATGGGTATGGATGATGTTGCAATTGTATAGATGATGTTGAAGGAGTATGAATGATGCTGGAGTGGTATGTATGATGTTGGAGTGGTATGGATGATGTTGGCGTGGTATACATGATGTAGTAGTGGTATGGGTGATGTAGGAGTGGTATGAATGATGTTAAAGTGGTATAAATGATGTTGGGGTGGTATGCATTATGTTGGGGTGGTATGGATTATGTTGGGGTGGTATGGATGATGTTGGAGTGGTATGGATGATATATGAGTACTATGGATGATGTTGGAGTGGTATGGATGATGTTGGAGTGGTATGGATAAGGTAGGAGTGGTATGGATGATGTTGGGGCAGTATGGATGATGTAGGAGCGGTATGGATGATGTTGGGGCAGTATGGATGATGTAGGAGTGGTATGGATGATGTTGGAGCGGTATGGATGATGTTGGAGCGGTATGGATGATGTTGGAGCGGTATGGATGATGTTTGAGCGGTATGGATGATGTTGGAGCGGTATGGATCATGTTGGGGCAGTATGGATGATGTTGGACCGGTATGGATGATGTTGAAGCGGTATGGATCATGTTGGGGCAGTATGGATGATGTTGGAGCGGTATGGATGATGTTGGAGCGGTATGGATCATGTTGGAGCGGTATGGATCATGTTGGGGCAGTATGGATGATGTTGGAGCGGTATGGATGATGTTGGGGCAGTATGGATGATGTTGAAGTGGTATGGATGATGTTGGAGCGGTATGGATGATAACAATTATGTGGCGGCTATGAGATGGGCGATAATATTGCGTTACGAATGCTGTATAATGATATTTGTAGGACGAAAATAAAAAGAAGGATTAGAAATATGCAAGGTTAGGGAAAGAAGCGATAAAAAGAGAGATGGAGAGAGATATGTGGCGTGATAGGAAAAGAAAGAGACGGAGTTTGCAAAAAGAATTTGTTGTCGACTGGCGGATGAATGTATTGTTTAAAGATGTTACAATTCCAAAGGCGAGGGATTCGCATGATGTGGAAGTGAGGTTGTTGTTAGAGAGATTGAGTGAGTGGGGAGGAGATATGAATTTTATCTAGAAATTGAGTGGGAGGAGCACAGAGGAAAGCTACATTATGCTCTGTATTTCAAAATAGCTTGACTTAATTAAAGTTTTTTTGACTGAGGTTCTTATCGCGAAAACAGGTTAAAGATAGTTATGTCGAAGAATAAATTATTAGAAATATGACATTAAAATACCAAGACCTGAATATCAGAAATTCTACAACGATATTAAAAGTTGATCCCGAATATAGATGTATCAAAAATTAGCTTTGTATATCAGTAAATCAATTGTTTTGTGTCTTAAATTAGTTGACCAGTGGCTTGACAGGGTTTAGAAGACTTCCTCAACATTTCCATCAAGTCATGTTGGTTGTCGTCTGACGTCATCCTATCAATTCTGTGTTAATGAACTAGGCCATCTTTTCCGATGTGAAAATAGTAGAATGCTTCCAGTTCGGAAATGTCAGAGATTCGACAATGATATTAATAGTTTATGTCGAATCTGGATATATAAGAAACTCGATAATGATAAATACCGGGTACATACCGTAGGATATATACCCGGTATATACCGTATGATATATACCAGCTCCGGAAATGTCAGAAACTCGATAATGATATTAACAGTAACTTGAAAGACCAAAGTTCTAGAAATAATACAGGGATAAAAATGAAGGAAAAAAATGTTTAAAGTTGATTAAAGTTAATCAAAATTTAAAAAAAATGGATATAGTCAGATACCGCACCGAGACGAGAACACGAACACAACCTACGTTACGACCAATAGGCCTTTATCGGGGACAACCAATAACAACAAAGCTGAACTAGCAAATCAACATATAAGGAAAAAATGGTCTATTTATCTGATATAGTGTCTGTTGTCGCGACTGGTTGGGTCGAAAGCGCGACTGACAATGAAGGACAGCGGTCAAATAAATTGACCAGGAGAGAGTATGAAGTGAAATATTACAAGAAATACAACTAGAAATACTACAAAGCTGTTAAAAGACTTTGCCATCAAGGGAAATAAAATTCAACAATATAAATGGTTGTTGTTCGAAGCTTTTTGTGCCGAGTTGTGTGAGCTATTGCCTTTCCTTTTGGTTGCGGGATACAGTGGCTCTTCTTATATCTCGAGACGTACACGATAGGGGGGACCGGGGTGCGAGGTTCCTCAGAAAGCTCACCACATGAGGCATTAAAATGTCAATCAAAATCGATATGTAAGAAAGGTGTGACGCAAATTCAAAAATTAAATTATGTCTTTTGTCAAATAATGAAATGTAAAAAATATAAATAAATAAACATTTGTAAAATAAGGTAATACCAGAAATATAGATATACAAATATTTGTAAAATATGGAAATATCAGAAATGTAAATATATGTAAAATAAGAAAAAATAATAAATATCACAAAAAATAGAATAACAGCAATGATTTTCTAGTATGTGTAGAGGAAGATTATATCAGAAAGAGGCCAGTATGTGTAATGAGGCCTGTTGTTTGTTGCTCGAGATTGTTCTTCCTGTTGGCGAGTCAGGGCCTTGATCCACTAGTTTGATTTGACTATACCAGTATGTGTGTATCTTAATGTGTGGAGCGTTCTTCTTCTTCCTCGTTCGTCTTCAGACTTTGACTTTAATGACTCTAACGAATGCAGCAGTCGACTTGAGGCTCCGTGCACTTCTGTGCAGCTTCTTGTGGAAGGACACTGGCTACTGACCAAAACCACTTCTTTTGTCGGTATACAGTGGGCAGGACTGCAAAATGTGTTTTGCCATCATGGGTGCTGTGCCGTTGGCACAAAGGTCCCTAGTACCCATCTTGAACTTGTTGTACAGATGACATCTCAGTCTGTTGTGTCGTGTGGGTGATAGTTTGTCCATCACAAGTGATGAAGACCACTCTCTTTGTTCAGCCGTGTGGACAGTCGTATCTCCTGCTGTGTCCGCTGAAATGGGTGACTTGCGCGGAGATTTGGATTAAAGTGAGGAAGAAACTGCGCCTTTTGTCAACCTCACGCACAGAGCCTAAGCAACCTTTTGCCAGTGGCAAGACATTCATCGAGACGACTGGAGATAGCATAGGATGCAGATTTTGCCTCAGGGTTACCACCGAAGCCTTTCCGTAAACATGTAACCCGCAGGGTAGAAAGGTGGGAAGGCATCTAACGCAGTTTGTCGTGCCGTAGCCGGATAATAATCACCTGGTCTGGCCTGGAGAGCTGGTTGTAGGCATTGTTTTCCGGTCAGAGTGGTATTTTTTTCAATTTTGCATCCTACGTTGCACTAGATGGCTGCTTTTGTCTCATCGTGTGTGAATTCTTTATCACTCTGCTGCAGTTTTTCGTCCGTCTCTGGCGAGTCTGTCCGCCCACTCGTTGTCTAGAATGTTGCAGAGGGCTGCTATCCACATGACTATGCTTTTTTTAAAGCACTGAAACGGGCGTTCTAGCCATTCTGCCAGAGAACTGAGTTCATTTTTGTGCTGGTTCTTGAGAACCGTTAACGCTAAGTGGGCGTCTGTGATAGTGGCAACTTGCTATCCTGCCTGTTTTTTATGGTCTATAAGGGTTTCGGCTGCTTGTGGGCACTGGCTTTGGCACTTAAGTTGCTGCAGCGTCTCCCAGGGTCAAATGCTGCAGAGTATGCTTCGCTTTTTAGTTTTATAGTGATGCCTTCTCTTCCGTTTCAAATGACATCTTTTGCTGAGCCATTCGTATAAGCGTGTGTCCAAGCCTGTTGATTAAAATATTTGGTTTGATGTAATTTGTAACTGTTTTTTTCTGTTCCTCTGTTTGCAACTTTTTGTCTTCTATTTTGGAGATATTGCATATACGATAGGTAAAGGGTCTTCCTTTCCAGAAGCAGCGATGGAGCATGCTGGTATTGGTTTTATTATTTCGTTTAACAGTGCAGCATTGTTTTTAATCTTTTATTTATCCTGGACTGTAACACTTTTTCGATTTAGCCTGCCGCGTCCCATCCCATTTAGTCTGTTGTGCATCGTGTTAGTCAATGATTCTTTTGAATATATGTGTGGTGTGGTAGGACGGCCCGGACGAGGATGTTATGTTGAAATGTAAGGTGACTTGTGATTTGACCTAAATATCAGTTTGTGTCAGATCTCCTATTACAACTGATTTGATTTGGGGTCATCGTTGGTTATGTCTTTTACTTAATGAACTGCCTCGCTTGACAAAAAGTAGTGCCACTATTTACCAACACCCGCTTTACGGACACACGGTTTACGGACATACGCTTTACCAACACCTGCTTTACGAATACCCGCTTTACCAACACCCACTTTACCAATACACGCTTTACGAACCCACTATTGGGGATCAAGATGCTGAGCAGCGCATGAGCTGCAGTGGTCACCGACCCATAGCTGACTGCTAGCGTCAGGGCCAGCGAACCATAGCTGCCAAGACCCTTCTACACCTCCATGTGGTGATCCTGGATAACAGGCTGCAGCAGGGCAGACTGGCTAAGAAAAAGGGATCGAAGAGGGAATGCTAACCCGGTACTAAAAAAAGCTTCCTGAAGTCGGATGTGTTGGACCGAAAGGTGCAAATATCGCAACCAAGCTGTAAACTACGACACAACGCATTCCGTTCTCTGGACTACATTTTGCTAATTAATCCCTTTCAGGGTTTGGTAGCGGGAGATTGACAACGAATGAAGAAGAAGAAGAAGAACCCACTATTGTCACGAGCGTTCCCAATTACAACCACAGCTCTTAGATTCGATCACAACTAACACTTTTCCGGACAAGATATTCAAACCAACCAGTTGTTCCTTTATAAAAGCAACTCCAAAACATGTTTCATAAATTTCGAAAACAATGAAAAAATCCATTAAGTTTTATAAAACTCAGTAGCTTTTTAAAATTCTTTCAGAAGGAGAAAAACTTCAATGCAGCAAATTACATTGCATTCCTTTGTCAAGAAGCAATCCAAACGAGCATTGCCAGCAACCTCTAACCCTTCAGACACACAGCGTCCATCTTCTACCGATGTAACTTAATCATCAAACTCATTTTCTTCAAATTAAAAATAACTGAAATTTACTAAATTGTCCTTTGATTATGAAGCGGTAATTAAAACGCACTTTTGTGTTTAAAACACATATATTAATGTGACAGTTTCGCAAGAATTAAAATATTTAAAGGTAAGATTTTGTTTATTTATTTGTAAATTATTAGTAAATGTGTGTTTATTTATATTTATTCTTGTTGATTGAGCTATTACACGTATTTTAAAATCATATATAGTTTACTTTTCTCTACGGCTAAAATGCAAAATAAAAAAACAAGACTGTTCCGCCGTGGTCTGTGTGTATGTAGTAACCCATAGCATTACTGCCGCATGGGCTGGATCTCACCCTGGGGGCCACTCTTCCCTTCGCTCTCTTCTCACCTCACTCTTTTTCATTTGACTCTGTCTTACAGTCACACTCTTGCACAATTTTCACACGCGCCCTCATGGTCAGGCCCTTTCATTGCACTTTGGTTGGGCTAGCTTCTGAGGGTGCACAACCTAGCATAGGTACATACAGATGTACACATGCATCAAAGCACTGGTTTATGCGTCCTGATATCGCCCAATGGACTACGGTCTGGGGTGGAAAATGGCGCGCCTCCGCCACTAGTGAGGCAAACATCTAAGCAACAACAACATGCCGTAGGGGTGTGAGGTATTAGCGATCTCACATTTCAAAGGCTCGGCTATATGAGGGCGGTAGCCATCTTCTCTCCCTCGCCGCTTTTACTTCCCGGACTGAACCGGTCCCCATTTAATGCTGGGTCGACACGGGAGCCATTGCGGTCTGAAAAAACATTACCTCCTCAACTGGGGAGTGAACCCAGGACCACTCAGATGCGAAGCCAGCCCGCTAACCACTGCGCTACGCATAGCACCACTGCCTCACAGAGAGCATGTCCGGAGAGAAGACTAGCTGTGTGGCATGGCATAACACCGACCAGGGCTAGGTGGTTTGTTAGGAGCAGCATAGATGGCGCCTAACAGGCTGCGGGTCTACTTTGCTCTAATATTTGAGTCTATTGAGATTGACTCGCACATCCTCTGTAAGCGCTTGTCCCAACGCAGCGGAGTATTAAACTGCTCGAGCCTAGCCCGCTAAATAGGAAACTTTTCTCCCAGCTACATCAAGCTGATACCAGAGCTGGGACCTGCACAGGGCATCTGCCCCTGTAGAAGTACAGGTCGACTAAAAACTAAGAACTAAGACTGCATTTTGGTCTACGAACACATTCCCTTTACGAACATGCTTTGTTTTCTATAAGTTTGTGTACGCAGTACCTACAATACTTTCCACTTGAATCTTTTGAATGCTTTCTATAGCCAGTTGGGATTACGAGAGTGTTGCTGGGTGGCAATGTTAATATTGTTTTGTTTGACTAAAGTTATTGTAAAATGTGTGTTCTTTGTCACGAAATGGACAGTTTTCTGTTGGTTTATTTTTAATGTTGTCCTTGACTCCAGTTATTGTGTCATGTGTAGACAGCTCTGATCAGAACAGTTTTGTGTGTTCAAATTCATTCTGTCAAGTCGGATTGAAACTCATGTCCGTGTTATATATGGTGTTCTTGCTATGAAAAGAATATCTGACGATAGCGGAATGGACAGATTGTGTCTTAGAAGAAGATAAAAGTAATTATGCAATTACAACATTTTTGTTAGAAATCAGTTAAAGAAGAGATATTCAGAAATACGACAACGCTAATTAAGGTCTACATTATAATCAGTAACGAAGCGTGATGATACTTTTAGGGTAAACTGAGTCATGAACTTAAAGGGGCACGCTGTACGATATCGCAAACATATTGACAATTACTTCGTGATTGTTCTGAATGAGGTAGTTGAAACCCATGCTGTCGACGACTTCCTGCACAGTTGTCTACGTATTCTTGTAAATAAGTTCTAAGCGTCTTTGTTTCATTCCTTACACAAAAAAATATCTATCGCACTCTACTTTAACACGTGATCTTGGCTACATTTACAGGAAAGTTTCTTTTCTATTGAAATAATAGCCGGATTGGATGCTCTATTATTGGTCACAGAAATCCACACATGTATTTTCATTGTTTGCAATGTTCTCATTAAACTTTCTGCAGTAGCCGAGCTCACTGGAATCACATAAATCCACACATGTGTTTTCATTGTTTGCAATGTTCTCATTAAACTTTCTGCAGTAGCCGAGCTCACTGGAATCACATAAATCCACACATGTGTTTTCATTTTTTGCAATTTACTTATTGAACGTTCTGCAGCTGTCGAACTCACTGGAATCACATAAATCCACAGATGTGTTTTCATTTTTTGCAATTTACTTATTGAACGTTCTGCAGCTGTCGAACTCACTGGAATCACAGAAATCCACACATGTGTTTTCATTTTTTGCAATTTACTTATTGAACGTTCTGCAGCTGTCGAACTCACTGGAATCACAGAAATCCACACATGTGTTTTCATTTTTTGCAATTTACTTATTGAACGTTCTGCAGCTGTCGAACTCACTGGAATCACATAAATCCACACATGTGTTTTCATTTTTTGCAATTTACTTATTGAACGTTCTGCAGCTGTCGAACTCACTGGAATCACAGAAATCCACACATGTGTTTTCATTTTTTGCAATTTACTTATTGAACGTTCTGCAGCTGTCGAACTCACTGGAATCACAGAAATCCACACATGTGTTTTCATTTTTTGCAATTTACTTATTGAACGTTCTGCAGCTGTCGAACTCACTGGAATCACAGAAATCCACACATGTGTTTTCAATTTTTTGCTATGTTCTCATTGAACGTTCTGCAGTAGCCGAGCTCACTGAAATACTAACTATCAGTTGCAGCAGCTTGCCTGTCTGTTCATTTGCTGTTTGGAGATCGAAGGTTATCTACACTGGAACCCACTAATGCAATGTAAGGTTTGACTTTGCCTTCTAAGATATACATATTTACCAGTTCATTGTGTAGTGCTATAGTTAAATACCTTTGGGTGTGAGTTTTTAAGTTTTTGAAATTGACTGTCATTGGAAAAAATTTTTGAACGGGTGTAATTGTGCATGATATATTTCCTTTCAGACGGACTTTATGTTAAAAAATGACAAAGCATCAACATAATTTTTAAACAAAAAAGTCAACTGAACCGAAAGAATCAATGTTGATGCCTAAAGTAAAAATAAAGTCAAGATACCGTCACGTCATACGGCGCATAGGAAATATGATGTTAGGCCCATATTGTAACCCACGGCACTTAGTGTATGATGAGGTCAACATCACGCCGGCCGCCTTTACTTTCCGAACTGAACCGGTACCAATTTAAGGCTGGGTTGACACGGGTGCCATTGCGGTCAGAAAAACTAATTTCGCTTCCTATACAAATTAATTCAAAGATATATCAGTGGACCCCCCAAAAAGTTACAATTTTTTTTAGTGAATTAATTGTGCTAAAAATCCGCAAAAGAATTATCCAGGAAAATATAAACGTGTGCGTTAAAAAAGCTGTGAACGAAAAGTTCAGTAGACCGGACAATACATTAAATATCTTAGCATCGGTAAAATTACTTTCTTTGTTCAAACTCAACAAGCAGCCATCGAATTTACCAAACCTACAGATAAATTAATGCAGAATTTCCACAACAAAAAACAACTGCTGTACATGCAAACGGCTATTATAGGTGGTATAAATAATCAATTTATGGCCACCGTGAAGGAAGACAAATATGGCAGATACGTGACAAGGTGACTCCAGTAATGGCATTGGACTTGGCAAAATTGCTTGCTTTTTGTTTAAACTCAACAGCCAGCCATACAATTTACTAAACATACAGATAAATAATATATTTTTAATTACAACTGCTGCAGTTTCAAAAAATTATTATTTGTTGTGTAACTATTTTGCAATTGCTTATGAATTCCGTATCTCGCTACCAATTTTCGAACATTGGCATTAGTTATTGATAGGCTAATCCCAGCTTGCATTTAGCTTACATACCGCCCACTCCTCCCTCCCCCCCCCCCGCCACCCCCCCCCCCTTTCTTGTAATCATAGGTTATCTAGTAGAAATAACACCACCCCTCACACGTGACACGCGGAGTTAAATGTCTAACTTAATCCTCTTTTAATCGTTCACCTGTACTAAAAATAAGAATCCATTCACAAAAGGCCGAACTAATTTGTGGCTATTTGGTTGTGAGAAAAAATAGCGTCCCAATAACGTTTCATAGCTATCAATTGCCCTGATTCCTACTATGCGTTAGTCTGATCGTATTCAATTTTGCCGCTTTGCTCGTTTGTTAAAATGTTACAACGCTTAAACTTCTTCTTCTTCTTCGTACGCAGTCAGACAGTAACCATTATTTTTTCGAAAAAAGCGGCGGTCATCCTGAGGCTCTCGCCACTGCCATAGAGCTTGTCTTGCAGTTCCACTGGTAATGGCCACATCTGCTCTCTCTGATCCTCGTATGTCGGGCAGTTCTGCAGCAGATGTTCAGCGGTCATTTTACCAGTACCGCACGGGCATTCGTCGGTACACCCTATCTTCAATTTGTTGAATAGGTGGTACCTCAGTCTGTTGTGGCCAGTGCGAAGTCTTAAGACAACGACCTGCTCTCTTCTGTTCAACTGGTAATAGGCATCGTTTTTGGTGTAACCAGTATGTTCGGTTTCCCATTTGTTCATGTATCTGGCTTTGATAAGCCGTTTTGACTCTTCGTACGTCATACTGGTATCTGTTTGTGGTAGTCTTGCACCTTCTTTTGCCAGTCTGTCTGCCTCCTCGTTGCCTTGGATGTTGCAGTGTGACGGAACCCACTGTACCACTACCCTTTTTGGTGCGGACTGCTGGCACAGTTTGCAGAGTGCTGCTCTTAAGTCATTAAGCTCAGTGTTTTTCTGGCTTTTTAGCGCTGTGACTACGGCGAGAGCATCTGTCAGCAGGACTATATGGCTCTCATTTTCACTGTGTGTCACCATTTCTTCCACTGCCGCCCTCAGTGCCTCTGCCTCCGCTCTGAAATTGCTTGTGTACTTACCAGTAGCGAGTGACAGTGTTATTTGTCTGCCATTTGGTAGGTTCAGGAATGCTCCTGCCCCTCCGTTCTGTGTAGTGTTTGTTACAGAACCGTCGGTGTATGCATGGGTCCAGTCCATGCTTGGGTAGCTTTTCGTTATGAAGCTTAGGGTAGTATCTCTCCTTTCTTTTTCAGTCTGGCAGTTTTTGTTTGCAATACCTGGTATATTTTCTACCACTTCTGGAAATATATCCTGCCTCCAGGTAGGTTTTCGTACAGTATTGATGGGTTTTGGTGTTGTTAGTGCGTTTATGGGATCTTCGTGCATCTTTGCTTTGGCTATTTCTGCAAAGTTTCTCCGCTTTAGTTTCCCATTTTCCAAATTGTTTAGTCTCTGGTGCATTGGATGGTCCGTCAGTCTTCGGAGTTTCTCTGACTGCAGCTGGGCTCTGCAGTCTCTTCTATCGGTCATGGATTGCAGTTTTGTAATCTTTTCAAGTTCTACAATTGGCGTTGACTTCATGCCACCTGTTATAATTCTCATGGCTTGGTTTTGAAGTTTGTTAACTTTATCGAAGTTCGCCTTTGCTGCTGTTGTCCATGCCGCAATGCCATACTCGAGAACTGGTCTCACTCTTCCAGTATACAGTTTCTTTAGTATGCCTTCGTCTGCTCCCCAGCTTGTGCCAGCAAGTTTCCTCATGATTGCCATTCTTTCTCTGGCTTTCATTCGGTTTCTCTCAATCTGACTTTTCTATGTCATGCGCCGATCAAATGTGACTCCCAGATAGGTTGGGTTGTCGTTTGGCTGCAGGAATTTGCCATTTAGACTTAATTTGGTACTTTGGAGTTTTAATGAAAGCAAGAATATTGTGCATGTGGTTTTCTCCTCGTTTATTTTGACCAGCCATGAGTTCGCCCACTCTTCCAGCGATGTTAGGGCCGTCTGCATCCGATTTCTTGCTATGGTGAGATTCTTTTCAGAGGTCCACATAGCCAGATCGTCTGCAAACATTGAGCTATGGACTCTTCTTGGTATATTCTCTGTAATATCGTTTATATATACCAGGAAGAGTGTGGGTGACAATACTCCCCCTTGGGGTACTCCCTGCTCGAGTGTCACCTTTTTGCTCATCTGCCCTTGTACTTGGACTCTGGCCGTTCTTTGTTTGAGGTAGTGGTTGATCCACTTGTACATCTTCCCACCGACATCACTTCTTCTTAGCTTGACTCTAAGTCCATCCTTCCAGACTTTGTCAAATGCATTTTCCAGATCCACCCAAACAGCTACTGTGTGTTTCTGTGCCTGGTAGGCATCTTCTATCTCCTGGGCTATGAGGATGACCTGGTCCTCAGTGGATCTGTGCTGTCTGAAGCCGGCTTGCTGTGGAATTAGTATTCGTTTTTCTTCCAGATGCCACATCAGTCTGGTGTTTATCATCCGTTCCTTCAGCTTGCCGACACAGCTCAGTAGGCTGATGGGCCTGTATCCATTTGGATCTGTTTTATCCTTTCCTGTTTTTGGTACTGGTACCAGTATTGCGTCTTTCCATGCCTGGGGTACAATACCCATTTTCCAGCTTTGGTTCAGGACTGATAGTAATTTCCTCTTCGCTGTTTGGCCCAGCCCCATCAGCATTTCGTTTGAGATCCCGTCTTTTCCGGGAGATTTCCTTTTCTTTAGTGTTCTCATAGCCTCTTCCATTTCGCGCATTGTTAGTTTGGCCATCATGTGCTCTTCAGGAGCCGTATTTATGTTTTCGTGTCCCTTTAGCTCTTCGCTAATGTCTGTATGCTTATCTGCAGGGACCTCGATGTGGTTTGCTCTGGCATAGTGATCGACAAAGGCGTTAGCGGCTTTCTTACCTGTGATCAAGTTCTCGCCCTGCTTGATAGTAATTTGTTTATTTGACGGGGTTTCGTCGTTTATGGCTCTGACTAGCTTCCATAGCTTGTTCCCTTCTTTGTCCAGGTTTAGACTTTCCGTTTTATTTTTCCAGCTTTCTCTTGCTGTTTGCCTGAGAGTGTATTTGTACTTCGCCGTGGCGGCTTTGAGGGCGATGTTTGCCTCCATGGCTTTTCTCGCTCTGCCATGTTCCTAGCATTTGTTACTGCATCTTCCACTTTCTGCAACTCATCATTCCAGTAGGGCTTATAGTTTTTCCTAGCTCCTCTTGGGATGGTTTCAGTGGCGGCTTGCATTATATCCTTGCTTAGGCTCTCTACCATGGGCTTCATTTTTGAGTGTCGTGTGTTAATGGTTTCACACAGCCCATCTGTCAGGATTGCAAATCTGTCCCAGTCGGCTCGTTTGTAATTCCAACGTGGGAGCGGTTTTGTTTCCTGTGGGCCTACTTCCATATCAATGTCTAGCCTGATCGGCCTGTGGTTGCTACCTGCCAGCTGCTTTAGCACCTGGCGGTCTATTTTATGGTGTATGTCCTGTGTGGAGAAGGCCAAATCTGGAGTCGAGGTGGTATGCCATGTTCTAGAACAGAAGCTAGGGCTATCCTCCGGCCTATTGATTAGGGAGAGATTTGTGTCTATCTCTCAATCTTCCACTTCGTCACCTCTGCTGTCTGTGTCCGAGTGTCCCCATCTCTCCCAGTGGCTGTTGAAGTCTCCAACTACTATGCAGTTGGAGTCTCTGACGTCCATACTCGAGAGCGATAGGGATTTATTTGTTGGTCCGTACAGATTGAAAATGCGGAGCTTCGTCTCTTGAGCCATTATGTCAACTCCTACAATTTCTGCTTGTCCGGTGTGGTTGACAGATACCGCGCTACTCGGTATGCAGTTTCGGGTCAGTATCAGGACCCCTCCTAGGTGACATTCTCTATCGAGACGGAAGGTCTGGTATCCTCTGATTGAGAATTTATGGTTTTTGTTGAGGTGCGTTTCCTGGATACATGCCACGTCAATCTTACCTTCATGCAGGTGATGTGTTACGGAAAGCTTTTTGTTAACGACACCCTCCGCATTCCACTGTAGTATTTTGAGGGTCTTGAGTTTTTGGTCAATAAAAGTTGCCCCATAGCCATGTGCCTTGACTCCACGACACATGGGTGGGTGACCACCAGTAGTCAAGGGTGGGCCCCTTCGAGGCGTGAGGCCCGGCACTATCGCTGCCTGGCGGGACTTCGCAGGATGAGCGCCATACGTTTTTCTGATCGGTTGTACTGTCATCATACTGCAACGCTTAAACGAAAATGACCATTTCGATTTCAATTTCTACTTGATTCCCATCAGTTTTATGCAAAGGGTAGTCTTTCCTTATTATTCAAAACACTTTGGAATAGCTAAGCCTACCATGTCTATTCTACTGCTTCTGCTGGTTGTAATAGAGATTATCAGATATACGACAATACTAATAGACGTATCTGTCCATCATCAGTTAGTCAGTCCTGAGACTGGTGTTGACGTCTTCTGATTATGTCATGCCACTGTTTTCTGTTAATCATTTCTGAGACGTGTTGAAGTCTTCTGATCATGTAACGCCAATGTCCTCTGTTAGTCAGTCCGGAAACTGGTGTTGAAGTCACGGTCGTCTTTTTCTATCAAATCTCTTCAGCTCAGTAGAACTCTGCCTCCTGATGTTCTTGCAAGTCTGTGTTATGTAATTGTTTCTTTGACGTCTCTTTTCTCTTTTTGATTGAACTTTGCCTATTAGTACTTTCAATAATAAGTGTTTATGTCTCATCTTATGACCAAGCCAAGAAATTCTACATTACATTATACTCGCCATTAGTTGTTTATGTGACCCTGTATTTCTAAGCTCTTTTTCCTTTGACCTTTTTGCTGTCCAGCTAACTCTTTGCATTCTACGACAGCACCATATATCTGATAGAGAAGAAAATAACAGAAAAACGACATTATTTTTAGACGTATCTGTTATAGTAAAGCGCTGCATAGATGGCGCCATAACTGGGTGAGGGTCTACATTGTTCTTCTGTTTTAGTTCATTATAGATGCCGCCAGACCATGGATCTGCCCGGAATCCTCACTAGTCGACGACTTACACTTGTGTTCACAGAAACGTGTTGTTTTCCATTTGGACTAGTTAATTCGTTCGTTTTGCCTGTTTTCATCCATCCGATTATCCTGGAATGGACATCGGCTATATGCATAGCACTACGCTTAAACCTGTGTCATATTTCACGGTCTGGTTCACACGGCTGAACTTCACGAGATTGGCGCTCTTCGTCCTAGCTGAAGATAGTGTCAGCTTTGTTGTATGAAATGTAAACACAACTATAATGAATTGCCACCTGGAGAGAGATGGGCTCCGTCAGATGTGTAGCGGCCCAAAACATACCGTTGGTGTATGGCTAGGGCTGGTACTACAAACTGCAGTAACGGTGCCTCAACGACCTTCTATGTAGTGGGACTGATTATTTGTTATAGTAAAAAGTGTCATAAATTCGACATTGCTATTTCACGTATCTATTATAGAAGGGAATATCAGAAATACGACAGCGTTATTAGACATCTATTTTAGCAGGGAATATCATAAATACGACAATGTTATGTTGACATCTATTTAGAAGGGAATATCAAAAATACAACATTATTATTTGACATCTATTTTAGAAGGGAATATCAGAAATAGGACAGTGTTATTATACGTGTCTGTTATATAAAAGAATTTCAGAAATACTACATTGTTATTTTGCATCTATTATAGAAGGGAACATAAGAAATACGACATTGTTATTTTATATCTATTATATCTGCATTTTTCCTTTTATCTATCCATGGTATTTTAATTCAGAAGATGCAATATTTTTCTTATGTGTTTGTTTAGTATTCCACGTTTCACATCAGTACGTTGCCACCAGGAAGATGCAAGTTCGCCGGATGTTATGGTATTCTTGCTATTAGAGTTCTGCCATATAATAATTGAGCCGAGGTACTCTTCTTCTTCTTCTTCTTCGTACGCAGTCAGACAGTAACCATTATTTTTTCGAAAAAAGCGGCGGTCATCCTGAGGCTCTCGCCACTGCCATAGAGCTTGTCTTGCAGTTCCACTGGTAATGGCCACATCTGCTCTCTCTGATCCTCGTATGTCGGGCAGTTCTGCAGCAGATGTTCAGCGGAGCAGAGGTACTCAAAACCTGTGACTTTCTCAATTTCTTGTTCTTCTATAATAACTTTAGGTTTGGTCTTTGTTTTGTCTGTGCTCATTATTTTCATGTTATTTATATTCCGGTATAGATTTTAGTCTTCGCTGTGTTGCTTTAACGACAGGATCATCCGTTACAGTCCTGCAACATAATTTACAAGAATTAAATACAAGAAATATGAGTTCTATTAATTTTATAAATCATACGAATATATAAAAAACACGAGAGCTCTATTAATTATATAAATAAAAAAAATTTAATATCAGAAACATGAAATAAAAGGAATACGAGAGTTCTATTGATTCTATATATCACAAGAATTAAATTTAAGAAATACGAGAGTGCTATTGATTATATATGTCTCGATAATTTAATATCAGAAATACGATAGTACTATTGATTTTATATATCACACCAATAAAATATCAGAAAAAACGAGAGTGGTAACGATTTTATATATCACAAGAATTAAATATAAGAAATTCGAGAGTTCTATATGTTTCCCAATAATTCAATATCAGAAATATAAGAGTGCTATTGATTTTATATAGCATTAATTAAATATTAAAAAAACTACTTTATCAAAAGTATCTGTCAACTATGAACATTTAAAAAATACAAGCAGATTATTGGAAGTCAGCCAAACTTGAGAAAATCGAAAATTCTATCGCGATGTTGACTGTTTGCTAAAACAAAAAAATAAAACTAAATTATTTCTTGGTTTCCGTAGCTCAATCTTACACAAACGAACTTAATCCAAACTACGTGAAAATAGCAAAATGTCGCAAGCCTGTTTAAATGGACACAGCTAAATTTATTTTAAAAGGAGCGTTCAATAATTCAAAGGGAGCTTAAAATTGCAAGGATTTAAACATAAGGCGCGCGCATCAAATGACGCAGCTGTGGAATGAGCTTCGTTAGAAGAGTTCCATGTGCGATGGAGATCAATTTGAATCTTTGAACACGTTATTCCACTTCTATTCTCTTATTTGGACCATGCCCTTGAGATATCCTTAGTCCGATGTCATTGTGATAATGTTTGCTCTTACAGTCATCCATTGTATCTTTCTCTCTATATCTCTCTCTCTCTCACCTTCTCTCGTTCTTTATCTCGCTTTCTGTCTGACGACCCTCTCCTCTAATTCGCAATGTTCCCTGTGGAAAATATCAGATCAGTTGTCATCTCTTCATTGAAGGACAACTGAGGTTATTCTCTCATCCCTTCCTTCCTTGATTATCAAATATATCCCACTTTTTCTAGTTAATTTCTCTTGATATAATCCCTAATCAGGGCACTTTTCTCACCTTGAACACCTGTTTTCATATTGTGAACATATCCTCAACTTTTCTTTTCAGCATGGTTTCAACGTATCATCACGGTCCTTGCAAACTGCTACACAAGTTGCACTACCACATTCCAGCCATTGTTGCTCACAGTTATGGTTCCAATACTTCTTCTTCTTCTTCTTCTTCTTCTTCGTACGCAGTCAGACAGTAACCATTATTTTTTCGAAAAAAGCGGCGGTCATCCTGAGGCTGTCGCCACTGCCATAGAGCTTGTCTTGCAGTTCCACTGGTGATGGCCACATCTGCTCTCTCTGATCCTCGTATGTCGGGCAGTTCTGCAGCAGATGTTCATCGGTCATTTTACCGGTACCGCACGGGCATTCGTCGGTACCACCTATCTTTAATTTGTTGAATAGGTGGTACCTCAGTCTATTGAAGACCACGACCTGCTCTCTTCGGTTCAGCTGGTAATAGGCATCGTTTTTGGTGTGGCCAGTGCGAAGTCTGAAGACCACGACCTGCTCTCTTCTGTTCAGCTGGTAATAGGGATCGTTTTTGGTGTGGCCAGTGCGAAGTCTGAAGACCACGACCTGCTCTCTTCTGTTCAGCTGGTAATAGGGATCGTTTTTGGGGTCCCAAAACAACAATTGATGCACCCGAGAGATCCTTTCTCCCAGAACCTTTACTTCGGCTGCTTGGACTCAGTCATAACTTGGGGCTACTGAATGTTGGTGCAAACACCTCGATCATCTTAGATTCGCGGATGACATTGAGCTGATCACAGCGAAAGTGGCAGAAACCAACCACATGATCGAGGTGTTCAGTAAATTGGGAAAGAAAGCAGGTTTGGAACTGAATATCTCCAAGACCAAAGGCATACGCAACTGTTTCAGCCATTAAGACCCAAACTTCATCGATGGGACCAATTTGGAAGGTCAGGTTAGGTCAGGTCATCCCGTAACCGGTGAGGTCGTTGGGGCACACATGAAGATATCTTCACAACCCCACGCCACCTTTCTCTGTCAGCAGCCACTGCCTGTGCCTCTTCTGGTCAGAGATTGGTCCATTCTTTTATGTTGTCTTCCCACCTCTTTTTGGGCGGCCTCTTCGTTGTCTGTCTTGCACCTTTCCGTGGAGGATCGTATTTGCAAGACCATTTAATCTCGATATGTGACCGTACCAAGCGAGTTTTTTCTTTTGACAATTGCTGTTGTAATTCTATATCGTATTTCCTCATTTGTAACTCGATCTTTGTACGTACCGTTTAAAAGTCTTTGGAAATATCTCATATCCAAGGGATGTATCCTTCGCTGAAGGTCAGCGGACGTGGAAAACATCAAGGAATACTATCTTGGATCCTTCACCAACTAGCAGAACGTCTCCAAATGGACAAGGTGACTTGCTCGTCCACCCAGACAGTCCGGTATGATTGCCAAAATCGGATTAAACGTGTCGCAATCTTCAATTGCACTGTGCTGTCTGCGATGTGCTATGCTGCTGAAACGTACACAAAAGAAATGGAGACCAAACTGGGAGAGACCAAGGCCTCTCTCGTAGAACGTATAGTCGGGGTCGTTTTCTGTGGGACCACCGCATGCAGAATCTCCACAACGCTAACCTATGGTCCTTGTCGAGTGATACAATTATATTCGTAAACAAGGAAAAGGCGATGGGCAGGTCATATGCTCAGAGTAAAGTTTGAACGTTGGAGCAAGTCAACAAAACATTGATAAACAGGACACATGGTCAGAGGAAAGATTGAGCGATGGAACAAGCCATAAAATTATCGATAAACAGACCACATGTTCAGAGAAAAGTTTGAACGTTGGAGCAAGTCAACAAAACATTAATAAACAGGCCACATGGTCAGAGGAAAGATTGAACGATGGAGCAAGCCAACAAATTATCCATAAACAGACCATATGCTCAGAATAAAGTTTAAACGTTGGAGCAAGTCAACAAAACATTGATAAACAGGCCACATGGTCAGAGGAAAAATTGAACGACGGAGCAAGTCAACAAAATATCGATAAACGGGCCACATGCTCAGAATACAGGATGAACGTTGGAGAGCGTCAACAAACTATCGATAAACAGGCCACATGATCAGATAAAAGTTTAAACGTTGGAGCAAGTCAACAAAACATCGATAAACGGGCCACATGCTCAGAAGACAGGATGAACGTTGGAGAGCGTCAACAGCAGTCTGGTACCTTCAAGACGGAACAATACTGCTGGGTCGTTTGATTTAGTTCCCATTTCTGGTGTTGTCATTTATCTGGCTTCGTTCCCGCAAATGTTAAACAGCAAAGGCGAAAGAGGACCCCCATTTCCTACTGCTGTATTTAATTCGTACGATACATCGCTGTCACGATATGCAATGTTTGTCGTTAATATTTTTGAGTCTTCAAATATTGATCAGAGCTCATTGATTGACTAGGCTTCTCCTGATCTACACGTGTTATATCTACATGCTTGTTAAATTATATTTTACTTCTTACTTAATTAGTCTAAGGTGACTAAGACATATGTACATCCGATTGCCATAAAATATGTACCGTAGCAGAAATTGCCAGCGGGGATGAAATGTCAGACTTCATTGTAGTGAACATCAGGTTGTGTGAGGTGGGCGTGGGCAGTTTCCTTTCTCGGATTTTCTCTTTTAATTCTCAGGTTAGGTACACATTTACAAATAGCTCTCCTCCCCTTTCCCTGTGTCGACTGAAGCGTGCCGGTAGAGAGAGAGAGAGTGATAGAGAGAGAGAGAGAGAGAGAGAGAGAGAGAGAGAGGAGAGAGAGAGCGAGAGATAGAGTCGAACACCGTGCCCTTGCCTTGAAAAACCAGTGCTAAATAACAACAGGCCCAATCTAACATCTGCTGAGATTCAACAATAGGTCACACTCTGTGTTCAGGTATTTGTGCAAACATTGTTCCCGTGTGAAGTATCATCAAATGCCCCGGTGTATCACAATTTATTTGAATGTGACTTTCAGCAAAATGCGCCTGTGTATCACAGTTTAAAAAAAAATGTGACATATCAGCAGAATGCCCCGGTATGTCACAATTTTTTTGACAATGCACAATGAAATGTCGTCTATCCTACGGGAATACATTTAGATTATACAAAAGCGTAGACAAACACCAAGATCAGGTCAACTGTTTTATTGAAGACCCCATCCTCACGCTCGCGTCAACCACCCCGGAAACATGATGTGTCAGTACAGTCTGGTGACGAGGTGATTGCGGAGTGATACTGTAATCATTATTCTGGTGACCTTACTGAGAAACCTGGCATTGCACTACATCCAGGAGGAGTGGTTCCCATTTATAATGTATGTCTCGGATGTCAGAAGAGCGATTGTAGTCATTTACAGTTAAACGTCATGAATTGAATTAACTTTGTAAAAGAGGCTTCCGAAACAACAATAACAACAACAGCAACATATTAGAAGTAGGTGAGGGCGGTCACTAGTCATTGCATCCCACTAAAGCTAGGACGTCGAACAATACTCAAACACATCATCCTCGCCAACATTTTCTAATGTTGTGCTACTTTCACCTTCAACAAACACGTGACAATAGTAAGAGAGTCAGTTCCTTCACGTTTACGCTCAGCAAATTTATGAAAATAGACCAAACAATTAGCTGATTCCTGCCCTTTTTTTTTACCGACTAAAGCATTTCAATAGAGAAAAGAGCTGATCTCCCCACTTTAACCTTTGACACACACAGGACACTAGGCAAAATAGGAGCTGATCCCTCCCTCTTAATCTTAAACAAATGCTTTACAATAGAGAAAACAGCTTATATTTCCACCTTTACCTTCAATAACTACATGGCAATAGGAATACGAATTGATATTTTCACCTTTACCTTCACTAAATTCACGACAATAGGGAAAAGAGCTGATATCTCCACCTTTACTTTCAATTAATACATGACAATAGGGAGAAAAGCAGATATCTCCACCTTTACCTTCACTAACTACACGACAATAGGGAAAAGAGCTGATATCTCCACCTTTACATTCAACAAGTTGTGACAGTTCCAATTCCCTGTAAAGCATACACGTTTAGGGTAGGGAAGAGGGGTTGACGAATGTGTTCTCTAGGAATCAAAAGTTGCAGGAATAGTAGTTAACGGGGCACAGGTCACCCCAGGCTAAATAACTGGTGTCGACACTAGGTCGATAAGAAACGTGAGAGGTACATATTCACGATATGAGAGCTTGGCTAGTTTAGGGATTGGGGTCATATTGACAAATCTAGTCCCAGAGGTAAAGGGAAATGGTTTAGATTAACGATAGGAACGCAGGCAACAGGATATCCAGCCAACTTGGCGGTCATGGGGGCTTCTAGAGCTAAGTAAGGCAAAGGCAAAGGCCGACGTCCATCCTAGATGATGATGGTATAATTAATTTTGCTAGCGCTATTTTTAGTAAGGATTAACTGCGCTACTTTTTATTCTCACCCTCTCGTCTCGAGCCGCCCGATCCCAGTGGCAAGTCAAGGACTAGACGACGAGGGGGAAACTTCGAGATGCAGGGGACTCCGCATCAAGCACCCGTGAAAAAGACGGCGCAGTCCGGAGTCGAACCCACACCACCTGATCACGAGGCCGACGGCTTAACCACTTCGCCATGGAATTTCAAAGAAAGCTAAGTAAATAAGCTATAAAAGACAATGCACAAAAAGAGTCTCGAGATTGGAAAGACAGAGAGAGAGAGAGAGAGAGAGAGATAGAGAGAGAGAGAGAGTGTGTGTGTGTGGGTGTATATACATGGTGGTTATCCCATCATACACTTAGAACAATGTACTTATGCTCATTGGTACAATTGGTGGACACCCTGCAAACAAAATAAAATTGAGATCTGATCACATCAAGTGAGAAGATTCGTCCCAGTACGAATCGAGTTGATCTAGAAGGCAGGCCGACTGTTCTTCAAAAGAGCATTGCAATCTGGTGTCTGTTGGAAGAATGGTGCCTTCCTACACTCACATTGGCTCGATAAGGATTCAGCGAATCCTAGGGACTGCAATCCAAAAAGTATGTGAAATCGGTTCGATTAAGGATTCAGCGAAACCTAGGGACTGCAATCCAAAAAGTATGTGAAATCGGTTTCGATTAAGGATTCAGCGAATCCTAGGGACTGCAATACAAAAAGTATGTGAAATCGGTTCGATTAAGGATTCAGCGAATCCTAGGGACTGCAATACAAAAAGTATGGGAAATCGGTTCGATTAAGGATTCAGCGAATCCTAGGGACTGCAATCCAAAAAGTATGTGAAATCGGTTCGATTAAGGATTCAGCGAATCCTAGGGACTGCAATCCAAAAAGTATGTGAAATCGGTTCGATTAAGGATTCAGCGAATCCTAGGGACTGCAATCCAAAAAGTATGTGAAATCGGTTCGATTAAGGATTCAGCGAATCCTAGGGACTGCAATACAAAAAGTATGTGAAATCGGTTCGATTAAGGATTCAGCACTATCAGGAGTGGAGCCCGAGGCTAAAATTGACTAAACACGCCAATAGTGTAGAATGACAGTCAAAAGAGAGCACCTTCGGGGGGTCTAATAGTGAACATGTGCTGAAATTAGACCCTCGAAAATCTGGGGCCACCCTCTAAGTAACTTGATTGTCTCGCTAAAGGAATTGACGGAAGGGCACCACCAGGAGTGGAACCTGCGGCTTTATTTTACTGAACACGCCTAATACTGTAGAACGACTGACAATTCGAGAGCACTACCGTCTGGGTCTAATAATGAACGCACGCTGGTATTAGACTAACGGAAGACAAGTCAGCTCTCAAACACTCTAATGAAAGAACGCCACGGAAATCGTGTTTAACCCCGCAGAAACCGCAGATTCCAAATACCTGGTCATTGACAAACAAAAGCCCTCAATAAATTCGTCTGACCAAATAGTGAACGGGTGCTGGAAATAGGCCATCTGAAGACAGGTCAGTTTTACCCTACTAATGACAGGGCATTGCTATGGAAAACCAGCTCATATCGAGGGGAGCCGCAGACACTTTGGTTCACGTACCAGGCTGATAAGCCAATGGCGCGAGGCTACCATGTGGGGGATTTCGGCCGAACCCTTGTAAGCCGCAATCCCACCCAAAATCTCAGCACCACTGCAATGGGAGGCTCCTACATGCTCGATACCTGGGGCTTGCACCCCAGCCATATCCGATAGAGCCGCAGCAAGAGGTCCTTGCCGTCCGCCGATCAAAGCGGGCGGACAACTGCTAGATACTCACCTTATACGGCGATGGGGTGCGAAACCACCAACTAAAGACTTAGTACCTGGTCGGGGTGCCGAAAACAGTAGAGCAGCCACCACACTGTGAACTGTCGAGACTCAACCAATGACCATGAGAGCTGTCCGCACACCAGGCGAACAACATCTCTGTGACATTACCAGGCTTGTCCTCTGGCTAAATGCACGTCGGCTACGATATCTACCTCTGTACGTTATCAGCCACATAGCTATCGTGCTGGACGTAGAAGAGATGCAGACCAGCGGACATTGCACACCTGCCCCACTGTGTCAACACCCCAGGTGGCGGGGAATGCTAGGCGTACCATCCCTGCATAGAAGCCAAGAAAATAAAGGGAAAAAGAGATACCCCACTCACATGCAAAATGCTACGTTTCTGGCAGGACGTGGCGATCCTGGGATACAGACACACTGGACTGCCTCTCTTCCGGGTAAACCAGCCCATCTCATTTATCATCTCACATATCATCATTGCACCCTATAGACACGAATAGTGAAGACTCGATAGTCTAGTAAGACAACTTCCATAAGAGAGACAATGCTGATCATAAACAACTGCTGCCTTGCAGATAGGCTGGGGACAGCCAAAGGCTAAGGAGGGCATCCCTACAGAAATGCCTGTTGAAATCGGATGCACGGGGCCGCAAGCCTAACAAAACAGTGCAACGTAAATCGCAGTATGATGGCAGTACAACCTACTAGAAAAACGCATGGCGCTCATCCTGCGGAGTCCCGCCAGGCAGCGATAGTGCCGGGCCTCACGCCTCGAAGGGGCCCACCCTTGACTACTGGTGGTCACCCACCCATGTGTCGTGGAGTCAAGGCACATGGCTATGGGGCAACTTATATTGGCCAAAAACTCAAGACCCTCAAAATACTACAGTGGAATGCGGAGGGAGTCATTAACAAAAAACTTTCCCTAACACACCACCTGCATGAAGGTAAGATTGACGTGGCATGTATCCAGGAAACGCACCTCAACAATAACCATAAATTCTCAATCAGAGGATACCAGACCTTCCGTCTAGATAGAGAAGGCCACAAAGGAGGGGTCCTGATACTGACCAGAAACTGCATACCGAGTAGCGCGGTATCTGTCAATCACACCGGACAAGCAGAAATTGTAGGAGTTGACATAATGACTCAAAAGACGAAGCTCCGCATTTTCAATCTGTACGGACCACCAAATAGAGACCTATCGCTCTCGAGTATGGAGGTCAGAGACTCCAACTGCATAGTAGTTAGAGATTTCAACAGCCACTCGGAGAGATGGGGATACTCTGACACAGACAGAAGAGGTGACGAAGTAGAAGATTGGGAGATAGATGCAAATCTCTCCCTAATCAATAGGCCGGAGGATAGCCCTAGCTTCTATTCAAGAACGTGGCATACCACCTCGACTCCAGATTTGGCCTTCTCCACACAGGACATACACCATAAAATAGACCGCCAGGTGCTAAACCAACTGGCAGGTAGCGACCACAGGCCGATCAGGCTAACCATTGACATGGAAGTAGGCCCACAGGAAACAAAACCGCTCCCACGTTGGAATTACAAACGAGCCGACTGGGACAGATTTGCAATCCTGACAGATGGGCTGTGTGAAACCATCAACACACGAAACACAAAAATGAAGCCCATGGTAGAGAGCCTAAGCAAGGCAATAATGCAAGCCGCCACTGAAACCATCCCAAGAGGAGCTAGGAAAAACTATAAGCCCTACTGGAATGATGAGTTGCAGAAAGTGGAAGATGCAGTAACAAATGCTAGGAACACGACAGAGCGAGAAAAATCCATGGAGGCAAACATCGCCCTCAAAGCCGCCGCGGCGAAGTACAAACACCCTCTCAGGCAAACAGCAAGAGAAAGCTGGAAAAATAAAACGGAAAGTCTAAACCTGGACAAAGACGGGAACAAGCTATGTAAGCTAGTCAGAGCCATGAACGACGAAACCCCGTCAAATAAACAGATTACTATCAAGCAGGGCGAGAACTTGATCACAGGTAAGAGAGCCGCAAACGCCTTTGTCGATCACTATGCCAGAGCAAACCACATCGAGGTCCCTGCAGATAAGCATACAGACATTAGCGAAGAACTAAAGGGACACGAAAACACAAATACGGCTCCTGAAGAGCACATGATGGACAAACTAACAATGCGCGAAATGGAAGAGGCTATGAGAACACTAAAGAAAAGGAAATCTCCCGGAAAAGACGGGATAACAAACGAAATGCTGATGGGGCTGGGCCAAACAGCGAAGAAGAAACTGCTATCGGTCCTGAACCAAAGCTGGAAAAGGGGAATTGTACCACAGGCATGGACAGATGCAATACTGGTACCAGTACCAAAAACAGGAAAGGACAAAACAGATCCAAATGGATACAGGCCCATAAGCCTACTGAGCTGTGTCGGCAAGCTGATGGAACGGATGATAAACACCAGACTGATGTGGCATCTGGAAGAAAAACGAATACTAATTCCACAGCAAGCCGGCTTTAGACAGCACAGATCCACTGAGGACCAGGTCATCCTCATAGCCCAGGAGATAGAAGATGCCTACCAGGCACAGAAACACACAGTAGCTGTTTGGGTGGATCTGGAAAAGGCATTTGACAAAGTCTGGAAGGATGGACTTAGAGTCAAACTAAGAAGAAGTGATGTCTGTGGGAAGATGTACAAGTGGATCAACCACTACCTCAAACAAAGAACGGCCAGAGTCCAAGTACAAGGGCAGATGAGCAAAAAGGTGACACTCGAGCAGGGAGTACCCCAAGGGGGAGTATTGTCACCCACACTCTTCCTGGTATATATAAACGATATTACAGAGAATATACCAAGAAGAGTCCATAGCTCAATGTTTGCAGACGATCTGGCTATGTGGACCTCTGAAAAGAATCTCACCATAGCAAGAAATCGGATGCAGACGGCCCTAACATCGCTGGAAGAGTGGGCGAACTCATGGCTGGTCAAAATAAACGAGGAGAAAACCACATGCACAATATTCTCGCTCTCATTAAAACCCCAAAGTACCAAATTAAGTCTAAATGGCAAAATCCTGCAGCCAAACGACAACCCAACCTATCTGGGAGTCACATTTGATCGGCGCATGACATGGAAATGTCAGATTGAGAGAAACCGAATGAAAGCCAGAGAAAGAATGGCAATCATGAGGAAACTTGCTGGCACAAGCTGGGGAGCAGACGAAGGCATACTAAAGAAACTGTATATTGGAAGAGTGAGACCAGTTCTCGAGTATGGCATTGCGGCATGGACAACAGCAGCGAAGGCGAACTTCGATAAAGTTAACAAACTTCAAAACCAAGCCATGAGAATTATAACAGGTGGCATGAAGTCAACGCCAATTGTAGAACTTGAAAAGATTACAAAACTGCAATCCATGACCGTTAGAAGAGACTGCAGAGCCCAGCTGCAGTCAGAGAAACTCCGAAGACTGACGGACCATCCAATGCACCAGAGACTAAACAATTTGGGAAATGGGAAACTAAAGCGAAGAAACTTTGCAGAAATAGCCAAAGCAAAGATGCACGAAGATCCCATAAAGGCACTAACAACACCAAAACCCATCACTACTGTACGAAAACCTACCTGGAGGCAGGATATATTTCCAGAGGTGGTAGTAAATATACCAGGTATTGCAAACAAAAACTGCCAGACTGAAAAAGAAAGGAGAGATACTACCCTAAGCTTCATAACGAAAAGCTACCCAAGCATAGACTGGACCCATGCATACACTGACGGTTCTGTAACAGACACTACACAGAACGGAGGGGCAGGAGCATTCCTGAACCTACCAAATGGCAGAAAAATAACACTGTCATTCGCTACTGGTAAGTACACAAGCAATTTCAGAGCGGAGGCAGAGGCACTGAGGGCGGCAGTGGAAGAAATGGTGACACACAGTGAAAATGAGAGCCATATAGTCCTGCTGACAGATGCTCTCGCCGTAGTCACAGCGCTAAAAAGCCAGAAAAACACTGAGCTTAATGACTTAAGAGCAGCACTCTGCAAACTGTGCCAGCAGTCCGCACCAAAAAGGGTAGTGGTACAGTGGGTTCCGTCACACTGCAACATCCAAGGCAACGAGGAGGCAGACAGACTGGCAAAAGAAGGTGCAAGACTACCACAAACAGATACCAGTATGACGTACGAAGAGTCAAAACGGCTTATCAAAACCAGATACATGACCAAATGGGAAACCGAACATACTGGTTACACCAAAAACGATGCCTATTACCAGTTGAACCGAAAAGAGCAGGTCGTTGTCTTCAGACTTCGCACTGGCCACAACAGACTGAGGTACCACCTATTCAACAAATTGAAGATAGGGTGTACCGACGAATGCCCGTGCGGTACTGGTAAAATGACCGCTGAACATCTGCTGCAGAACTGCCCGACATACGAGGATCAGAGAGAGCAGATGTGGCCATTACCAGTGGAACTGCAAGACAAGCTCTATGGCAGTGGCGAGAGCCTCAGGATGACCGCCGCTTTTTTCGAAAAAATAATGGTTACTGTCTGACTGCGTACGAAGAAGAAGAAGAAGAAGATTAAGGATTCAGCGAATCCTAGGGACTGCAATCCAAAAAGTATGTGAAATCGGTTCGATTAAGGATTCAGCGAATCCTAGGGACTACAATCCAAAAAGTATGTGAAATCGGTTCGATTAAGGATTCAGCGAATCCTAGGGACTGCAATACAAAAAGTATGTGAAATCGGTTCGATTAAGGATCTGGGGTAGTTGTCTCGCCGCAGCGACTCAATTTCAACCAGTGTTCGTAAAGCGATCTCAGTCCCGCCAGGCGGAGCGATAGCGCGGGCTTGCGGAAAACGCTCGCCTGCCTTTCCCCGTAGTGCGAATTGGGTGCGGTTTGTTGTAGTGGCTTCTCCATCGAGGTGCGCTAGTCTGGTCCGTATCAGGAAACGTGGTCCGTCCGTGGTCCGTCCGTGGTGATTTATCTAAGGCTTATAGCAGAGCTCGACAGTACGTCTCGCTGGTGGTCCGACTCTCGCAAAGAGCTTGTGACCGGCAAATGGAAAGCAGGAATCGTTGCCTCGAGGGCAGGCCGGCAGGCCAAATTGTCTCCAGTCCCAGTGAAATTCATCGCCGAGGTCGTTGGGATCCGTTCTGCACAGAGCGCTGCCATCCCTCCTCGAGCGAGCCCGGTCGGTCGGTCGTCTGGTGCGTGTGGGAGGCCCCTGTCTGGCGGTCCTAGGTCGACGGAGTGAGGGACGGGTGGAACAAACCGTCCGTCCGTCCCGTCATTCGGTCCCTGCGGCCGTCGTCCCAGCGAGGCTTTTTAACACACCCTTCCTCCGCCGACCGGTGTGTGGCTGTACACAGTACGTCTCCGACAGATATCTGGTTGATCCTGCCAGTAGTCATATGCTTGTCTCAAAGATTAAGCCATGCATGTCTAAGTTCACACTGTCTCACGGTGAAACCGCGAATGGCTCATTAAATCAGTCGAGGTTCCTTAGATGACACGATCCTACTTGGATAACTGTGGCAATTCTAGAGCTAATACATGCTTACCAAGCTCCGACCCTCGCGGAAAGAGCGCTTTTATTAGTTCAAAACCAATCGTCGTTTCCCCTCGCGGGGTTGCGGCGTCCCCACTGGTGACTCTGGATAACTTTGTGCTGATCGCATGGCCTCATGTGCCGGCGACGCATCTTTCAAATGTCTGCCCTATCAAATGTCGATGGTACGTGACATGCCTACCATGTTTGTAACGGGTAACGGGGAATCAGGGTTCGATTCCGGAGAGGGAGCATGAGAAACGGCTACCACATCCAAGGAAGGCAGCAGGCGCGCAACTTACCCACTCCCGGCACGGGGAGGTAGTGACGAAAAATAACAATACGGGACTCTTTCGAGGCCCCGTAATTGGAATGAGTACACTTTAAACCCTTTAACGAGGATCTATTGGAGGGCAAGTCTGGTGCCAGCAGCCGCGGTAATTCCAGCTCCAATAGCGTATATTAAAGTTGTTGCAGTTAAAAAGCTCGTAGTTGGATCTCAGGCGCAGGCGGGCGGTCCGGCTCGCGCCGGTTCACTGCCCGTTGTCTCCTGCCCTACCGTCTGCCGGCTCTCTCCCACGGGTGCTCTTCGCTGAGCGTCCTGGGTGGCCGGCGCGTTTACTTTGAAAAATTAGAGTGTTTAAAGCAGGCCTCGGCTGCCTGAATAATGGTGCATGGAATAATGGAATAGGACCTCGGTTCTATTTTGTTGGTTTTCGGAACTGGAGGTAATGATTAACAGGGACAAACGGGGGCATTCGTATTGCGGCGTTAGAGGTGAAATTCTTGGATCGTCGCAAGACGAGCTACTGCGAAAGCATTTGTCAAGAATGTTTTCATTAATCAAGAACGAAAGTCAGAGGTGCGAAGACGATCAGATACCGTCGTAGTTCTGACCATAAACGATGCCGACTAGCGATCCACAGGAGTTGCTTCGATGACTCTGCGGGCAGCTTCCGGGAAACCAAACTGTTTGGGTTCCGGGGGAAGTATGGTTGCAAAGCTGAAACTTAAAGGAATTGACGGAAGGGCACCACCAGGAGTGGAGCCTGCGGCTTAATTTGACTCAACACGGCCAACACTGAAATGATTGACATGCTGAGACCACTCTTCTGGGATCTAATATGGAACTGGTGCTGGATTTAGACCCCCAAAAATCTGGGGTTATGCCCCCTGTGGCCCGGTTTGGTCTGCATCCAGTGTTCTGAAAAAGGAATTGACGGAAGAGCCCTATCAGGAGTGGAGCCTGAGACCTAAATTAACTTAACACGCCAATACTGCAGAATGACTATCAAAAAGTACACCTTCGTGGGGTCTAATAAAGAACATGTGCTGGAATTAGACCCTCGAAAATCTGGGGCTACCCTCTAAGAAACTTGATTGTCTCGCTAAGGGAATTGACGGAAGGGCACCACCAGGTGTGGAACCTGCGGCTTAATTTGACTGAACACGCCAATACTGTAGAAAAACTGACAAATCGAGAGCACTGCCGTTGGGTCTAATAATGAACGTACGCTGGTATTAGACTCACGGATGACAAATCAGCTCTCAAACACTCAAAGGAAAGAACGCTACGGAAATCGTGTTTAACTCCGCAGAAACCGCAGATTTCAAATACCTGGTCATTGACAAACAAAAGCCCTCAATAAATATGTCTGACCAAATAGTGAACGGGTGCTGGAAATAGATCATCTGCAGACAGGTCAGTTTTACCCTACAAATGACAGGGCGTTGCTACGGAAAACAAGCTCAAATCGAGAGGAGCCGCAGACACTTTGGTTCACGTACCAGGCTGATAAGCCAAGGGCGCGAGGCTACCATGTGGGGGATTACGGCCGAACCCTTGTAAGCCGCAATCCCGCCCAAAATCTCAGCACCACTGCAATGGGAGGCTCCTACATGCTCGGGACCTGGGGCTTGCGCCCCAGCCCTATCAGGTAGAGCCACAGTAAGAGGTCCTTGACGTCCGCCAATCAAAGCGGGCGGACAACTGCTTGATACTCACCCTATACGGCGATGGGGTGCGAAAACACCAACCAAAGACTTAGTACCTGGTCGGGGTGTCGAAAACAGTAGAGCAGCCACCTCACTGTGAACTGTCAAGACTCAACCACTGACCATGAGAGTTGTCCGCACATCAGGCGAACAACATCTCTGTGACATCACCAGGCTTGTCCTCTGGCTGAATGCACTCCGGCTACGATATCTACCTCTGTACGTTATCAGCCATATAACTATCATACTGGACGCAGAAGAGATGCAGACCAGCGGACATTGCACACCTGCCCCACTGTGTCAACACCCCAGGTGGCGGGGAATGCTAGGCGTACCATCTCTGCATAGAAGCCAAGAAAATAAAGGGAAAAAGAGATACCCCACTCACATGCAAATGCTACGTTCCTGGCAGGACGTGACGATCCTGGGATACAGAAACACTGGACTGCCTCTCTTCCGGGTAAACCAGTCCATCTCATATATCATCACATATCATCATTGCACCCTATAGACACGAGTAGTGAAGACTCGATAGTCTGGTAAGACAACTTCCATAAGAGAGAAAACTCTGATCATAAACAACTGCTGCCTTGCAGATAGGCTGGGGACAGCCAAAGGCTAAGGAGGGCATCCCTACAGAAACGCCTGTTGAAATCGGATGCACGGGGCCGCAAGCCTAACAAAACAGTGCAACGTAAATCACAGTTTGATGGCAGTACAACCTATTAGAAAAACGCATGGCGCTCATCCTGCGGAGTCCCGCCAGGCAGCGATAGTGCCGGGCCCCACGCCTCGAAGGGACCCACCCTCGACTACTAGTGGTCACCCACCCATGTGTCGTGGAGTCAAGGCACATGGCTATGGGGCAACTTATATTGGCCAAAACCTCAAGACCCTCAAAATACTACAGTGGAATGCGGAGGGAGTCATTAACAAAAAACTTTCCCTAACACACCACCTGCATGAAGGTAAGATTGACGTGGCATGTATTTAGGATACGCACCTCAACAATAACCATAAATTCTCAATCAGAGGATATCAGACCTTCCGTCTAGATAGAGAAGGCCACAAAGGAGGGGTCCTGATACTGACCAGAAACTGCATACCGAGTAGCGCGGTATCTGTCAATCACACAGGACAAGCAGAAATTGTAGGAGTTGACATAATGGCTAAAGAGACGAAGCTCCGCATTTTCAATCTGTACGGACCACCAAATAGAGACCTATCGCTCTCGAGTATGGAGGTCAGAGACTCCAACTGCTTAGTAGTTGGAGATTTCAACAGCCACTCGGAGAGATGGGGATACTCTGACACAGACAGCAGAGGTGACGAAGTGGAAGATTGGGAGATATATGCAAATCTCTCCCTAATCAATAGGCCGGAGGATAGCCCTAGCTTCTATTCAAGAACATGGCATACCACCTCGACTCCAGATTTGGCCTTCTCCACACAGGACATACACCATAAAATAGACCGCCAGGTGCTAAACCAACTGGCAGGTAGCGACCACAGGCCGATCAGGCTAACCACTGACATGGAAGTAGGCCCACAGGAAACAAAACCGCTCCCACGTTGGAATTACAAACGAGCCGACTGGGACAGATTTTCAATCCTGACAGATGGGCTGTGTGAAACCATCAACACACGAAACACAAAAATGAAGCCCATGGTAGAGAGCCTAAGCAAGGCAATAATGCAAGCCGCCACTGAAACCATCCCAAGAGGAGCTAGGAAAAACTATAAGCCCTACTGGAATGATGAGTTGCAGAAAGTGGAAGATGCAGTAACAAATGCTAGGAACATGGCAGAGCGAGAAAAATCCATGGAGGCAAACATCGCCCTCAAAGCCGCCGCGGCGAAGTACAAACTCCCTCTCAGGCAAACAGCAAGAGAAAGCTGGAAAAATAAAACGGAAAGTCTAAACCTGGACAAAGACGGGAACAAGCTATGGAAGCTAGTCAGAGCCATGAACGACGAAACCCCGTCAAATAAACAAATTACTATCAAGCAGGGCGAGAACTTGATCACAGGTAAGAAAGCCGCAAACGCCTTTGTCGATCACTATGCCAGAGCAAACCACATCGAGGTCCCTGCAGATAAGCATACAGACATTAGCGAAGAACTAAAGGGACACGAAAACATGAATACGGCTCCTGAAGAGCACATGATGGCCAAACTAACAATGCGCGAAATGGAAGAGGCTATGAGAACGCTAAAGAAAAGGAAATCTCCCGGAAAAGACGGGATAACAAACGAAATGCTGATGGGGCTGGGCCAAACAGCGAAGAAGAAACTGCTAGCGGTTCTGAACCAAAGCTGGAAAAGGGGAATTGTACCACAGGCATGGAAAGATGCAATACTGGTACCAGTACCAAAAACAGGAAAGGACAAAACAGATCCAAATGGATACAGGCCCATAAGCCTACTGAGCTGTGTCGGCAAGCTGATGGAACGGATGATAAACACCAGACTGATGTGGCATCTGGAAGAAAAACGAATACTAATTCCACAGCAAGCCGGCTTTAGACAGCACAGATCCACTGAGGACCAGGTCATCCTCATAGCCCAAGAGATAGAAGATGCCTACCAGGCACAGAAACGCACAGTAGCTGTTTGGGTGGATCTGGAAAAGGCATTTGACAAAGTCTGGAAAGATGGACTTATAGTCGAGCTAAGAAGAAGTGATGTCTGTGGGAAGATGTACAAGTGGATCAACCACTACCTCAAACAAAGAACGGCCAGAGTCCAAGTACAAGGGCAGATGAGCAAAAAGGTGAAACTCGAGCAGGGAGTACCCCAAGGGGGAGTATTGTCACCCACACTCTTCCTGGTATATATAAACGATATTACAGAGAATATACCAAGAAGAGTCCATAGCTCAATGTTTGCAGACGATCTGGCTATGTGGACCTCTGAAAAGAATCTCACCATAGCAAGAAATCGGATGCAGACGGCCCTAACATCGCTGGAAGAGTGGGCGAACTCATGGCTGGTCAAAATAAACGAGGAGAAAACCACGTGCTCAATATTCTCGCTCTCATTAAAACCCCAAAGTACCAAATTAAGTCTAAATGGCAAAATCCTGCAGCCAAACGACAACCCAACCTATCTGGGAGTGACATTTGATCGGCGCATGACATGGAAAAGTCAGATTGAGAGAAACCGAATGAAAGCCAGAGAAAGAATGGCAATCATGAGGAAACTTGCTGGCACAAGCTGGGGAGCAGACGAAGGCATACTAAAGAAACTGTACACTGGGAGAGTGAGACCAGTTCTCGAGTATGGCATTGCGGCATGGACAACAGCAGCGAAGGCGAACTTCGATAAAGTTAACAAACTTCAAAACCAAGCCATGAGAATTATAACAGGTGGCATGAAGTCAACGCCAATTGTAGAACTTGAAAAGATTACAAAACTGCAATCCATGACCGATAGAAGAGACTGCAGAGCCCAGCTGCAGTCAGAGAAACTCCGAAGACTGACGGACCATCCAATGTACCAGAGACTAAACAATTTGGGAAATGGGAAACTAAAGCGGAGAAACTTTGCAGAGATAGCCAAAGCAAAGATGAACGAAGATCCCATAAACACACTTACAACACCAAAACCCATCACTACTGTACGAAAACCTACCTGGAGGCAGGATATATTTCCAGAGGTGGTAGAAAATATACCAGGTATTGCAAATAAAAACTGCCAGACTGAAAAAGAAAGGAGAGACACTACCCTAAGCTTCATAACGAAAAGCTACCCAAGCATGGACTGGACCCATGCATACACCGACGGTTCTGTAACAAACACTACACAGAACGGAGGGGCAGGAGCATTCCTGAACCTACCAAATCGCAGAAAAATAACACTGTCATTCGCTACTGGTAAGTATACAAGCAATTTCAGAGCGGAGGCAGAGGCACTGAGGGCGGCAGTGGAAGAAATGGTGACACACAGTGAAAATGAGAGCCATATAGTCCTGCTGACAGATGCTCTCGCCGTAGTCACAGCGCTAAAAAGCCAGAAAAACACTGAGCTTAATGACTTAAGAGCAGCACTCTGCAAACTGTGCCAGCAGACCGCACCAAAAAGGGTAGTGGTACAGTGGGTTCCGTCACACTGCAACATCCAAGGCAACGAGGAGGCAGACAGACTGGCAAAAGAAGGTGCAAGACTACCACAAACAGATACCAGTATGACGTACGAAGAGTCAAAACGGCTTATCAAAGCCAGATACATGACCAAATGGGAAACCGAACATACTGGTTACACCAAAAACGATGCCTATTACCAGTTGAACCGAAGAGAGCAGGTCGTTGTCTTCAGACTTCGCACTGGCCACAACAGACTGAGGTACCACCTATTCAACAAATTGAAGATAGGGTGTACCGACGAATGCCCGTGCGGTACTGGTAAAATGACCACTGAACATCTGCTGCAAAACTGCCCGACATACGAGGATCAGAGAGAGCAGATGTGGCCATTACCAGTGGAACTGCAAGACAAGCTCTATGGCAGTGGCGAGAGCCTCAGGATGACCGCCGCTTTTTTCGAAAAAATAATGGTTACTGTCTGACTGTGTACGCAGAAGAAGAAGAAGAAGAAGGTTCGATTAAGGATTCAGCGAATTATTGGGACTGCAATCCAAAAAGTATGTGAAATCGGTTCGATTAAGGATTCAGCGAATCCTAGGGACTGCAATCCAAAAAGTATGTGAAATCGGTTCGATTAAGGATTCAGCGAATCCTAGGGACTGCAATCCAAAAAGTATGTGAAATCGGTTCGATTAAGGATTCAGCGAATCCTAGGGACTGCAATCCAAAAAGCATGTGAAATCGGTTCTATTAAGGATTCAGCGAATCCTAGGGACTGCGATCCCAAAGGTACATGAGTTCGGAAAGAGAGGAGCATCACATGAGCCCTCAGAGAACGAAATTGTTCGATGCAGGTTTAATACGGACACCAAACTGGCATGGCTCAAGCACTTGAGAACTGCTAACAGTTGTAAGAAACATAGCTCATTTTTTAAACCATGTGTGTACGCGTGACAGCCTAAAGCAGCAACTCTGACAGGAACGACAGATCATCACCAACGTAGACGACGGAGGACGACTTAGATAGAACCACTGATCTGTAATACTATCGAATTAGACTAAGTTTAGGATTTATGTTATTTCATAAGAAACGTAGAACCTGCTTTTGTGTTGTTTACAGAAGTAACATCAACAGCACTTGGTTGTATCGTCTATGTTAGTTTAGTATATATTATTATTATTTTTTCGTTCAGAAGTTCTTTTCGTTTGTTGAAGTTATGTAACAATTATTCATGAAAATAAATTATATTATTTGTCTCAATGGTTAACGATAGTTGTAGTGTATTCTGTGATTGAAGTGTAACGTCTAGCAGTCTATGTTGTGAGTCAATAAACCCTTAAGTTAATCAATCAGCTAAAGTCGACACTGCAACATATAAATATTGGTACACGTGACTTTGATGAAGATATCAATAAGGAGAACATACTCTGCTACAAAATACATGACAATAGGCAAAAGAGCTGATATCTCCATCTTTACCTTCAACAAATACATGACAATAGGCAAAAGAGCTGATATCTCCATCTTTACCTTCAACAAATACAAGGAAATATGCAAAAGAGCTGATATCTCCATCTTTACCTTCAACAAATACATGACAATAGGCAAAAGAGCTGATATCTCCATCTTTACCTTCAACAAATACATGACAAAATGCAAAAGAGCTGATATCTCCATCTTTACCTTCAACAAATACATGACAATAGGCAAAAGAGCTGATATCTCCATCTTTACCTTCAACAAATACATGACAATAGGTAAAAGAGATAATTTCGCCGCCCCCCCTCTACCTTCCACAAACAAACGACAATAGGGAAGACAGCTCAACCCCCACATTTATCTGAATAAAATAAAAGAGGGGGAAGCGAGATGATCCATCCATCTTTGTCTTCAATAAATACAAGGCGCAGAACAATATATCTGCTCTTCCACCAACTCACATAAGATGGGAGTTTGCCAAAGAAGTCTAAATCACTTTATCCGAGACAGCATTATCTGCTGCGAGCCTGCCATTATGTATAAAGTAACATATGTCCATGGTTTGACCAAAAAGATGTTGGTCACAGCGATTCAAATATAAAATAAAACAACTTATAAAGTAAAGCGTTAACTACTGTGACGGAATTGATCAGATGGACTGAAAGACCTTTAGAAATATAATCTTGGATATGAAGGAATAAATGTCGACCGGAAATGACGTGAGGGACAAGAAATGACGTCATCAAAAAATGTGACAGCTCTATCAGAAATGGAGCATAAAAGAACACATTTAAGCTTGGTGTAGACAGGAAGAGATCATCAGGGTCCCAGGTAGGGGAAACTCACCCTGGGGGCCACTCTTCCCCTTCTCTCTCCTCTCACCTCACTCTGTTTCATTTTACTCTGTCCTACAGTCACACTCTTGCACAGCTTTCACACGCGCCCTCAAGGTGAGGCCCTTCCATTGCACTTTGGTTGGGCTAGCTTCTGAGGGCGCACAAACCTAGCATAGGTACATACAGACGCACACATTCATCCAAGCACTGGTTTATGCGTCCTGATATCGCCCAATGGACTACGGTCTGGGGTGGAAAATGGCGCGCCTCCGCCAGTAGAAACTAGTGAGGCAAACATCTAAGCAAAAAAAAAAAAAAAAGAGATCATCAAAGAGAAAGTCAGAGAGAGGAAGAAAGGATGGATCAAAGAGACGAACAAAATAAAAATAGATTCTTGTTCTTGTTGTCATCGTATTTTTGATGTCTATTTCACCAGACGAGTTTGCGTTCTGAACTTGACCTTAGGTTGGAGCGCCTCTTTAGTTTTGTAAAATCTTGAGTTGAGTATTGAATCGTTGGGTCAGTGTATCTTTATTAAATAACAGCCCTGTAACACAAGCTCAGCAGTTTGGTTACTCAGTCCGCAAGTGTCCGGTGGTAGCGTGGATAGTCGAAACCTTTACATGCATTTGTTGAAGGGACAGAACCCAGTCCTGAAGCGACGATATGTATATCAGACAAGGGTGTGATAGACGCTGCTGGATGGTGGGTCAGCCTGGATAGCTCTCTTTTTCTAAAAAAAAAGTAATTTCACGTCCTGTTCACAATGCCATTACTCAAAAATATCGATACCAGGAGTCTTCTATATATGTGCATCCAGCGACGTATCCTGGACATCCGATGGCATGACTGCATCAGCATCGTGGAGGTCTCTGCCAGTACAGGCCTCCACCAATCTGGGAAACATGGACCTCCGACACGTTTCTTTGCCCGATCATGTCATACGGCTGGACCATGAAACCCCAGGAGACAAGACATTTCACAGGTCGTCTCACAACGCCAAAAGAATTTCAAAAACCGGCTTGAATCGCAGAAGAGACCGTACCCGCACCGTATGGCGTCAGCAATAAGCAGTGTTCCCCTCCGCTCTGTATGAGACCTGAAGCGGGGCCGCGGCAGTGTGTCACAGATGTGGCCGATCGACCCAACTGATCTCAGACGCCTGTAAACTTTGACGATCTTCTCTCCATTTTTATTTCAAACCTATCAGCCGTCTAGTTTCCCAGTACGCCACAGCGAGAATTACAACCATACTGGTCGTTCGTTTTCTAGCAGTTACCTCGCTTTGTTTATTCCTCTGGTGCTGTAATTTGTCACCCTTGAGAGCTTGCGGTACAGATACAAATTTGTGGCAGTCAGAATCGTTGTTCTAAGTTATATTAGTAGCTTTTGGACTGTTTGAACCTCAAATGTTTATCCAGAGCTGCGCCTACCAGTGGGACTGCTTCTTGGCTCACTGTATGTTTTCGGATGAGACAAAAATGCGGAAAGAAGGGGAGAGAAGATAGCAATTTTTAACATCTGCTTCTCCTTCCGCCCCTCAGACACACATGGTGTCCTTTTTTCATTACATCTGAAGCATTTAGCTACCACTGATGTTCCAGCCAATCTGATACAAGTTATTTGCGTGTTCTCCTATAATATTGGTGTTTATGTGGTCATTGGTTTTTGCATGATGAAGTTGCAAACTTCCCTCACAACCATATATTGTTTTTCTACTTTATGTGCTTGGACGATTACAGCGGTCTTATTTTCTCTAAGTTAGTGCCACTTAGAACATCCATAACCTCTGCCCGGTCACCTCTGCCATTTTACAATTCATATATTTTGTTCAGTATTACGACTTTCTTCAATACCATAAACATCTCCTGTATTCAGTTTTACAACAGTTTCCCCCCTCCCCACCCCCTCCCCCCCCCCAACTAAGCATTTCTTAATTTAAGTTTTATAGCAGTTCTTTCTCCCCGCCCCAACAGTAAAGAATTAGCCTACGATGTTTAAAGACGGACGCCAGTTAACGCAACAATATGCGCCTGACCTGGTCTCGGAAGATCTTTCGTTAACTCACTTCCTTCTTTAAACATCGTTGTCTAGTTCTTCACTGTTGTCTTCAACACACTTTTGTCGCCATACACTGCCTGCATTCTGCAATGAATGTCAACTGGTCGACATCCTTCAGCTGTTAGAAACCGAATCACCGCTCGCTGATCAACTCTGGGCGGATTCCGTATCACACCCGCGATATTTGCAACGGTCTGCTGATGAAACTATGCGTCGGAGGATAATGATATTTTGGAAACTTAACGGTTGGTATGTGCTATTTACACCAGAAGTGACGCCATCGTGAACATCGTACGTATGTTCACTTATTGCCGTTTGGTCCGGTTTGATTTGAACACGCCTCGTAGATAAACTGTGTGGTAACGACAGAAGAACTGAGATTTATCGCCAGGATCACGAGGCACATGGATGTCGTTACTTGAGCGATAAACTGTAAGCTGTGTGAACAGTCTTAGACCACAGAGCCAATCTATAACAAAATAATATGGGTTTTTTACTTTCAGAGATTCACTGAATGGCAACGACCAAATTAATGAGGGGAAATATCTGGTTGGTTCAGCCTGAGACAAGAAGCCACATTAATGAGGGGAAATATCTGGTTAGTTCAGCCTGAGACAAGAAGCCAAATTAATGAGGGGAAATATCTGGTTAGTTCAGCCTGAGACAAGAAGCCAAATTAATGAGGGGAATTTTCTGGTTAGTTCAGCCTGAGACAAGAAGCCAAATTAATGAGGGGAAATATCTGGTTAGTTCAGCCTGAGACAAGAAGCCAAATTAATGAGGGCAAATATCTGGTTAGTTCAGCCTGAGACAAGAAGCCAAATTAATGAGGGGAAATATCTGGTTAGTTCAGCCTGAGACAAGAAGCCAAATTAATGAGGGGAAATATCTGGTTAGTTCAGCCTGAGACAAGAAGCCAAATTAATGAAAGGGCAATGTGTCGTTAGTTGAGTCTGAGGCAACACGACAAATTAATGAGTGGGGAATATGTGGTTTGTTGAAGGAACAACTGAAGGGCATTAAGACAAGCCTGAGACATACGACCAAATTAATGGGGGATATATGTGGTTATTTCACGTACAAACTGAAGGGCAAAATGAGAATCCTGGGAGAGACCGCCAAGTCAATGAGGAAGAAATAGTGGTTATTTGAAGGATTTACCAAAGGACAACAAGAGATGCTTAAGACAGAAGGCCACACGAATATGAAGGCAATAGATGTGGCTATTTTACAACGAAAGACTAATTTCACAAATACCACTGTCTCTCACTTCTTATCTACATCTCGGTTTGGCTAACACTCCTGCACAGAGTCAAGGTTGTTAGCTATAAATTATGTCTGCCTTATTATTAAAGTCAGATCTTTGAACAACAACACAATTTCAATGTCACAAATCATTTCCACACGAAATTAGAAAACATTTGTGTACCCCTGGAGGGCAATTCTTGCGAAAGCTAACAGGAATTATTTTAAAGGCTAGAGGATAAATACATTTTTTAATGCCCACGTTAAAAGGTTTTCTGTCCACCTGGAAGATATATGAATTTATTTCACATGAAATCGTTTGTGTGAGAGAGAAATAAAATATTGCTATGTGAGAGCAAGAAGATAAATATTTATCAAAGTCTAGCGTCATTGATACCAAGATCATAAATAGTTTTTAACTTCTGAAATCGGGTACATCAAGAACAGATATGGCATATAGGTCTGATCAAGAACGGACAGGGTATCTATGTCTGACATTGTTGTTGTTATTGTTGTTGTTACGGATCCAGCAGCATCCGGACTCTCACCCTTCGGCCCAATGCCATGTAATGGTATCTGCACGTGTTTAACACCTGTTTTGTATTGCTATACAGAGTGCTCTATGTATCTGGCCATAGTGGAAGAAGCATTTTTCAAAAATCATTGAGCGATGAGAACTCAATGAGATAATGATCAACGGTTTCGGATGAGTGTATACACAGCTGGCACTCATGAGTTTGTTGCGTTGTTAACACGGAGAACATGACTGGTACTTTATGCCATCTGCCATGGGCATTCAAAACCTGAGAAGTTATGTATTTCTTATGTCATGGACAGCAAAAACAGAACTAATTATCTATGTCTTTTGTTAAAGTCAACAAGAACATTACTCATCCTACTTCTTTAGCTACAAACAACAAGAACATTACTCTTATTACTTCTTTAGCTACGGCCAACACAAACATTACTCTTATTACTTCTTTAGCTACGGCCAACACAAACATTACTCTTATTACTTCTTTAGCTACGGCCAACACAAACATTACTCTTATTACTTCTTTAGCTACGGCCAACACAAACATTACTCTTATTACTTCTTTAGCTACGGCCAACACAAACATTACTCTTATTACTTCTTTAGCTACGGCCAACACAAACATTACTCATCCTACTTCTTTAGCTACGGCCAACACAAACATTACTCATCCCTACTTCTTTAGGTACGGGCAACAAGAACATTACTCATCCCTACTTTTCTAGCTACGGGCAACAAGAACATTACTCATCCCTACTTTTCTAGCTACGGGCAACAAGAACATTACTCATCCCTACTTTTCTAGCTACGGGCAACAAGAACATTACTCCTCCCTACTTTTCTAGCTACGGGCAACAAGAACATTACTCATCCCTACTTTTCTAGCTACGGGCAACAAGAACATTACTCCTCCTTACTTCTTTACCTACGGGCAACAAGAACATGATTAGTTATTTACTTCTTGTGTCTTTGGAAGAAACAATATGCTTATTTCTTCACTTATTCTATTCTAGTCAACAAAAACATAATTAGTTCTCCACTTCATGTGTCAGAGCAAGAAAAGAAATAGTTCTATACGTGCCAAATCGTGTACTGTATGAAGTAAACTAGTTCGGCATGCCACATACAGCATCATCACGGTCATCATCACGGTCATCATCACGATCATCATCACGGTCATCATCACGGTCATCATCACCATCATCATAATCGTCATTATCATCAGTCCCGTAACCTGAAAGATCATTTGAGCACAATATTGCAGATTGCTGGACAAGTTCCGGCCACTCAATTCGATTTCGTGCCCGGATAGTAATTTAACGAGGCGTGTTCAAATTAAACCGGAGCTAACTCCACCAAGTGAACATACGTACAATGCGCATGACGATGTCACTTCTGCTGTAAACAGCACATACCAAGCGTCAAGTTTCCAAAATTTCATTATCCGCCGACTCAGTTTTCTCAGCAGACTGTTGAAAACAAAACATGTGTGAAACGGAATCTGTCCAGAGTTGATCAGCAAGCGGGGATTCGACTTCTAACAGCTAAAGTAAGTCAACCAGTTGACATTCTTCACATAATGCAGGCAGTGTATGGTGACAGAGGTGTGTCTAAGACAACAGTGAAGAACTGGACAACGATGTTTAAAGAAAGACGTGAGTTAACGAAAGATCTTTCGAGACCAGGTCAGGCGCATATTGTTGCGTCAGAAAATGGCAACGCAAAAATTAATGCAGCAGTTCGGGTGGACCGTCGCCGGAGCTTACGTTCGGAACATTTTTGTCACCTTACACAACCTGCATTCTGCGATGAATGTCAACTGGAAGACATCCTGCAGCTGTTAGAAACCGAATCACCACTCGCTGATCAACTCTAGACAGATTCCGTATCACACCCGCCATGTTTCCAACTTACTGCTGAGGAAACTATGAGGATAGTGCAATTTTTAAACTTGACGGTTGGTATGTGCTGTTTACATCAGACGTGACGTCATCGTGCGTGTCGTACATGTGTTCACTTGGAGCAGTTAGGTCCGGTTTCATTTGAACACGCCTCGCAGCTATGGACTTTCCCTTCCACTCTTTGATATTATCTTTACATCTCTTTTTTGCCTCCCTTTCTTACGCTTCCTAGGCACAGTACCTTGCACGACCGCCATTGTAAACCCAGACGACCTAGAAACATGTCCAAAACATGTGAACTTGCGTGCTTTGTATACAGCAAGCTTATATAAATTTCTTGTAATTTGGTCATACGTTGTGTATCGGATACAAATGAAAAGACTGATTTGACACTTGAGTTGAAGATGATTAGTTTAGTATGCATTTTAAGCTCTTTGTACCTCCATATGTATTTAAGCATGACGTTTGCTTGCTATTCTTGCCTTCTGTATCCTTGTTTTTATATCATCGTCTAATTCTATCGTCTGATAAGACGGAAAAAGCCACTGACTTCAATACAAAGTGTCTGTAAGATGGAAAGAGCCACTAAATTCAATAAAACGTGTCTGTAAGATGGAAAGAGCCACTAAATTCAATACCAAGTGTCTGTAAGATTGTAAAAGCCACTAAATTCAATACAACGTGTCTGACAAGACGGAAAGAGCCAATGAATTCAATACAAAGTGTCTGACAAGAGGGAAAGTGCCACTGAATTCAATACAAAGTATTCCATTCATCTGGAATCAGAAGAAGACGCCTTTTTCTAACACCATCGAGTGAAAGGCATTTAAAGAGCTATTTGCGTATGGTTTAGTTTGGTTGTGTGCATAGATGACACTCTGATGTGTGACGTAGTTTATTTCTTTTCAGGTAAGTGCATGCTGGGACAGTAGTGGAAACATGATAATTCTAGAAGTGTAAACGTGCATTTTTTAAAATTTATTTGCAATCGATCGTGTAGACACATAACATATGATTGGCTACGTCTTTGCACTGGGGATGGGCTGCCTCATTTGGCATTCATGTGGGCCCCTGTTTGGTAGGAGTTTCGTTACCTTCAGAGCTGTTTCCAGGACAGCAGTTAACAATCTTTGCTCTTTTCAGCCACCAAGTGTTCTTTCACTTGAACATCGTGTACATGGACCTCCGAGTTTATCGACAGTTTCCGTTAGGACTATACGTCGATCTCACTTCGCTTCAGACCAGGGAACATTTAAAACATGAAGAATTCAAGACCTACTCTCTCACGTTTCTGTTCACTCATTTCGTGAGAGTTTTTTATCTAACAGCTATAGCCACCCCATCTTTGTTACATCCAAAAAGTCTTCCCATTGTAACTACTATCTATTCACAGCTGGGTAGACTAGAGCGTATCAGTACCGGCGATTAAGCACGTCACCATTTATGTGCTAAACCAGCGCTCTGACGACATAGTAGCCACAAACAGGCTACCTACTTGCACCTCAGCGCTCTAACGACATAGTAGCCACAAACAGGCTAACTACTCGTACCTCAGCGCTCTGACGACATCGTTGGCCACAAACAGGCTAACTACTCGTACCTCAGCGCTCTGACGACACAGTTGCCACAAACAGGCTAACTGCTCTCACCTCAGCGCTCTGACGACACAGTTGCCACAAACAGGCTAACTACTCTTACCTCAGCGCTCTGAAGGCACAGTTGCCACAAAGAGGCTAACTACTCTTCCTCGGCGCTCTGACGACACAGTAGCCACAAAGAGGCTAACTACTCTTCCTCGGCGCTCTGATGACACAGTTGCAGCAAACAGGCTAACTATCCTTGCCCTCTCTCGGTATCGGTTCTCAAGATGATGGACAAAAGCAGCTGAGTTAATGAGGTTCTGTGATGTTCTGACCTGCTCCGTTTATGATGTCATGTGATGTCATGACGTGCTCAGTTTATGATGTTCTGTGATGTCCCGAAGTGCTCAGTTCATGATGTTATGTGATGTCCTGACGTTCTCAGTTTGTGATCTCCTGGAATGCCATGACGTTCTCAATGTATGATGTTCTGTGATGCCCTGACGCTCTCAGTTTATGATGTTCTGTGATGTCATGACGTTCTGAGTTTATGATGTTCTGTGATGTCATGACGTTCTCAATGATGTTCTGTAATATCCTGACGTTCTGAGTTTATGATGTTCTGTGATGTCATGACGCTCTCAATGATGTTCTGTGATGTCATGACGTTCTCAATGATGTTCTGTGATGTCATGACATTCTCAATGATGTTCTGTGGTGGCATGACGTTCTCAATGATGTTCTGTAATGTCCTGACCTGCTCAGTTTATGATGTTGCATGATATCCTTGCGTTGAGGACGTTAATTTTAACACGACAAACAACTGCTGCAAAGATATTTCCATCGAATCCCTGAGTTTTTTGTCGCACATACAACCGAATTACCAAGGATGTCATTATTTCTGGCTAGGCAGTTCGAGCACGCGTCTGAGCTAGGATTATCTGGACCGTCCCTAGATTAGTTCCAGCATAAATGAGCTAATCACGGTTTGAAGAGCTAGAAAGTAATTTAATTCATAAATATCGACTACACTAGTCAGTGAAAAACAAGGTTACAGGTAACATGCAGGTGTATGCACGAAAAACAAGCATCAGATGTGTAGCTACGGTTCACATGTTGTTTTTGTTAGAACCTACTCGAGCTGAATAATTTACGCTTTTTAATGTCCTTTTTGAGAACCAAAATGACACTGGATGGAGATACCACAAAAGAAATGTCTACTTGTACTGCTTTGGCCTGATGTGTCGTCATTCAGCTGACAAACATTTAAAAATCGAAATTATTGAGCAAACGCGCACAGATCAGGAAGTTGAACTCTTAACGTAATATAAATACTAACATATGAATGTGAATGCTGGAAAACGACAACGACAAGAAAATAAACGGATTGCTCTTCAAAATAAATCTCTTAGAAAACTGTTGAACTTTGTCGATAAGAATTTAAGACAAGCGAGCTAATTACAGAAATCACCAACAAGCAATACGTTTCCATCATCAACAGAAAAATGTGGTGACATGCATCGGAAATGGGCTTGGAATAAAGAACAAAAAACTCCCATTAAAGACAATTATGTGGGTTCCAGCTGGCAGCAGAAGTAGAGGACAACCAAAAACGATTCTTCGCATAACGATTCTAACAGAGGGTTAACTATGGCTCTGGGCAACATACAAGAACTTATACATGTTGCGTCACATCATTCAAACTGCAGACAAATTATTTCTCCCTTATGCGACGTGTTTTCCGTTCAAAGAATATAACTAGATACGAGGCGTGTTCAAATGAAACCGGACCAAACTGTAACAAGTGGACACACGGTCGACGCGCACGATGACATCCCTTCTGATGTGAAAAGCACATACCAACCGTCAAGTTTGCAAAATGTCATTATCCTCCGACTCATAGTTTCCTCCGACATACTTTGAACACCGTGCACTGCCTGCATTCTGCGATAAATGACAACGAGTAGACATCCTTCAGCTATTAAAAACCGAATCACCACTCGTTGATCAACTCTGGACGTCTCAAACCCGCCATATTTTCAACGGTCTGCATATGAAGTTTTGCAAACTTGACGATTGGTATGGGCTGTTTACTTCATAAGTGACGTCATCATGCACATCGTACGTATGTTTACTTGGGGCAGTTAGGTCCGGTTTCATTTGAACACGCCTTGTAGATATAATGTTCTTTGGTCGCCTGATTCAGTAGACGTTCCGATATCCCTGAGCATGAGAAGAATAGTGTAGATAGTGATCTCAGATAGTGGATAGAGCCAGGACTCATAAACCCAACGTTAATGCATTTGAATTATCCAACCAGCATTGTCGTACCCCTTGATGAAGTAAGCCCATGAAGAAAATGCGCGCAGAAGTGGGATGCACATGATTATAAGGCGGAAAACACAGTACAACGCATCACTACCTTAGGTAGCAATGCATTCGGCGAAAATATTCAGAAGCGTACTGAAGTTGATGGCCCAGAGGCTCCTGACTTTAGCACGATGTTAGGTCTCGCAGTAGGCTAAAACTATATGGATAACAGTGTGGATCCCCACACCGTTGACCAGGCTGCTGTACCACAGCCTACTTTCATAAGCAAGACAGCCACTTGAGGCATAGTGGTGTCAGTATGTTCCATCTGGTCCTGTCAAGTCCTCGCTCCCAGTCGGTTCACATACAATTACCATTGCTGTTGTCGTTGTTATCTTTTTACTCCTCGGGGATCTTTAATATATGTTTTCAATTTTCTGTCTACAGAAATGATCCACAATTGATATACCAGCATTAAAACAGCGAGACATTAAACATAAATATCTAGCCGAAAGTCAGGTATCAATTTGATATCCTACACTTTCAGAAATCTTGGAGCAAAGCAAAAGTGAAAGCTCAGACGATAACGTAAAGCTGTATAAAAACACTAAATAAAACTGTACAGTTAATGGAACAAACTAAGTATGAGTAAAAACCATTTCTTAAGCAAAAGTTAAGGAAAATGAAAGAAGAATAACAGGCCAGAATATCGAGAGGAGACGACACATTTGTTTAAGATTTAGGAATCAGGAGAAACAAAAATGAAGGAGCGATTGGGAGGATATAGGAGTGAATACGCAACTAGTATTGCAATGTTGCTAGCTACAACAACATTTCTAGGTACAGGAACGACCTGGCGCTCGGGATTTGTGCTAACCTCATTTAGGGTAATTAATAATGCAAAACGCACTGTGTGTCGACATAACGAATTATCACCTTCTTCTTTGCGCTCGGTTTCGTATGCTCGTTTGATGACACCAGATGGGTCGTCTCCATGAAGTGACACGTAAGTCGCAGGTCCTCAATGGTTCCCCACAGTTTGTCTTGTATGTTTCTTTCCTCAGGCCAGGTCTTCTCACGGGAGCCTTGGTGCAGTGGATATGTTTGCAGGATGTGTTCTGGAGTCTGTGGTGCTCTCTGACATGTGCATTGTGCAATCTGTGCTGCCTTCATTTTACGCATGTGTGCATCTAGTATGCAATGACCTGTTCTGAGGCGGAAAATGGTGGTATAATGTTTCCTATTGTCTGTTGATTGGGTCCTGTTGGGTATTTGCTGTTAGTTCTCTCTCTATTCACAGTTGCTTAATTTTGTTGTTGAATGAGTGCCCTGTGACAACTTATGGATGTGAAACATGGGCGATTACAAAAGCAATAAGAGCGAAGATCGGTTCTTTTGAAACAAAGTGATACAGAAGAGGCCAGCAAATCCCGTGGACAAAGAAAGAAACAAACAAGTCCATCCAGCAAGACCTGAATGTAGAGGAGAATTGGCTCATAAATGACTAAATGACCCAACAACTAAGGTTTTTTGGACACATCAAACGACACAACGGACCGGAGAGAGTGGTTTTGAAAGGTATAGTCACTGGAAAGAGAAGCAGGAGCCGACCAAGAAAACGATAGACTCAGGGCATCAAGGAGACGCTGGATTTAACCTTTGAGCTGGCTGGAAGACTGGCGATATATAGTTTCTTACAGACAGGCTGCCATGAGAGCGACATTCTGCAAATGACATGCTACATCATGATGTGCCCTGACTTCTGGCAGTGACACTGAGTTGGTGAGCTGTTCTCTTTCTCTTTCCTCCCTGGCCAGTCTGTCCGTCCATTCATTTCCTAGTATGCCGCAGTGAGGTGGAATCCTCTGGATGGTGATTTTATTGTGATCTGAAAGTTTGTTTAGCTGTCATATCAGTTCCCATACCATACTACCTGGTTGTTTTCCTTATGTGGCCTGCACAATTTCTTTATAGCCACACAAAAACACTATTTTGTTATCCTTTAACCCATTTTCATCCAATAGTTTGACTGCTTCAATTATTGTTCTTAGATTTGTCGAGGGCTCCCCGGCAGCACTTGCTTTTCCTATAACGGTTCTATCCTGTAGAAATATGACGAGTCCCGCCCCTCCTTTCCTCAATACTTTCTCTGATGATCGATCTGTGTAGATGTGCGTTCACATGGGTTAAGGATATGCGTTTCCTATATGCTTTAGGTTTTTTTTCTCTCAATGTATGATCTGATTCTTCCCCCTTTCTATTGATACCTGAAATTTTCGCTTCCACCCTGAAGTTGTCCTGCTGGTCAGTAATTTCATATACATGTATCATTTCTCATGTCGTAGAACATTTTGATGTGATGTCACTGTTGCTTGCTGTAAGGGCTTCTGATAGATGCTTTTGATGCTTTGTTTTTTGTTAATTCGTTGACTTTTCCCTGCATTGAATGTTTATTCATGCGCTTGAATTTTTTTGTCAGGCTTAGTATTTTTCCTTCTCTGCGTTCACCAAAGCTCTTGAGGCCTCCAGCGCGTTTTCAGACCTCAGGAAATTATTATTTTTATTGTTTTTTGTGTTCGCCTAATTTCTCTATTCCCCAATGTGATGTGTGTTGCACTGTGGTTTTTATTTGGCGCATGTCGGCACAGTGCATCCAGATTTCAGCATGCATTTTCTGTAAGGGTCTGCTTCCTCCTGCATTTTTTAAAGGTTTGCTTCCCCAGGGTAACGCTAATCCTGTGATGGGGATCGAACACCCCCGGTAATAATTCTTGGTCCAGTATTCTATGCCCTGTCAAGTTTCGGTAGGTTGCTCTTTGCCGCTGTTGCACAGGCAGCCATGCCGTATTCCAGTGTTGTCCGTACATATCCAGTGTAGACTTGCCTGATCGTGGTGCGTTTCCATCTTTTCCGCAATAAAGAATACAATAGTAGAAAGAATCAAAATGTAAGATAATCGAAGAGTTCAGAAGGAGGAATAGCACGAGGGCTATCTATGCAGAAATAGAACTACTTACAATCATGTCATGGCTGACTCAATGAAGAGAATGTGTTAAGAACAAGGATGGAGGCGCAGTCATTTATTCTTCTTTTCTCTCAATTGTAGCTGGTCCATGTTAAGGTAATTCTGTTCCCAAACATTTGCAATAATTCACAATTTGTTTCAAAGTGAAGAATAGGTTTTTAACTGCAGCTGGCCTCTAGACAGGACGCTTGCATCACGCTTTTGAAGGGGCTGATTAAAATGGCAATGTTAATTTTAGTACATCATGACTTATCCAGCCCCAAGGACACCCTTCTTTAGTCGTCTTTACAACATGCGTAAAAGGTGACAATGACCGTATTATTAGCATTTCTGTTATCACTCGAACATCTTAATTGAAAAGAGAAATACATCAATCAGATGGGGCGGAAACATACTTAAACTCTCCAACAACAGTACAGGTGACAACCCATTAACATTTAACAATGACCCCCCCCCCCATCAATCTCCAATCAAAAGTAGGGGAAGCTATCATATATTGAAGCAATGGGAAAGCAACGGACATTTCAACAATAAATATAGAATTGATATGGGTGTTAGAGGAATTGGGAGTAGATAACATCGTTGATCTGTGTAATGAGATCTGCAATCCAGGATCAATACCGAGCGACCTGATTACATCTGTCTTTATAACACGAACCAAGGTACCTCGTTCAACTGAATATTCCGATTTTACAATCATTAGTCCGATCGGTCATTATATTAAGCTACTGCTCAAAATTATACAGGAGAGAATTAGGCGAAGACAACGGAGTCCAGGGTGAACAATTTGAATTTAGACAGAAGAGCGAAACAAGGGCAGCATTTCTATGTAGTTTATAGACTGCAAATAGGCTTTGACAGGGCCAGAATGAAACACGAATTACATGTCTGGAGTAACTAGGAATAGATGGTGAAGATAAACGCAAGAACATCAAGGCTTCTCAAGGACCAATATCGAGTACATTAGACATGGTTTGCGAATGCCCACAATGAGTCGGATACTCTTTTGTGCACCTTGAAAAGGACTTAAAGTGGCGGGTTGCAGTAGCTTTCCTTCCTCACATCCCGAGCGTGCTGATGAAGGTGGACCAGGGTACTACCGGCGGTTGTGCTATCATCTGCGTATCACTCACTACTACGGGGATCACGTCAATTTCTCATCTCGTTAGCCTGGCTGCCACGAAAACCGCCCGTTTCCAGGGAGGGTACTAGGAAGCCAAAGTGAGGGTATTGGCCAGTATGTTTTGCCTGACCCTGACTAACATGTCTGATCAGCATATTTTGCCCAACCAGACGTTAGTCTTCCTCCCCACTAGACATGGATAGGGGTGACAGTGTTATGCCTATAGATAAAAGTGACATTTTTAAGTCTATAGATAAAAGTGACATTTTTAAGTCTATAGATAAAAGTGACATTTTTAAGTCTAAAGATAAAAGTGACATTTTTAAGTCTATAGATAAAAGTGACATTTTTAAGTCTATAGATAAAAGTGACATTTTTAAGTCTATAGATAAAAGTGACATTTTTAAGTCTATAGATAGAAGTGACATTTTTAAGTCTATAGATAAAAGTGACATTTGTAAGTCTATAGATAAAAGTGACATTTTTAAGTCTATAGATAAAAGTGACATTTTTAAGTCTATAGATAAAAGTGACATTTTTAAGTCTATAGATAAAAGTGACATTTTTAAGTCTATAGATAGAAGTGACATTTTTTAATATCTGGGTAGGAGTGAAATTTTTAAGTCTACAGATAGAAGTGCGATTTCTAAGTATATATTAATAGGAGTGACATATCTAAGTCTTTGGATAGGAATGCAATTTTTATGTGTATGATACAGGAATGGCATTTCTAAGAATATGGATTAGAGTGACAGTTTTATGTATGTTGATAGAAGTTACATTTGTATGTATATGAATAAGAGTGACATTTCTAAGTCTTTGGATAAGAGTGACATTTCTAAGTCTTTGGATAAGAGTGACATTTCTAAGTCTTTGGATAAGAGTGACATTTCTAAGTCTTTGGATAGGAGTGATATTAATGTATATATATATATACAAATGACGAATCTAAGTCTATGGATATGAGTGACATTTCTAAGTCTTTGGATAGGAGTGATATTAATGTATATATATACAAATGACGAATCTAAGTCTATGGATATGAGTGACATTTCTAAGTCTTTGGATAGGAGTGATATTAATGTATATATATACAAATGACGAATCTAAGTCTATGGATATGAGTGACATTTCTAAGTCTTTGGATAGGAGTGATATTAATGTATATATATACAAATGACGAATCTAAGTCTATGGATATGAGTGACATTTCTAAGTCTTTGGATAGGAGTGATATTAATGTATATATATACAAATGACGAATCTAAGTCTATGGATATGAGTGACATTTATAAGTCTATGGATAGCAGTGATATTAATGTATATATATACAAATGACGAATCTAAGTCTATGGATATGAGTGACATTTATAAGTCTATGGATAGGAGTGATATTAATGTATATATATACAAATGACGAATCTAAGTCTATGGATATGAGTGACATTTATAAGTCTATGGATAGGAGTGATATTAATGTATATATATATACAAATGACGAATCTAAGTCTATGGATAAGAGTGACATTTATAAGTCTATGGATAGCAGTGATATTAACGTATATATATACAAATGACGAATCTAAGTCTATGGATATGAGTGACATTTATAAGTCTATGTATAGCAGTGATATTAATGTATATATATACAAATGACGAATCTAAGTCTATGGATATGAGTGACATTTATAAGTCTATGGATAGGAGTGATATTAATGTATATATATATACAAATGACGAATCTAAGTCTATGGATAAGAGTGACATTTCTAAGTCTTTGGATTGGAATACCATTTTTTGCGGATAGGAGTGACATGTCTAAGTGTATGGAAAGGTTTGACATTTTCCTGTCTATGGATAGAAGGGGCATTTTTATATTTATGAGTAGGAGTGACATTTCTAGGTTTATGGATACGAATGACATTCCTAAGCCAATGGGTATCAGTGCCATTTTATGTCCTTGGATAGGAGTAGCATTTTTATGTGTAAGTATAGGAATGATATTTCTATGACTATGGATTGGAGGTACATTTTTGTGTTTATGAATATACGGTATATTTTTATGTATATGGATATAAGTGATATTTCTATGTCTATGGATAAGAGTGGCATTTCTCAGTTTGGATAGGAGTGATATTTCTCAGACTATGGGCAGGAATGACATTTCTAAGTCTATGTAAATGAGTGACATTTCTAAGTCTATCAATAATCGCTTGCTAGGAGATGACACTGATCAGACGAATTAGCAATTCACAGACAGCAGAGCTGATATCAAATGATGTTCGAGAGGTCTGAGGAAAGGGGGGACGGAGGGGTGTGATAGCTGCAAGGGAGTACAGAGCAAAAGTGTGTACAACCAACAAACCTCAGGAATCATGATTATCAACATCCTGCACATATTACTGGGACAGACTGAGCACTGCTGGGTAAAGTCCGGGTTCAGCGAAGTAGAATGTTAGAAACAGAACGGTACAAGACATGAATACCCAGCAATCTATAGTAATAGCTAGCTACCACTGTAACATCTGGCCGGCTTTAGTTACTGTATGTGTATGTATGTCTGTGTGTGTGCGCGCGTGTGCATGTATGTATGTCTGTGTATGTGTATGTATGTCTGTGTGCGTGCGTCGCGAGAGAGCAAACGTACGAAGGCATGTATGTACATATATGTATACGTATACATGATTGTATGTATGTATGTATGATATGTTATGTTTGGCGGTCGATGTAGTCAAGAGGTTAAGGCACTTGCGCCTCACAGTGATCAACGGAAACGTTTGGCGATTGAATCCCGCAAGTTTTAAGCGATCCCTGGTCTTATGGGAGGTACGACCGGAGTACCTGCATCTTGAGTTACCCCAAGTCATCTCGACCAATAGTCTTGCCACTGATCCAAGGCAACTCGGGATAAGAGTGAGACTAATGATCCGCGCATTCACACCCTCAGTATAATCCAAATACAGCGCACATCATATTATTAAGACAAAATTGCTGTTATGCTATGTATGTATATGTGTGTATGTATAAATGTTTGAATGTAAGTGCGTGTATGTGTGTGTGTGTGTGTAGGTTGGTGTATGGGTGCGGGTGGGTGCGCGTGTCTGTGTGTATATATATTCATAAATTATACACACACATATTCATATATATATATATATATATTTATGTGTGTGTGTGTGTGTGTTGGTGCATATGTGTGTGTGTCTGCATGTGTATATGTGTGAGAAAATATGCGTAACAAGGAAGTGGGCAGTGCCTTTGTCTGCTCAACATTTACACAAACATTTTTCGACAGATAAAGAAATGCCAGAACTCATTATCAGAAGAGTATCAACACATAATCTCTTGTATGTGGATGCTCAGTTCTTCCTGCTAAAAGCGAACAAGAACAGCAGGAATGGGCGATTTAAGTGAGAAACAAAAACCAGGTATATGGATCGAATATTATCCCCGATAAAACACACAAAAAAACTATGGTAATTAATAAAGTAGAACCGAAAAATATGATTTAGATACAAATAGATCAGCAATTACTGCAACGTGAGAATACATTAAAGACGGATGATTGAAGATGCAAAATGGAAAGCAAGGAGATTAGAGATGGATGCGTCTGTTTTTGTCAACAATAATCATATACTGACATTCAAACAAGGAGATTAGAAAATAAAAATGAGAGTAATCAGGTAAAATGTGTTTTTGTCTTTACTGCGCGTCGTAGTGAATCTCCACAATTGACCGAGATGGCGATCGCCTATCAAGAAACAACGAACGGAAGCACAAAACAGAGGTGTGTTGAAATCCCGAATATGTCCTCTATCATCCATTGTATTTAATACCTAGTGCCTAGCCTTTTCAGAGATGAACGATTAAAATCGAACGTCATGTCAACATACTTTGCACGCAAAAGAACGCTTTACAATTTTAATTCGAGAATAGTGCAGTACTAGTCGCTGTTATGGCAAAATTAGAAAAATAATGAAATCCTACCAACTGCACCACCTACCAATGCCTAGTAAGTCCGGCAGTAAACTCGCGAAACGAACTGCACCACCTACCAATGCTTACGTCCGGCAGTAAGCCCGCGAAACTAACTGTACCACCTACCAATGCCTAGTAAGTCCGGCAGTTAACCCGCGTAATGAACTGCGTCACCTACAAATGCGTAGGTCCGGCAGTAAACCCGTGAAACTAACTGCGCCATCTACCAATGCCTAATAAGTACGACAGTAAACCCGTGAAACTAACTGCGCCACCTACCAATGCCTAACTCCAGCAGTAAACCCGCGAAAAACCAACGCCAATCCCGTGCTGTCTCCAGTCGTCTCGACTAACACGCCTTGCCACTGGATCAAGGTAGCTCAAGGCAAGTAAGTACGGTTGATGATAGCCTAATCCTTTCTCACTTAAATCTAATTAAATTAAGGGTGTCAGACCTCTGACGATTAGCAACAAGTCTATATATCCTGGCACTGTCGCAAAAATCGCCTGCGATGGACAACTTCAACCACAACAAAGTTTGCATAATCCGTGCAGGATAGCTAGGAGAATAGGAACCGAATTGTGAACGCAACCCAGGTCTAAAAAATGCCAGGCATAAGTCAGACGTGTCGTGTCGTAAAGCACATATATCGCAGCTTCGATGTAAACGATACATGACGTAACAAAACGCCATTTTCATGACAAACGCAGAATTAGAAGTAACTGGTATAAGTCTAAAATAGACAACACGTTAAAACAAGGAAAATAATCAATATTTGGCGAGACTCACGCCAAGTCTACGTAAATGTTGATACAAGTATTTCTTATCTCATCATCCATTTATCATGTGATGTGCTCTGTTTTAGATTCAGCTGACATTAGCTTAGCTTAGATAACTGTTCTCTTTTGTGTTATTTTGTTTCCCAGCTCTTTGAGGAAGACATTTAAAGTGTTGGTCGATACGGCAGTACGCGCCTGATAGTGATTAACTGTAATACCGAATATTTGTATAACCTTTCTTTAGTTTTGGATACCATAGACATTCAGTGCTCTTCTCTATGTTGACAGAATTTCGGATGCGGTAGAACGAATAGTAATACTGCTACATGACATACATGTCGTAACACGCGACTATGGATAGTCCAGACATGACGTGCTAACATAAATACACATATAAGCACATTAACACACACTACCAGATTATTAAACACATAAACACACACAAAAATTAACGCACATGAAAACACACATATATACATATACATAAACAAATAACATTTCCAAGGCTAAAGACATGCATAACTTTCCCCATTTATACACTCATTTTCTGTGTAAAATCCTGAAGCTCAGCGATAAATACTAATACCTTGGACGATTCCTCAACATGCATAATAATTTATGACCAGAACTAACAAGACAATGTCGCATGAACTGGGTGGACTTCTCGTTTCTTTCAGACAGTCCTGGGAAGTTGACGAGATCAGACACTGCGCTTGTCTTGTCAGCTCTGCTGTGCGCACAGCAATGTGCTACGCCTCTCAAACATGCGCACTTATACATGTGGAAAAAAGTGCAAGAAACCAAGGCCTTTCTTGAGAGGTGTGTGGTCGGACTTCCTCTTCACAACTAGCGCATGCACAGTATCCTCATTTCTGACATGCGGCATTTGTCCGTGCAGCTGTTCACGCAAATAAGACATACACATCAGTGGGCAGGCAACATAGTCAGAAGGAAGGATGAACAGTTTGATTCCCATTAGGAGGAAAAGAGCTGGTTAGACTCCCTTTGTACTCCACTACAACATCCACGATATGTCAAAAGGAAAGTTTATTACCTACCAGACCTCCATATTACAAGATAGGGATCGTTGGAGACTAAGTTGGGACCTGCAGCTGTATACGCACGGTTGAAGAGCGAGTCATCAACTATTCATGCAAGTAAAGTACGATCCAAACACACACGAGGACAGAACAGCACACCATATAGACATATTTACACGAACACACACGCTAACAACATGTAAACATAAATACGCTAAGACAAATGATGCATTCTAACACATAATTAATAATAAATATTGTCCATCGCAAACGATAATAGCGACAAAATCAGCCGGTTTTGTCTTATTAATGTGATGTGAATTGTATTGGGATTTTAGTGAGGAAGCGAGTGCGCGGGTTATCAATATCTCTCTTTTCCAAGGTACCTTGGATCAGTTACAAGAGGACTGGAGGTACCCTATGATATAGGCACTCTGGTCTTTCTTCCAGTGAGACCGAGGGTCGCTTGAAACTTGCGAGATTCTATCACACACCGTTTCCGTCCATCGCTATGAGAGGCGAGTGCCTTAACATCTTGACTACAGCGACCCCTTTATCACACATACATTGTTCGAACATACTGATGATGATGATGTTCGTCCATCACATGTGATGAAGACCACTATCTTTGTTCAGCCGTGTGGACAATCGTTTCTTTTTCTGTGTTTGCTGAAATGGGTGATGTGAACGGTGATTCGGATTAAAGGGAGAAAGATACTTCGCCTTTTTGTCAACCTCACTCTCTCGCCCTGAGCTACCTTTGGCCAGTGGCAAGACATTATCGAGACGACTGGAGATAGCACATGATGCAGATTTTTCCTCACGGTTTACTCCCGAATTCTTTTCCATAAACGTGTATCCCGCAAAGTAACGGATAGGGGATGCCATCTATCGTTGCATGTCGTGCCTTTCCCGTAATCGCAACAGTTCGTATGGACATCACTCAGCGTTGGGGTGATGTGTTGGGCATCTCTCCCGGGCGACGTGTTCATTATAATCACGTGTCTATATTTCACAGCCACACCCACACTGAAACTGTCTGCAGCTTAGGGGGAAGAGCGCCAATCTCATGAAGTTCAACCGTGTGCACTAGACCGTGAAATACAATACATATTTAACTGTAGTACTAATTAATATAGCCGATGTCTAGGCCAGGGTAATTGGAGGGAAGAAAAAACAAAACATGAGCGAATTTAATAGTCCAAATGTAAAACAACACGTTTCGGTGAAGACAAGTGTAAGTCATCGACACGTGTGAATTATTGGCAAATCCGTGGTTTGGCAGCGTTCACAATAAACGGAAACAACAGAGCTATGTTTAACCCGCAGCCTGTACGGCGCCATCTATGCTGCTCCTTAGAACACACACATACACACATGCACACACACACACTTCTGAATAATAGGCTTGTAGATATGCTAAGACGCATTCTACTATTTAGCACAAACCCACATACTACACAAACACACACAATATCAGCTAACATACACATATTACTTTAGGGGCCAAAGATGGAGCAATGAATGAGTTGACAGCAACTAGCTATTGATCGCTGGCTACTTGTGTCAGGTTCAGTAACACATAACTGATCAAGACCCTATCCCGAATTCCAAAACAGACTGCAACCAAGCAGCCTGGCTAAAAGAATCAGAATTGAAAAAGAAAGTCAAACTGATACCGAAAATGCTTTGATGGAATCGGATGTGTAGGATCAAAAGGAGCAGATATCACTGCGACACGTCACATGTATCCTTATCAGAAAGAACGCCGAAGAAACAGATATTACATTAGCATACATACTTTAATCTAACACACATACTATCATCTAACACACATAAAATCATCTAACACACATATTGTCCTCTAACACGCAAATAATACTAACACAATCGCTACCATCAAACATTAACAAGCACATTACCACCACGATACTAGCTACCATACATAAACACATAAACACCATGATACTAGCTACCATACATAAACACTCTTTACCAGGAAACTAGCTAAGACATATTCAGACATTTACGCCATGATACTAGCAGCCATACATAAACACTCTTTACCAGGAAACTAGCTAACACACATACAGACATTTACACCATGATACTAGCTACCATACATAAACACCACGAAACAAGCCAACACGTTTAAACACACTAACACCATGATACTAGCTAAGATTCACATAAACAAATTAACACCAAAATTTTAGCTCACGCACATAAACACATTAACTCCACGTTACTAGCTAACACGCATAAACACATAAACACAGAGACATCACGATTTTAGCTAGCGCACTTAAAAAGCACATCAACACAACGATACTAACTAACGCACACATAAAGACATTAACACCACCATACTAGCTAACACACACATAAACACATTTGCACCAAGATACTAGCTAATACACTCACAACATTTACACACACACTTTCAGCTATGACACACATATAGACAAACATGTTAACACACATACGTCCAAGCTGTGACTACATCTCAACACACACGCGCTATGAAACAAACACATAATCACAATATACTCGCACTGTAAACCAACCCTCACATAAACACAAACGCGTCTGGCTATATTACATATATATATATGAAAACACATGAATGCACACGCTGCTAGAAAATATACACATAAACATACGCTATAACACACAAACTCATTAACCCTCGAGCTGCAAGCCAAACACACACGCTAAAAAACGCTCATAAGTAATTTAACCTTTAGGCTATACATTTCATCGATGAGAGGATGAAAATGCAGACAATGCAGCCAACAAACGGCACGGATGAAAATGAACGACTAATGACTAGCTTGTTCTTGCAAGCAGAGCTGGTCTAACAACAGCGAGGTGCCATGAACAAAGGACAACAACTTTCTGAAACTAATGGGTAAGAGATTGGAGGCCCGTCAAGACGAGAGATCCAAGTCTCCAGGGTGGTCGATGGTTGCCAGGACGCCGCTAATACCCAGGCACTCCTCCCGCGCAAAATAATGAATTCTCTAGAAAGGTCACTGCTGATCCGCCCGGAACCAGGGGGGATGTGAGTGTAGTTTTGATGAAATAAGGACAGACAGAGATCGACACTCACTTAAGGTGGTTGTGTGATCGCGGGTACGGGATGTCTACAGAGAAATGAACGACATATGCCTATCCTAACTGACAAGATAGGAAGACAGACTGAGATGGCAGCTCGTCAATGATCAATGGCGATGTCAGATCAGTAAGTGACGTCAGCTTCAGGAGATTCGATATTTCAACATGTCTGACTTGTAAGATCGGTAAAGGATACGTCTAGTTATGATAGATTTCATAATATCAGAATCTGTCTTAGCTATAAATATAGCTTCTCCAGAAATTTAAATATTTGTTATATTTCTGTGACGGAATCCAAAAATGAGCTGAGGTTTGTCCTATTTATAATGAGAAAAGCTAAAGTTACGATTAATTGTGTCGGACAACAGATGCGACAGGCGAGATGGGCCAAAGATCTGTATCCTAAGAATGTTGGAGCCATGTTATCAATAATGCAGATAAATTGTGTAGGAAAATAAATAGCCATCGGTTATTCTTTTATTCTGCAATTCGTTTAGCCAATCACCGTTCCTTCCTTTTGATTGACTTCCGGACTTGCATTAAGCTATTATTAGCATAATTGTTCGTGGTTTCCTTCATATGGTTTACATATCTTGTGAAAGGTGCAGCTCTAGGCTGTCCGATGCACAGGCTTTTCACCGTATAGTGTAAAAACAAAAAATAACGTGCCTTAGCCAGAATAATTGCTACATGAAGTGAGACTTCTCAGAAATATTATTACATGGAGTGAGACTTGTCCGAAATATTACTACAAGGAGTGAGACTTCTCAGAAATATTATTACATGGAGTGAGACTTGTCCGAAATATTACTACTTGGAGTGAGACTTGTCAGAAATATTGTTACTTGGAGTGAGACTTGACATAAATATTGTTACTTGTAGTGAGATTGGTCACAAATATTGATACTTGGAGTGAAACTGGTCACAAATATTGCTCATTGGATTATAACTAGCTACAAACAAGACAATTTTGAGTAGGTGGCTATTGTCAGCTCATTCACTACTGTATCTTGGGCCGCATCAGACATGGTCTGACTGTGGCAGTGGACCTAGCTTAGTTGCTATGGCACAAAGAGTGCCTTAAACTCTTGAATATTTCGACGACACTATTTACTACATCTTATTACATTCTCTCATTGGGGCAGATGTCTTATTTATAGAGATGATGACAAGCACGTCAGATATGAGAAGTCTGATGTGACGTCAATATCTTAGCACGAGAAATTTTACTGCAGGTAGAGAAAACATGGACTGAGTAGGTAGTTGGGCCATTTGGTTTGAAATCGTTCAGGAAGCTGGTATTGCTGCTCCGCGGGAATGATTTTCTGGCGCACTGAATG